>OZ018387.1:86620073-86812217 GCA_963969525.1 Ontholestes murinus
ATTTATGAAGGTTTCGAAAGGGGATTATATACTTCCGCTACCTTCATGGATCTGAGCAAAACATTTGACTGTGTCTATCATGAGATTCTTCTAAGGAAACTGTACTATTATAACTTCCACCCAAATAGTTGTAAATTACTTAATTCATACTTAAGTGCTATGTTAAATTACAAAATACCATATCTTTATTATTCCTTAATATATATATACATATATATATATATATATATATATCTATATATATATATATATATATATATATATATATATATATATATATATATATATATATATATAATATCCAAATGGTAACGGACGTAGTGAATATCAACTCTTTGAAATTAACGGGTGAGAGAAGTCCAGTGTAGTGTGTTAGAGTGTAGGGAGCAAAGAATACACGATGGTTTTTGTGCTCTAGTCCACTATATTGTTATATGTACATGCTAACGTTTCGCACACAACATGTATGCATCCTCAGAGCTTACAAGTAAACAATTATGTGTGTGTGTCCTACACTATGGAAGACCACATGGCCGCAGCAAGATTTTTTGAGGTTAAGTTTTTTCCCAATATAATTCCTTATCGTGAAAATTGAAGATGTCACGGAAAACTCAACAAATAGAATTTTGAGTTAAATTAAACCGAAACATTATAAGTATTTGAAATTTAAAATTGAACTAAATTGATAGAATTAACATGATGTAAAAAGATAAGAGAACAATTACTGAAGGTAGACAAACACAAAATGGTCGGTCTTCCGCAATTAGACTGTGAAGTGAGCGGTGGAATGTTTGACACATCGAAATTTCGTCCTAACGAACGTACAAAAGTACGATTCACGCAGGAAAAACCTAAACCCAAGTCCGAGAAGTTGAAGAGGGTAACCGACATATCAAACCCCTGAGTAAGAACCCCAAGGGAGATAACCTTAATATTGGGAGTGGAATAACCACCCCAATTTCAGGCAACCCCAAGCAGAACACTCGATAATAATCGGATAGAGACAAGCCAAGGGTGGAATAAGCAAGTGCAGTTCCCCAGTCCGTCACTGAGGTGGTTAGACCTCAGCAACCGAGCAGGGAACGAGAACACAATAGCAAATCCCACCGTATGGTGAAATACCGAGGTACGGACCTGCTACGTGATGTGAGAGGTGGTTGTGACCGAATATATTACCTTCAGTAAGTAGAAGTTAAAGAATTGAGTAGAAAATTGAAAGAGAGAAAAAATTGAAAGAGGTAGAGACAGTTTTTAAGATTGAAGATCAATTAAAGAGTGAATAAGACAGAAGAAAGATGAAAGAAAGAAATTAAATAAGAATAAGGGTTGTAAAAGTAGCCTAAGGGTGGGAACAAGATGAAAAATTATGTGATTACGGAAAAAACAAAATATTAAACTACAGGTTAGGGTAATAGGTATTGAAATCAAATACACATGAGCGTTACTGAAAAGAAAATAAATAACTATAGGTATTGCTCAGGCCTTCAATGTCCTTTTAAAAATTCATACTATGTTTTTGTGCTTGTATATGGCACATCTCAAGGAAAGATCTCTTAAACGTGTTACGTTCAGAACACACCACTTTCGTGTTGTCGTAATCTGGTGAATGGTCAGTGTCATTACAGTGTACACTGAGACTAGTAGAACGAGGTTTACGTTTTGTATCACTTTTATGTTGTGTGAGTCGTTTGTTAAGTTTTTGTGATGTTTGTCGAAAGATGCTAGTTAAATGTTGAGAAAGACCATCAACGAAGGGCAAAGTAAGATAGATGGTATTATCCGGCACTGCCACATCACTACGCGCAACAGGAACCTCGCGAGGCAAGTCTATCCGATTTGGGGAACGATATATCAGTCTCTTCAACAACTCAGGTGGGTACAGGTTATTCCGCAGAATATCAAACAGTCTAGCTAAGTTTACAGTGTGTAATGATGGATGTACGATACGCAAAATTCTATTTTTTAGAGCCAACACAGTGTTGAACTTGTGTTTGTTAGGGTGGTAAGAGTCGAAAGGAATGTACCTTCCAGAGCTGGTGGGTTTAATATACCAATCTAAAATAATTATGTTGCTAGTTAGTCTGCAAACAAGAGTGTCAAGAAAAGGTACAGTTCCTTCTTTCTCTCTTTCTACCGTAAATTGCAATCTAGGGTGGAATGAGTTGAAAACATTAAGCGTATTATCAATTTCAGTGGCCGGAACCGCACAAATAAGATCATCTACATATTGGAAAATAAAGGGGAATTGGAAAGGGACCTGAGCAGAGCAAAAATGTAATAACGTGTTCATGACAATTTCAGCAATAGAGGGGCTAATAGGACCACCCATCGGGCAGCCTGAGGTTTGTTGATAGTAATTATTTTTAAACTGAGCAAAAGTATTATGAAATAAAAAAGAAATAATAGAAGTGAAAACTGACAAGGGTATTGGAGTATTAGGTTCTATTAAGTGAAAATTATCTCAAATGATTGATAAAACTAAATCCAATGGAATATTTGTGAATAAAGACACTACATCAAATGACACTAATTGGTAATTAGGGGGTAATTGGAAGTTGTTAATTTTTTCAGCAAATTCAAAGGGATCTTTAATACGGAATTTATTGTAACTATTAAATGAATTATCAATAATTTTGGCAATGAAAACAGCAAGGTTTTTAGTATGACTATCAACACAAGAAATAATAGGTCTTAGTGGTGTATCAGGTTTGTATTTTGGGTAATCCATAATACTTGGGGCAAGAGCCTTTATAGCATTTGAGATGTTTAGCAACCACTTCAGAAATATAAATTTTTTTGATAAGTCGTCGACAAGTTTATTTAATTTGCGTTCTAAACTAGGAATTGGGTCTGTTTTTAAAATTCTATAAGTGTCTGTATCCCCCAAAAGGTCCAAAGATTTAGTTTCATAATCATTCTTATCTAAGATGACGGTACAATTACCTTTGTCAGCACGTGTTACAATTAAATGTGGGTTATCCTTTAGGAATTGCTTGGTTTTTTTCAAAGTACTTTTGTAGTCTTATTAAGACTCATTGTTGTAGATTCACGAAATGTTTTCGTATTTTTAAATTTATTTTTTAAGTTTGTTTGTATAACACTGACTTTATTTAGTGACTATAGTTTCGACAATTTTAATTAGTTAAAATTGTCGAAACTATAGTCACAAAATAAAGTCAGTGTTATACAAAGTTTAAAAAGTTTTTTATTTGTGAAGAATAATGTATAACGAAGTAGAAGTCTCCACCGTTAACAGTTTGATCAATTAGAATTTTGTTAATCTACAATAATTACTTTTTTATGTCTTATATGTTCATTTATTTATTTCATTTATTATTATCATTATTACTATATATTTTTTAATAATGTATAAATTCACATTTTTATTTGGCTTATATAATATAATGTAAAATGTATTATTAGCCATTCCAGCGTTCCAGATAGAAACTATTCTCAAAAACATGAGCGTAATATCAATTTTTTGAAATAGCCAGTTGGGCCCAGTCCAATTGCACAACAAACCGAGTACAGCCATTAATATAAGTTTCGCCTTTTTATTGCAGGTCGTGCACATATATGGTTGCAAATTAGCATATCGTATGATAATGGAAAGACATTCCGCGGAATCAATGAGCCGTGCGGCAATTTTAAATATGATAATAAGAGCCCAAATCTGACTCTTTCCCTATTGTAAATTTTCTGCGAAATTAGCGGATAGATATATGCCCAGGGCGTCGGATAAAAATCAAACCGGAGTTTAATGTATCGCGAGGAATGGGGCTGCTTTTGTTAAATTTCCGAGAAGAATTTGAATAAAACATTCCTTTTTTTCATGGGATTATAAGAGAGATGTGATAGATAGGGGGAGATCGAGTCGTGGGATTTTTTTTTTTGCTTCGGGATTTGTCTCGAACGCTGAATATAAATATGTCGTGGGAGGGGACGGCTTTAAATTTTTGGGGATTTTATTAGCCTCCTCTGCCGTTTTACTTGAAGGCACTTTGTATTCGGCGTGTCTTGCTTATTATTGCTCCATATAAATATCTGCGGAATACACACATAATGGCCATATTTGTAAAACGGGGAACGCACGGGATTCCGCCTTTATTGTCTTGCCTGTGCGAATTAGCCTAAACTTTAAAACGTGCCCTCTGTAAATTGCTCTCGTTATTTCTTAGACATTTCCATGTATAATACAAGAATGTACGTTTGGGGATTTGGAGCGTTTTTGTTAAGAAGAATTTATTGCACGGGTAGAAGTATAATGACTTTCAATGTTTTACACTTAACAGCCTATCAAATATTAAGAGTGGTTAAAAAAAGTTGGGCTAACAGCTTGTAGTAGGATTAGACGGCGTGAATTTTTAATTTTATGATGTATATAGATGCGAATAATGACTAAAATTAGAATCTATTTTAAACAACATGTATTGTATAATTTAATGCAAATTACTAGAATTGGCTTAGATTTTACTATTAAATTATTTAGTTATGGAACACTTCACACATCGTATCTTTATAAATTGCAATTAGCATTGAATAAATAGAAAAACTAAAAGATAATTGAATAAAATAAATAATTAAGTAATCAGAAGGTAAACGATGAAATAAATGGGACAGAGAAGTAGAAAAACTAATAGAATTACTTAACAAAATAGTAGAAAATAATAAGGGAAACACAGTAATTATGCTCACAACATTTAACAACGTAGACAAAATATGTTATAAAATATACAGACATCATTATAATAAGTAAACCATGCAAAAACTTTAAAGCAAAGGCTGAGAGACAAATTAGAAGAAACAATAGAAGACAATCAGTATATACTAGAAAGGGGAAAAGTATGCAAGATTAGATCTTTATAATAAGACAAATAAGCGAGAAAATAATAAACACAAACAGAAATTCACATATGTTTTGTTGGTTTAGAAAAATATTTGACATGATAAACATAGAAGATATATGAAAAGTACTAGAAGAGATATGTATGGAAGAAACCTACTAATAAACAATTATAGAGAAAACTAAAATATGGTATGAAAGATAAACGAAGAATTTAAAACATATAAAACATAAAAATAAGTGAAACAACCTCACTGCTATATATATTAATTTTAGATAAGGCAATATAAGAAGAAGAGCAAAAGATGAAAGCAGGAAAAATTGTAAACTAGAAAATGGAGTTAATAAAGTTGATAACACTACATTGCAAATGTCATGGTGATAATGGCAGAAACATAGGAAGATCTACAACACAATATGGAAATATTAAGTAATAAATTGACTAAAATCATCGTGAAAATAAATCTTGGAAAACGAAGATAATTGAATAGAAAAACTACAATACGGAATAATCATGAAAGGAGGTAAAAAATGGAAAGTGGAAGGCAACACATGTCTAGGCACAATAATTGCAAACAACGGAAAAATAGAAAAAAGAGATAAAAGATAAAATATGAAAAACAGCAAAATTAGTTAATATTATAAATAACAGTGTTGTATCCTTTCTTCATACTTTATTTAACATACGGAAAACACTTTCTTTGATAGAAAAGAAATAGCCAAAATTACGAAAACAGAAATAGTAAAAATAAGTTATTAGACCTACTCTGATATACAGCTAATCATGGACAATGACAGCAAAAAGAATCAAAGAATAAATGCCATATACATGAGATTAATCAGAAAACTAATAAATAAAACCAAATGAGACAAGTTGAGTTACGATAATGAAAAAGAAAAAATAAACAGAATACAATACAGAAGAGAATGGCTACGAATAAGAAAAGAAGCACAAAGAAAAGAGAATACATGGAAAGCAGCAAAGAAATTTCCTAGAGGGGGAATTCCATCATCTGAAACAGAAGAAGGTGTTTGAGTGGAAGAACACATGATGAACTCCACCCGCAAATCTTATAATCTAAATTGTTGTAATTATTAACTCAGTATGGATTTAGAAAAAAATCTCATTTCACGACACTATATTTTGACAACCAACCCACACAAATAGATGCCAGTATGCAGTTGTTAAACCACTATTTACCGCAGAAAAGATTATTAAAATAAATTCATAAACATGAAGTTAAAATTTGACAAAACTGCATTAATACAAAATAGTTGCATAACTGACTTATAATATCTAAGCTACCAAAAAAAATCAATGAACCACCTACAGCAATAGCCGCACTTTCATATATAACAGGCACAGCAGATAAAATCAGGTGAGTTCTCAGAGATATAAATAGAAGAAACGAATAGAACAAATTACCTAGTATGCTGAAGAATGATGATCCAAGCCTTGTGTTTTCTGACAAATTGACTACGATCATGGCCGGTGATCTTAACGCTAAATACCGCAGCTGAAAAAGCAGGGCTACAAAGAGAAATAGTATTTTTCTCAATCAATCTGGATATGACATCAGAGCTTTAGGTCCTATAAGCCCCACACACTATCCCTCGATAGTTCACAACAGTACTAACGTGCTAGACCTTGCTGTACTCTAAAACGTCAACTCTGATCTTGACATTTGGACAGCTGACGACCTATCCTCCGACCGCAATTCATTCTGTATTTTGCGTTCGGTACAAATAGTACCTTGAGAGAGGTATTGTAGTCCACAAACTGGCTAAAATACAGAAGTAAGGTAGAACTTAATATTACTCCTCTATAGATCATCAGCTTTAAAACAAACCTTGAGACAACCATCAAAAAGCTCTCTTTCGTTACGATATCCGCCGCTAACGAGTCTACGACTAGTCGAATTAACGCACAGGTAGATCCTATGGCCATTTCATCCGAGCTTTTAAAACGGTGATAAAAGAGAACAAATTCTTGGATCTTAAATTGTGCGGGAAGGGGTTAAACTTTATTTTGCAGTGTCTAGTTTCGACTACACGGTAATAAAATAAAATGTAAAATGGTTTAAAAAAGTAAACGTGTTTTTTTTTATTCTTCGTGCTTTAAATCAGAGACAATATTCGGAAAGTAAAGAACAAAAACTTAAAAAGTCATCTTAAGTCGATGAGCAAAAACTCCCAATCTATGTGCAAGTTTGTTCAAACACTAATCGCCAAAAACATAACAACCAACCAACTAGGTACGAATGGCCATGTTTACACCGAACCCGACAAATGGGACGGATTTGATAGTCGAGCTGCGATAATCAGCCTTCTCAGAGGAGGTAAATCATATATCTTTCCATAGAGCTAGCGCCCTATTAGCTTGCTCGGCATTTTGGGCAAAAAATGAAAAAATCATTCTAAATCGTTTATAGGTTTTCTTTAAAGACTATAGAATAATTCCTGATTTACATGCCGGTTCCAGAGCTGGCATGTCCACCAACAACTCTAAATTCATCTCTGAAGGCTTTTCGATAAAATGCAATACTGCCACAGTTCTCCTCGATATTTCGAAAGCGTTCGATAGGGTTTTGGTACATTGGACTCATTCATAAAAGAGTCACGCACAACTTTCTTCGTGACAGAAATTTCCGTTACAAAATTGAAAACACGTGGGCGATACAATGGCGACTTGAGGTCAATGCTGATAACAGTATTTCCATACATCAAAAAAAAACAGAAGATCAATCTCCCCAACTCTCTTATGGAGGGCAACTAATTGCGATAAAAGTGAACATCAAATATCTCGGTATAATTATCGACCAACACCTTCGTCAGAGCTTCGTTGGCTAGGATGTGGCCTATTATAAACATGAGATCAATCTTGTTCACTATGATGATAAGACCGCAGCTTATATACACTGCACCCATTTGGAGGTACTATTGACCCACTTAAATAGCGAATCTCCAACGTACGCAAAATATCGCTTGGAGACGAGTACTGAGTGCACCGCCATATATGCGGAACACGCAAACAACGAGTGACGCTGCTCCTTTCGAGGAGAGCGCCACACAAGACCACAGGATCATCCCAAATCTTAGCAATCCATCGCTTGAGTCCCAACTAGAAAAGAGCTTTTGGTTTTGGACTACTCAAAACAACTGTGATCGTGGCGAAGTGGTTTTAGTCGGTAGAAGTCAGACAATACCTTACTATAAGGGTGTCCATGATGGATTTTCTCTCCTCTTATCAAAAGAAAAGAAACGAATAGAAGAATAGTGGTGAGAATCAACGAACACAAAACTGCTTTGCATCAGAGGACTTCATATTTGTAATATTATATCTATACAGGGAGCTTCTGTGACTTGGAGAATAAAATTAACCACATACACTTAAGCGAAAATGATGATGATTCGTAAAAAATAATTATTATAAACACTAACATACCTTTGAATTAGTAAAACATGGCTATAGATAGAATTTTAATTTATGAGGCGTCCACATTATTAAATACAAGAATCTATTTTTGTAATAATTTTCTTCAGATAAATCATTGAACGAATTTTTAAAATTGAAGTTGGTATAGCAGCCATCCACCCATCCTACATATACATGGAAATTCAATTAAAAACTCTAACACACTCTCCAATCATTAAACATATGCGTTATAGATTTTTCCGAAAAAAAAAATAACGAAAAATTAATTAAGGAAAAATTCAATTATCATTGCACATTCAGATTTTGCTTTTAACTCAAAAACTGCCAGTGTTATCAAAATTTTTAAAGAGTGATAAAAGTGTCTAAAATAAATTTTCTATTAAAATGTGGACTAATAAATTGTTTTGTTTACAAGCAAACAAATTTTAGGAACACCCAGTATAAAACGGTCCCCGCCGTCCGATCGAAGTGACAAATTTCCTAAGGAATTTACTTTATGTTAGTTTAGGCTGTACCAAATTTCAGCACTCTACCAGGAACGGTATTGACAATATTTAGAAAAATGTGTTAAAATTTCTTAACTTTGATGGCCTGTATCTTGGTTATTTGAAGATTTCTATAATAATTTTTTTTACAAATCATCATAGATTTTGATCAAGTATATGTGGTTAATTTTATTTCCCGGGTCACAGAAACACCCTGTATATACCAACTTGATTTAAGCAACACGCTAATATTATCTAATACAAAATATCTAATTCCCGAAATATACCCGAAGTAGCCAAAATGCAAGTCCGCCATAATTCCTTGATTAAAATAAAGAAAAATATGGCACAAACTAGAACGTAACTCATTGAATCCATAGATATGAGGTACAATTCTTTTAAAAATACTAAAAATATTATGTTTACAACTTCTTTCCCTTGAAAATCAAGGAGTATTTCAAATGGTATGTGATAACTAAAACAAAGTTTATATTTGACAAACAAACACATTAATTATGAAATAATTAATAATTTACTTTGAACTTATTGTGGTTTATATAATATGACGGCTACTAATAGTTATATAATTCAATTCCTGGCGATGCTTAAGTACGAGAAGTAGTTGTCTTAACTATTTGCTGTTAGTTCTTTTCTAATTGTTTGAAGGTAACGGTGCAATAATGTTAGGAGACATTAATTTTTAATTTTTAATTATCAATAGCCAGTTAACTGATGTATTGTAATTATATAATTTTTGTTTTTTTTATATATCTATTTATCAACATAGATGTTTATGCATGCAAAGATGCTAAATTAATAATATATCCACAATTTGGACTAAAGAAAAAAAAACAAAATTAAAATTTTTGTTGGAGCTTGTTTTAACAATAGAGCAATCACTATAGTATGTAACTTCCTCTTTTATTTATTCTTATTTTACCCATAGATATATTGCTGGCCACTTTTCTTTGTAACAGTTTACATATATCTTCTTCTCTGTTGCTATTTTCATTGTTTTATTCAACTAAAAGGCATGATCATCACTTTCCAGTCTTAAAATGTAGAGACGATCATCACCGCGATTTTTTAGTAAATGGTTTACAATTTCTGTTATGTAAAAGACAAATTCCTTTCCGTAAGAGACCTGTTATGTACACAACAAAAATATTTAGTTTGTGATTTTGGGTGGATGAATAATTAAACATTAAATCACCTTGCAAAATTAACATTTATTCACCACTGTTGAAACAAGACTGCGGTGTTAGCTGCAACTGCGCACATTGCCCGGCTCCTTAGTTTTTGCTGGCCACCACTCTTAAAAGATATACATTCAAATTAAAACAAATACATTACAAGACCATTTTTTATCCATGTCACTTATAAGAATTCAAAACCGTTCCCTAAATCATTCATTTTTATGTCAAAGTAGTAGGAGCGTAATTAATTACAGTATCTTACTATATGTGATTGAATTTTAGTTGTCATATAACAAGTAACTATTAAGATATTTCCTGTATATTTAGCTAAAAGGATGAAAATATTTATTTTATTGCTTTAGATGCAAATTTTGATTGTATGTTTGTTTCAAAAAATAATCGTTTTATGATTATTATGCTTTACAATTACTTTACACTAGTAATATTCTTTATAATTTTCTGATTGTCCATACTAATTAAGTACTACACTCAGAAATGTTTTAACCAGTTGTAAATTATTCTTCTAATTGTTGGTTTTAAGCGTCCTTTCTTATTTTGTAAATCTTTCATGAGGTAGAGTACAACATATTCAAAGTAACATTGTTTATTTTTTTTTCGGGCGTCTTTTTTGGGTTCTAAGTATAACTAAATCCCAAATATAACTTAAACAATTTACTTTATATTTTTGAAATTTGGACTGTATATTCACGGTGTTTATTAATTATATAAAAACCTTTTGTATTAACTCAAAGAGTTATTCCGTTGACTATTCTAATTATATTTTTTCTTTGATGAGCTTTGAAAACAAGCTTTGTTTTGAAGATATAGGGCAAAGAAACTTTTTGATAATAACTGTATTTTATTACCAAAAATTAGATACATATTTTCTCAATCTCCATGAACTGATCCTAGTATAATTCAATCTTCTTGTCGTTGACTGCCCAACTCTTTCAAAAACACAAGGGTCATTTCTTATTGTGTTTCACCCAACAATTATTCGATTTTGCGAGAATTTTTCCATTGAACTAATGATTTTTAAGAGCTCCATAGGAAATAATCGAGGGAGTTTAAGTCAGAAGATCGAGCAGGCCATGAGAGAGATCCATCTTGACTAATCTAGCGATAAGTTAAAAACTTATGGAAACCACACTGAAATGCGCGGTTGCACCACCGTGCATATCCAACATTGCAATTTTTGTTTCAATAGTACATCTTCTAGAAACTGAGATAGCGTTTGTTCTAAAACATTGTCATACACCACCCCAATAAGTCTTTCTGGTAGAAATTAGTAGTCATGCACAATTCTAACCAAAAAAGTTTAACGAGAACTGACATTGAAAACGATCTTCAAGTATCTTATTTAGATTGCATTATTATTGCCTTATCGGTAAAAATAATGAGCGTCAGTAGCTGAGGAATTTGAACGAATGTGTATAAAAGCCTTTGGCAGAAATTCAGTAGAATAAAGTGTCTGAGCGCATTAGATGTATTATGGGTACAATAAATAGTCTCCAATAATTTATTATTAAAAATTTAATTACTTACATTCAAAGTATTTTCAATTTTTTTAGTAGAAGTACAATGATCTTACTCTATTATATCCAGCATATTCTCTTCCACATTTACTGTTCTTACTGCCATTGGCCTTCCTGGTCCTCCAATTCATTTCAATGTGTTTGTTTCATAAAGGTGCTTATGAATACGTTGGAAGGTTTTTCTAGGAACATTACGTCCAGGAAATTGTTTAATGTACAACTGCCTAACTTGTCACTCGGTTTCAACAAATTTGACAGATTAGAGACATATTAAATTAAAATTGACGTTTGAATTATTTTTTGTTCTCGATGTCTGTACTTGCTTACTGTAAGTGGATACAAGCCGTTCCTAATAATTAGAAAGTTGTTATAAATAACAAAATTCTAATTATTAGGAATTATTTTTTTTTAATTTATACTCGGTAAACCGAGGGTAGTTCGCCATATTTTTATTTCGACTATATTATAAACTTTTAAAATATCAAAAATGATTTGTTCAGAATTTTTTTTTGTATTTCTTGGCATAGGTGCTGACCTTTCACCCACTAGCGATGACAAATATATGCATTTAACTTCAAAATATTATTCTCCCTGTTTCTTCAATATTTTACTCATGTTTTACTATTTACTATCGAAAACATCACATCTATAATTACTTTGGGTACAACATTAAAAGAGTAATTTTATTATGGTTACACTAATAAGTACATATAAAATAATTGAAAGGCTAGACCAGAAACTAGTTTCCTAATTATGTTTAAAAATTATAACAATAAAACGCACAATTTATTGAATAAAAATAAAATAAGTTGATACAAGACTATCTCTGCTATCACTAAATCTATCGATATATGATTGTAGCAGGCCCCATTGCGTCCAGGGAATGCGTTCATATTTTCATACGATATGCTAATTCGCAACCATATCTGTGCGCGACGTTCAATACGAACGCGAGACTTTTTTGTGCACTTTTATTGACGGTATTTGCATTTCACATGGGACAAAAGGACGCTGAATATCCGACATATTTTTAAAACTCGAATTACATTTAAATTTCCCTATATGCGCTGAAATTTAATACTGTTTCAATTGATTCCATTGATCTGCGCCGGAGTTTTCCAGCACCCCGCGATCGATCACGATGTCTTACACTCGCAGTTTGAGGAACTTTGAACGTTGTAATTTTAAAATTCCGTATGTGCTCGTAATTCCGTGTGTGCCTTTTGTGTTATACATATATTTGGATTATATATATTGAGCGTTAATGCATGATTTCTTTCTAAAATTTAGTGTATTCAATTTAAATTAGCTTGACATATTTTATTCAATGAATTAAAATATAAATAACTTTCTTAGGTAATAATTATATTGGGAACTCTTAGTGTAACTCGCATGTTTTATTAAAAATACAAAAATACAAACCATGTCGTGACTGAATGGCATACGCCTATGTCAAAAAAATAGATATATCCATAGGTTTGGTTAATTATAAGCCCGGCGCATTCACCAGAAAGATTATAAACGGATATCATTTATAATATAATGTCGTTTATTTTGTTGCATAATTACAAAACCAATAAAACGCATTAAATCAATATTAGATAAGCTATTAAATTAAAATGAAAATATATTCTATCATCATAAAATGAGTATTAACTGCCTTTTGAACTCAATTAAGGTAATATAAAGGTCATATTGTATCGTTTATATTCCTATGTGTTAAATTAACTGTATTATTTCATTACATTACCATTAAACAAATACACTTTTCATATCAAATGAATAATAAAGTGTCGGTTTTTTTTGTGCGCCTCCTCAAGTCCAAATAAACAAAACTCGAGGAAAAAAAAAATACGTAATGTGTCACAGAGTTGGAAAGTGGAAACGCGACACGCAAACGAACATATTTTTCTTCCTCAAAGGGGCGCTCTGTTTTCGGAGTGGCGTGCGTAACTACAAATTAGAACGTGAAATATTTACTTATTGCAGGTTTTAATGTCTGCACAGGGCCCTTAATTACACACCCGGCCTTGTTGATAAAGGGTTGAATAATTGAAAGCTAGACCGGATTAATCCTTAAAAATTTCATTCGTCGCACTTTTTGATTGGCCCAATTATTGTCGGGCGCGGATTTCTGCCAGTGTCGGTGATTAATATTAATTGAATTAGAATGCATTAATGCCAATCTCGTTACCGGATATTTCTCTAATGACGCTCGCGAATTTTCGTTTGACATTGATGGTTCCATTAATGTTATTAGTTGAAGTTGATATAAATTAAAATTACACGGCACTGTAGGAGTTTAATCGTAATTGATTTAGATCGTGGATTATTTGCGTGCATTGTAGCTTTATTTATTGCGATAATTATTGTACCGATCACCTCTAAATAATAATTGGATTTTAATCAAATTTATGATGATAAAATTTTAATTAGCATTAAGGATTTGTAATAATTTATTTATATTTGCCTATATGGTATATTTTTAGAATAAACCAATCAATTGTGTAAACAAATGGTGGTGTAAATGAATTTATTTCACAGTACTGTTAAGAATAAATGGTATATAATGTAGCAAACTAAGAAAATGATTAATTTTAAAGATTTATACAATTTCCATTAGATTATAGTGTTTATAATGCAATGACCTGAATATATAATAAGCGCAAATGGATATCTTAATTGTATTAGTGTAGCTATCGATTTATTTCATTCATATATGAGGAATATCCGAAAAGTAGTACCCGTTAGGACCGTATTGGCGAATAGTATAACTGCCGGACAAATGCTAACATGTTCAGCTGTATTTCAGCTCTCGCTAGTATTAACTATAATGTTTGTGTGAGTATTTACAATCTTCAAGAAAAGACCTCAAGTAAAGAAATATGCGACACATCGATATTCTTCGTAAATTGAAGGATGTGAATAAACAAGCCGTCTGTTCGACGCTAGTGTTGTTATTTCAACATCGGAAGGGAAAACACCCACGACAGTCGTCAGTAATTACAGATAAACTGGTGGGTTCAAATAATGAATTCGCGAAGAATAATCAGCATGTTACCATCGATCAGTGAAATTTTCCGCAATGAATCAGTAACATTAACAGTTATTAAAGGAATTAATAATGACTACCACCACCTCCATTAGAACCTACGAATTTTAATACCCTATGCCTCTCTATATAAAAATACAAATACAAAGATGATTATATAGATAAATAGTTTTAAAATAGAACGTTAATATTTGTTAATATATACTAGCTTTTCTTATATTTCCCATCGGATACTACTCTTCGAATGGCCCTCGTATGAAATTCTTACATGATTAAAATAACAATAACCATATTTATTGTTTAATGTAGGAAATATCTCTTCAGAAAACAGTCTTATATATTATTGGGTTATAAAAGGCAAAAAATAATCGATTTTAAAGAAGTCAGAGTTTTCAACTGTTCTATTGCCATATTACCTATTCTCTGCTAAAGATATTTTTGTTCAAACTTATTATTTACTTATTATTTCTATTTAAATTTTAAAAATGTCATATTTCCTGACAAATTAGGCATTTCATAAAACAAATTTAAATTTATATTATCCGACCAAAAGAAAATAAACAACATTCTCTCACCAGTAAGAAAATAATGAGAAAATCTTATATTGTAGCTGGACAAGTAGTTGAGGTACGTTTTCCACCTTGTGTGACAATTTAATAGCTTTAAAAATAACAATAAAATGTTCCCGTAAAAAAAGACAAAACATTTGCTATTTTAATCATAAGAATAGTTTTGCTGTCCTAAAAATATAGTAATTGTTTTAGTTTAGTGTTCATCGCTAATTAAAACATAGTAAGGGTCGCAACTATTTGTATAACAAATACTATTATTTTTAAAGGGACGTTTCTTGAACTTTGCGATAAAATTTGGCAAAATTGTAGAAATCTCAAGGAGACATTAATCAAAATTATATATAAATGAATAAAATTAAATATTAGCTTCAGGAAATCAGAAAAAAGAAACTTACAGAAAGATCCCAAGAATTAATTAAACAAAAAAATTTGATAATTCCTTTCGAGAATAAATAAGAACACATTAAATATAAGCTCTGTAGACGTTTTTAGACGTCCTGCATACCAAATGCTTATAGTTGTATTTTAACAATAGATTCCCAATAGAAGAAAAAAACGTACTTCACAGATAGATAGATAGATTGTAGAAACCTGGTAACATTTCTAATGGAAGTATCAGTTTCAAAACGAAATGAAATTATTATTAATGGTAATTTGAAAGGAACCTCGGATCAATCGAGCATGATGACGAAGGAATTGAGAAATTGCAATTATCGAAACTAAGACCTTACTTTGGTGACGTCTTCGTGATCAACTTTGGCAAGGAAGTAGCACTGAGTTACTTTCTGGAACCAATACGCGCTGGAGGCGTTACAGTGTTATATACAGATTATATAGACAAATTATTTAGAAGGGCAAAGCTTGCCTGCACCAAGCCGACCATGCTGACCGTTGGTACTGACGGTAGACGACTGATGAAGAGCATCTGAGCCTGTCCTGTATACCATGTTCTTCAGAACCGTGGTATTTTTCCGGCCACGTAGGTACCCAAATTCCTGGAGAAGGTAATAATGCTCGTTCGCCGAAAAGGGCAGCTGCACATTTTGGAAAATTATCTCATTTGAAATATTTTCAATTTTGCAAAATATATGCAAATGGGTAGCTCATAAAATAGTTTGAAATGTAATTACCGCCACACTGTGGCGAAACAAATTTTTGGAATTAAATAAAAAAATTAAAAATGATCATTTTCAATCTGTACTATTAAAGGTTAATAAGATATAACGGTCAGCTACAAACGCTTTACTGTAGATCTAATATTTTACTAATTTATTTCCCAATGGTACGTTGCTTGATATTTTATAGGGCTAAACTTCTTACTTTCCTTAAATAAAGATAATAAAAATTTCAACGGATTAGGAAATTTAAGGAAGCATTAAAACTAAGTAATTCACTCACCACCGCAATAGTTTAAGCATATTGTTTACCAGTTTGAAAAAATGTATTGGACAACGATGTAAGTACGATACAGGATTTGATGTGGTTTCAGCAAAGATTCAGGATAGACAAAATAAGACACATTGTAAATATTTATATTAAACAAAAGTCAAGAATCCAGAAATATATTCCATAATATAGCTAGAAAGTTTTCACAAATGTAATATTAAATACATGAATGGGACGATTTACAGGAACTACAAAATATTGTAGAAATTTTTGCTAGATAGTGTTAACCAGTGTTACTATATTGTGGCTATGCGAACGCTTTAAATGTGCCTAGATCGTCATTGTACTGTATTACACCCAAAGACCTAAATAAACACCCCTCTAATATTCATTTGGTATTAGAATTATAGCTTCATGATTTCCATTAAAAGCTTGACTTCGTAAACCTGGAAGTTGAACGCATTTCAACGTTTACCAATATTTTGTTTTCGGTTATACCTCATTTTCATCCTAAAAGACATGTAAATAAGCAAATCTACCGCTACTGGAGCGCTATGAATCTAAAATACAAATCAGATACCACTAAATTGGCCTAAAGTGACCGTAAGTGCTCCGATGTCGGCGCTTCGAATTGTTAGACCTTCCTTTTTTGAAGACGCAATTACAGTTAATTTAAAGCGTTATGTGAATACATAATAAACAACTTCTTGCTGCCTAAATTGCAGAACTTTCCTTGCTATACAAAAGAATATAGTTTTACCGGGATGGTCCTACATGTATATGCCACGAGTTCGTGAAACTTTCGCTGACCAATTGATCTCCACGATAAGTGACATAAATTGGCGTTTAACGTAGTCCTGAGTAGATCCTTATGAATTTTTTTTATGGAGTTACCCCAAATCTAAATTTTACAACAATGGTTAAATTTCTCTGGGGTATTTGCAAGAAAATATTTACATTACAGAGACGATCTGCCAAATCACCATAAAAAATTTTAGTATTCAAATAAATCGGTGAAGTGAAGTGAAAGTCATATTTATTATTAAGTTTATTAAATAATAAAAATATTTTCGATAGATTGCTTGTGTGACACCTTGTATTTGATAGAATGTTGAGCTCAGTAGGATTATCTCGTTTATGATAATTGAAAGGGATATTTAAAGTTTCAGTGGGTCAAGAACTAGTAAGGTAAATCAATCACTCTAAGAGTAGAATTCACTGAGTAAGAGATTTGCAGTTGACAAGATATTTAGGCTTTTATGCAATAAAGTTGCGAAATATTTGCTATGATGTAGAGCTCAGTGGGATTACCTTGTTTTATATAATAAAAACACTTATTTAAAACTTTTTAAAGATAAAATTCAAAAAAGAAAATCGGCAACCCTAAGAATAGAATAAATGAAGTGAGAGATTTACAATTACAGTTTGTAAAGTACGTCAACCAGCTTTAACAAGAGATTCTACTGAACGAATTGTAAACAACGGTAAAAAGGTCGTGCAAGAAATGTATTATTTGTGCACAAAAATTTTGAAGTATTAGTTAAGAAGCTGGTATATTATTTCGATGTTATCTTGGAACTTCATTTAGACTAAGTGAAAACAATTATATTTCAATGTAGGATCCATAAAATCAACAATAGTAAAATCCTATTCTGAAATACATAAATACAACTATCAATCGCTATTTTTAGAAGGTGGCTTTTAATCATCAATAAGATTGGAGATTTAGTTTTATCTGCTTTTCCTATATAGAATCGAACCAACATCGGAGGGTATCATGAGTCAAAAACTAGGGTTCCTCTAACTTGAAATTTAAAATTTAACCACGTACACGAAAATAGGTAACCAAAGAATATCATATAAGTGATCGAGACAAGAATGAATGCAATCCAATAACCTGGTCCTTCTGTTTAGGAGATGAATAAACATGTAATTCTGACCAGGCGCGTCCCACGGATGGCGGATATGAGAATGCCCTCACCGGCTTAACGACGGAAAGGTGTGCAATGAAATATCCTCCCCGGACCAACAAGATTCGACGTATTGATAAATGAAAACAATATGGTTATGCACATGAACTGTATAAAAATATGGTCTATAAAATAAGTGAAGAAAAGTCTACGGTACAGGAGGCGGATCCTCCAGTATCTAAGTTAAGGGCGATAAAGGAAGCACTTCACTATCGTCATACTGTGACCGCTGGACATCACCAGTGCGCGAACAGGTTGGGGAGGAGGTCGGTTATAACAAGAATGCCTCCAAAAACGAAAGCTAAGAGCAGAGACTAATAAAACTCCAAGACCGTCATAGAAGGGCGACAATGGGTTTCCCATACAGGAAGGAGGTAACCTTCGTTTCTACCAAAGCACTGAGAGACCTTGTGTTTCGACAAATAATGAAACACCTTAATAGGACAATAGCTACGACAAATTCAACTGAAGTGATAAAGCAGGTAGAACAAGATTCAAGTAAAAGATGGGAAATAACCTTCAGGATGGGAGAGGAGAATTAACGAGGCGGAAGACTAAAAATTCTAAATATAAAGCTTGGGGATAAAAAAATCAAGACCGCAGAGGAGGAATGCTTCTTCTTTAGATAGCAGCAAATGGGATAATAGTAGCCAATAAAGAGGATAAGCCAACGTTGAGAAGGCTGGAAGGCAAAACAGCAATTAACATCATACTCAGTAACAAAAATCTTGTCGGCAGAATAAAGTAACGAAGTAACGAGAGACTCTAAGTGGGAATATATACTTATATTACGAGTTCCCCCCGAAAAGCTAGACCACTATACACAAACAAGGAGAAACAAAGGTAGATGTACTCAAAGTTTAATTAGAAGAAGCCCTGGATGTAAGGACACCCAACAACAACATATACAGCGCTAAAAAACCTATGACTACGACAACACAATGCTGCGTTGTAGCCATACCAAGAAGAACCATTAACAAGCAGAGGAGCTCCGTAAGAGGTGCGTCAAAAAACAGAAAATGTACCCTAGTAACGAAAATACTAGAAAAGGAAATGAATGATCAATACAGAGAATCCAAGAAAGAACTACGTATACTCATTGCAAAACAAAAGAAGAAAATCGAAGTATGATAATAAATGAAGAAAATGTCATGAACAAACTTAGAGTACAAACTGATAAAATGGACATATAAACTAAAATAGAGATATATAAAAACATTTTACCATAAAAAATAGGTAAAATGAAGATAAAGAAAGCACCCGGCTGCGACAAGATAGTTCCGGAAATAGTAAAGTAAACAGTAGAACTACAACCCTACCTTGTAGACTAATTCCCCAGGGAATGGAAAAATGGCAGATTAGTTCTAATCCCTAAGCATGGGAGGCCTTTGCTAATGCTAAGCATACTAAAAAAACTTCTAGTAATAATGAAAAAAACTTCTAGTAATAATGATAGTGGATAGACTGCAGAAATAAATAAAAAAAGAGATTCAGCGAACAACAGCACGGTTTTCTCGATGGTAAATCAACAACAGGAGCGATAAATCAGATCCTAGAGAAACAAGAGGCTTATTTTTTTATCTTTGCAAGGAACGGAACAGTTATTTCAAATATGTCTATGGACGTAACAACTGTAGCCTTTGCAGACTGTAAGAACAGAAGAGCACATTCATCATAAGATCCGCACCAGTATAGAAGTTATAACAAACTGGATGGAACAAACTGGACTGAAGATATGTATTAACAAAACGGAAGCGGTCATACAAATTGGTAGGAAAAGACATCGCATCTTCAGCTTCAACGTTAAGGGCGAAATTGTAACAGTTAAGAAAGATGTCAAGAATCTAGGTATAATTCTGCAACAAAAACTTAGCTTGGTCTCCATAATAAGATCCTATTGTGATCATACATACTAGAATCGTTAGTTTTTGAAGGTTGCTTTTAATAATGAATAAGAGGGATATCTTTATCTGCTTTTGCTAGAAAAAAAAAACTTAGCTTGAGACCACATGTGGAATATGTAAACCTTAAAATCTACTAAAGCATTATCCAAGCTTATGCCAAACATAAGCATAACGAAAGATATCAAGAAAAGAATTATAATATTATACAAAGTCTAAGTATGGAGAAGTGGACTGTAGGTATCTTACCACAAGAAGAATAGATGACAATAAGATTAATAGGTGCCCATAGAACAATATCTCTGGAAGCAACTAAACTCATTACAAGGATGGTACCTATTGAACTACTAGCAACTGAAAGGAAAAAAAGTGATCAAACGGCGCTAAGTATAAATATCATCTAAGCTTGGCAAGAATCATGGAACAATTACGAAAAGTGCAACTCCGTCAAAGCCCTCATACTAGACATAGATAAATAGTACAATCGGGAAGAAGGCAACTTATGCTATCACCTAACACAAGCCCTAATAGGGTACGGATGTTTTGGCAGCTACTTCAAACGCTTCAAGTTGCAAGACGATGACCAGTGTATATGCTGTCTGCAGAAGGTGTATCCCCAGTACACCCTTATTGAATGCGAGTAATGGTTCCAGCAGAATTGAACAATGTCACACCTGACAATCATATTTATGCCTCGAGTTAGTGAAATTTTCGTTGGTCAATTGATCTCGAAGAGTCATCCTAAATCTATACCAATTGATCAACAAAATATTACACTCCTTTGAGATACTACGTAGTTTTTGACAGAATGTTGAGCTCAGTAGGATTCTAGTATAGGATATTAGAAACTGATTAAACACAAATAACTATTTTAAAAATATTATAGGTATAACTTATAGGCATAGTTATATAAATCTTAACAACACAGCGCGATCTAACTTTTCACGTTTTATCGTCATTAATTATCAAAATTACCTAATAATGACCATAAAACATCGAAACTTGAGTTATGCTGTGTTAATGATGAGTTATGTGAGGATGATGCAATATAAAATAACTTGTAATCAATAAACTGCGGAGAAGGTTATTCAAAGTTATTTTCTGTGTTATTTAGAATTAGATAGAATTTCAGAAAGTCAGAATATCACGGAGTAAGAGATTTGAATTTGAATGAAAGTTAGTTTTTCACGAAAATTGTAGAGTAACTGCCAGAATTTTGAGCTTAGTGGAATTATCTTATATTAGATAATAAAACTCTTATTTAATATTTCACAAAGACAAGAACCAGTGGGGAAAATCGGCAACCGTAAGAGTAGAATACATGAAGTTAGAGATTTACAGTTCGTCTTCCGATTTATAAAATACGTCAACTAACTTTAACAAGAGATTCTACTGGACGAACTATAAATAAACTGTAAGTAAAGAGGTTGTGCAATAAATATTTTGTAATGTTCCAAAAAGGACGAAATTATTTCAGGAACTAAAGCCCGAAGGATAAACAATAATTCAAGTATGAAGAAAAACACTTGTTATGTTCCATATTGTTACTTTTATTTTCAGTTTCCTGACACATGTTGTCGATCATACCCGATCATTTTCGTATGATCGAAACACGTGTCAGGAAACTGAAAATAAAAGTAACAATATGGAACATAACAAGTGTTTTTCTTCACCAAAATTCAAGTATTAGTTAAGGATCAGGTATATTATTTCGATGTTTTCTTAGAACTTCATTAAGACCAAGTGAAAACAAATATATTTCAATGCAGGATCTATAAAATCAACAAAATGGGGACGGCATGTTCACAACCATAATCTGAAATACATAAATTCAACTATCAATCGCTATTTTTGTTGCTTTTAATTATAAATAAGATTGGATATTTAGTTCCATCTGCTTTGGCCTGAAAGAATCGAACCAACATAGGAGGTTAGAGTCATGAGTCAAAAACTAGGTTTCTTCTGATTTAAAATTTGAAATATAACCACCTACATGATAAATACGTAACCAGAGAGTATTATGTAAGTGATCGAGATAAGAATGGATGAAATCCAATGACTTCTTCCCCCTAGCTGGGGGGTGGGGAGACAACTGTAATTCTGACCTGGCGTGTCTCTCGGATGGCGGATATGAGAATGCCCTCACCGGCTTGACGACGGATAGGTGTGCAATAAAATATCCCCCGCGGACCAACAGGATTCCACTTATTGAGAAACAGAAAAAATATAATTATGCACATGGATTGTATAAAAAAATATGGACTATGCAATAAGTGAAGAAAAGTCTACGGTACAGGAGGTGAATCCTCCAGTACCTAAGTTAAGGGTGGTAAAGCGAGCCCTTCAACATCGGCATACAGCGACCGCAGGACATCACCAATGCCGCCAATAGGTTGGGGATAACTCAAATGCTACTGGGTAGAGGGGGATGGGTGAGCAAGATGGGTTCGGAAAAAGGTTGTTCATTACAAGGACGCCTCCAAAAACAAAAGCTAGGAGCAGAGGCCAACGAAACTCCAAGACCGTTATAGAAGGGCGACAATGAACTCCCCATGCAGGAAGGAGGTAACCTCCGTTTCTACTAAAGCACTGAGAGACAAATTCAACTGGAGTTATGAAGCAGGCGGGGATAGAACAAGATTCAAATAAAAGATGGGAAATAACCCCAGGGACAATCGGGGTGGGAGAGGAGAATTAATCAAAGCGGGAGACTAAAAACCTTAAATAACCAGCGTGGGGATCAAAACAAAAACAATACCGCAGAAGAGGAGTTTCTTCTTTGGATAGCAGCAAATGGGCTAATAGTAGCCAATAAAGGGAATAAGCCAACGTTCAGAAGACTGGAAGGCAAAATAGCAATCGACATCACACTCAGTAACAAAACGCTTGTCGACAGATTAATGTAATGAAAGTGTTAGACATAGAGACTCTAAGTGGGCATATATACTTATATTACGAGTTTCTTCTAACAAGCAAGACCGCTATACACAAACAAGAAGAAACAAGGGGCTGGATGTACTCAAAGTTTAATAACAAAAAAATCGAAGAAGCTCTGGGTGTAAGGACGCCCAACAATAACACATACAACGCTAAAAAAACCTATGACTACGATAACACAATTCTGCGATGTAGCCATGCCAAAAAGAACCATTAACAAGCAGAAGAGCCTGGTATATTGGTGAACTAAAAAATTTTAGGAGAAAAAAAATGGGTGCGCCTAAAAACCAGAAAATAAAAAATAGAATCCAAAAAAGAACTTGGTATACTCATAAGCAAAACAAAGAGAGGAAGTAGGTCGAAACATGATATTAAGTGGAGAAAAATGTGTGGGGGTTTGGATACAAAGTGGTCATTAACAAACTTAGAGTACAACCTTATAAAATGGACTTAGAAACTAAAAAAGAGATCTATAAAAACTTATTTCCATAAAAAGCAATAGGTAAAATGAAGATTAAGATAAACCCGGCTGCACAATAAAGTACCGAAAATAGTAAAGCAAACAGTAGAACTATAACCCGACCTTATAAGCTAATTCCCCACGGAATGGTAAAATGCCAGATTAGTCCTAATCCCTAAGCCTGGGAGAACAAAACTCTCTTTCAGGCCTTTGCTTCTGCTGAGCACATTCGGAAAACTTCTTGTTATAATGATAGTGGATAGACTGCAGTAATAAATTAAGAAAAATTCAGTGAGCACGGTTGTCTCGAGGGTAAATCAACATTAGGGGCGATTAATCAGGTCCTAGGAAAAAGAGGCTTCTGCGTACTGATCACAATAAACGTCCTAACAGCGTTCAATACGGTGCCCTGGAACAAAATAATCGCACGAGTAACGCAAAGCCAACCTCGAAGAGAGAACGCTAAAATTCGAACTGATGCGAAGTGATGAAAATGACTGCAGACGTTTCCCAAATATCGGTACTTTTACTTCAAATATGTCTATGGACGTAACAACCGTAGCCTTTGCAGACTGTAAGAACAGAAGAGCACATTCACCATAAGATCCGCGCCAGTATGGAAGTTATAACAAACTGGATGGAACAAATTGGACTGGAGCTATGTACCAACAAAACGGAAGCGATCATACTAATTGGTAGAAAAAGACATCGCATCTTCAGCTTCGACGTCAAGGGCAAATTTGTAACAGTTAAGAAAAATGTCAAGTATCTAGGTATAATTCTGGAACAAAAACTTAGCTTGGACTCAAGCTATGTTTTTGTTGACGAAGTGAAATGTTGTTGACACGTGGAATATGTATACCAAAATATCTTAAAAGCTGATAAAGCATTGTCCATGTTTATGCCAAACAAGAAAACAAAAGCATAATAGGATTTAAACCAATCAAAGACAAATATATTTCAATGCAAGGTCCTTAAAATTAACAAGATGAGGACGACATTTTCACATCCATAATCAGATCCTATTGAGATCATAAATACTATAATCGTTAGTTTTTGAAGGTTGCTTTTAATAATCAATAAGAGGAATATCTTTGTAAGCTTTTTCTAAAAAAAGAACTTAGCTTGAGACCACACGTGGAATATGTATACCAAAATACCTTAAAGTCTGCCAAAGCATTATCCAAGCTTATGCCAAACAAAACAAGAGACACCAAGAAAAGACTTTTAATATTACAAAAAGTCCAAGTATGGAGAAGTGGACTGTAGGTATCTTACCACAGGATGAAATTTGAGGGACTGCAGCGACAGATGGCAATAATATTAATAGGTGCCTATAGAACAATATCTCTGGAATCAGCTAAAATCATTGCAAGGATGGTACCTATTGAACTACTAGCAGCTTAAAAAGAAAAAATATATCAAGAAAAAGAATGCGATTAAACGACGCTAAGTAGAAATATCATCTAAGCTTGGTAAGAATTATGGAACAATTACGAAAAGTGCAACTCGATCGAAAAACGCATACCAGACATAGATAAATGGTTCGACTGGGAAGAGGGAGACTAATGATATCACCTTACAGAAGCCTTAACAGGATGCGGATGTTTTAGCAGCTACTTCAAACGCTTCAAGCTGCAGAATAATGACCAGCGCATATAATTTCAGCTGAAGGTTTATCCCCAGTACACCCTTTTTAAATGTGAGTAATGAAAGACTGCAAGAGAGATGCTAAATATGTAGGTGGGCAAAATTCTAAATAAAGAAAAAATAGTGAAGACAATGATGGAAAACGAAACTGGAATGCTGTTAAACAGTTTGTTGTGAATACAATAATAGAAAAAGACGAGCTAGTCACACAACAGAGACAAAACAACTAGGGTTTTAACCCACCTTAAAGTATTGTCTTGGCGGTTCCAAGGTGGAAATATATACAGGTTGATTCATTAAGGGTGACCACTGGCCGTATCTCGGAAACCGTATATCCTAGAATTTGGAGAAAAAAATTCTAATGACATAATCGACCAAAAGAAGATGTGTTAAAATATTTTTAAATGCGTAGCTTTCCGCTAGGTGGCGCATTTTATCATTTGCATAATTAATTTGCGTTTTTTACAAAATATTACCGCATTAAGGCTATTGAAAATTATTAAAATTTGAAACTACTGTACTTGGTTTACAATTTTTGCTTAAGTCATTTTTTTCTATCACCTACATTTAAGTGGTGAGGGAAGTTTACTTTTGTTTACAGAAAGTGGTCTGTAACTTCCGTATACCTTAACCGATTTTCACAAGCTTAGGCTCAATGGAAAGAGTATTAGAAGTTGATTACAAAAATAAATAACATTAACACATTTAATCTATGCGCTGGCAACTAGAGGGCGTTATGTAACACTTAACCCTATTTATGTATTTTTCTCAGAAATATCAAATGGAATGATATGACCCAAAGCAGCTTACAAAAAAGAAAATGAAATTACATATTGTTTCGTCAAAACCGCAAACTGATATCTCTTGTCATTCCAAAGATATTTAGATTTTTTAATTTTCGTTGTTGTTTTTCGTTGTTTTCGAAGTGTTGGTTCACCCTGTAAGGTGTAAATGAAAATATATGGCTAAAGTTACTTTTAGAATAAATGTCATGTAAAAACAAATGACAACAATATTTATTATTATGCAAAAGTCCATAAAAAAGTAAATAAGTAGTGTTAAAATATATAAAACTAAAAGGAAGTTGGAAATAAAGAAACAAATAAGTACAAAAAGAGAATATAGACAGTCCTGAATATGGATTTCAAGGTTTTCAAATGACCAATGGAGAGTAGAAAAGGATAGAAGAACGGAAGCAACGAAACAAAACGTTGTAACAACAACAGGACACAAAATTAAAACAAAAGAAGATGAAAAGAAAGACAAAACTCACGGAGAAGGCAAATCTATATGTAGCTAAGAACGATATGGAAATGGAGGAACTAAAGAGCATGTTTGATGACTTGATGAGAGAAATTGCAAAAAAACTCAGAAGAACAAAAAGAAGAGATTAGAAAACTAAAGAAAGAAATTAATATTAAAGAAGAGAAGTGGAAGTTAGAAAAGTAAGAGTTATGTTAAAAATAATCGACAACCTGGAAATATAGTGGAAAAGAGAGAACAGCAAATGAATAAAAAATTATATCATAATAACAGGCATAGCAGCAGAGGCAAACCAAGAACAGAAGGAAGTCGGGAATTTCACATAACATAGAGAAAAACAAAAAATACGAGTCGATGGGACATGGGAAACAAAACAACAAATAATGAGAGCTAATGCAAATCTAGCACATGAAGAATGATGCGTACAAAAACTAGAGAAATAGCAAGAGAAGAAAAAGCAAAAGGAAAGAGAGTAAGAATAGGATATCAAAAGATAAAAATTAACGGAGAGGACTGCGAATAATAAATCAACTAATAGAAAAGCAAATAAATAACAAGACCTCACAGCGAGAAAATGGTACAAGAAAAAAGTTAAATACAATAAAAATAGGAATATGGAATGTAAGAATAATTCAAGGGATTAATAGAAGAAATGAAAAATACGGAAAGAATATAATATACGAGACAAGGCAGGAATGATCTACAACACAATAAAGAAAAAATTCTTAGAGAAAAAAGAGATTAAAAAAACAATAAAAACAGAAGTATATAAAAGAATTGTAAGACATTCACTGCTATATAGTAATGAATCATAAGTAACCGCAGAAAGTAATAACAGCAAAACCAATGCAATGGAAATGAGATACCTAAGAAAGATAGAGGGAATTACAAGAAGAGACAAAGTACGAAATATAGAATTAAGAAAACAGCTCAATATTAAACCAATAATATTTTATTCGCCTAAACATTTATTGCGACTGGGATCAAAAATAAATAATAAATGCAGACCTATAAACGTTATGTTAAATAACATTACTGAAGCAACCACTATTCTACGTAATTCTAAACGTTTGAAGCAGACCGATGTATTTAAAAATATTACACTTCGAAATGATCGCACACCTTTGCAATCTCAACAAGAAGCCAACACCAGAAAGGATTTTCAGCAGCGAAAGGACGCAGGCGAAACTAACATCCGATTAAAATATGTGCGTGGAGTTTTATCCATCACAGCGGAAAACTAATTTGCTCCCAACAGGTTACCGAACTACTAAACGTGTACTATCAAAATGCTCGCGGTTTATTAACGAAAACAAATACGTTCTACAACAATGTGATTGAAAGTAATTATGACGTTTATATGATCAGTGAAACCTGGCTACGAGAGGATGTACAAAACGGTGAATTATTTCCTAATCATTTCCATGTCTTTCGATGCGACAGGACGGTTCGCAAAGGCGGCGGGGTGCTCATTGCCGTGAGTAACAATTTTGTGTGTTCAGTGGAAAAAATCTCGCTTGATATAAATGTGGAAATTGTAATTGTACGGGTAACCGTAAACACCTTAGCTATATGTTTTATCTGTTTGTATATACCGCCTTCTGAGTCAATTGCTACTTATAGAACCCTTTTTACTGAACTTGACAACATCTGCAGTAAATACAAAAATAAGAATGTGGCGATTTCAATATTCCAGATTATTATAATTCATTAACTCATCCAGTGAATGACAGCAAAGTCTCGGAACTTAATGATTTAATGATACTAAATAAATTAATTCAACATAACAACAAACTTAATATAAATAATAGGATTCTAGACTTGCTTTTAATTTCCGATAATATACAATGTAGCCTTACTGATAATCCGCCCATTACAAAAATTGATGTGCATCACCCACCACTATGTTTTTCTCTTAATTCGTGTAATTATGTGCATACTAAATTTCATCCGAATTCTTCTCTCAAGAAATATAACTTTCGCAAAGCAGATCTTAGAGTATTATATGATAAAATATCTAATTGTGAGTGGGAGGATGTCATCAATAAATGTGATGTCGATTCAGCGTGTGATGCACTTTATAGTAAAATATACAGTTTGTTTCATGATTTTGTACCACTTGAGTCGTATGCGAATAAGTCCACCCGGTATCCTTGCTGGTTACGATCAGATACTATTAAGCTCATTAAACGTAAGGAACATTTTCGAAAATTGTATAAAAAATCTAAACTTCGTAATTATTATGAACGCATGTGTAATCTACGGGATATACGAGTACAAATTAAATTGGATCAGGATGCATATATCAATAATGCGGAACAATCGGTAAATAATGATCCCAAAAATATATGGAGCTACGTAAACTCCAAAAAATCTCAAACTCGTATTCCAGGTTCTATGACTCTTGATGGTACTGATATCGATAACCCGCTTGATATTGTAAATTGTTTTCGGGATCATTTTACATCAAACTACAAGAGTAATGACAAATCAACACATTCTGTAAAATCATGCACTGATCACAACGGCTTACTATGTATCGATGAGGTTAGCGAAAATGATATTTTATTTGCAGCTAAAAAACTAAGTAACAACTTCACAGCTGGGCCAGACCGAATTCCTTCTTTCTTAGTACGCGATTGTATCTATGCATTTACTAAGCCGTTAACTCATATATTCAACCTTATCTTAAAATTATCTCGCTTCCCAACACATTGGAAAACCTCTCGTGTGACACCGGTACATAAGAAAGGTGACAAACAAGAAATTAAAAACTATCGCCCAATTTCAATAATCGACAACTTTGCTAAGATCATAGAATCGATAATAGGTAGTAAACTCTACAATCATGTGGAATCTGGTATCACTACTCGACAGCACGCATTTATGAAAAAGAGATCAACGGCATCTAATTTCCTCAATTTTGTAGAATATACAGCGTATCATTTAGATCGGCGTGAGCAAGTAGATACTATAGACACCGATTTTAGCAAAGCCTTTGATTCCATCAATCACAATATTCTTTTAGATAAACTGAAATTCTGGGGTCTTGATAATAACTTGCTACTTTTAATTTCTTCTTATTTAACAAATAGACAACAGTACGTTGAATATATGAATTACTGGTCCAAGTATTTCCATCCTTCCAGAGGGGTGCCACAAGGTTCAAACCTGGGGCCGTTGTTATTTCTGCTATTCGTAAACGATATTGTTGATAATATAGAATCGTGTATACTCATTTATGCAGATGACGTAAAACTCTTCTATAATATAAAAACTGCAGATGATTGTAAGGTTCTTCAGAACGATCTAAATAAAATAAAATCTTGGAGTCTTGTTAATGATATTGAGTTGAATATATCTAAATGCAAATGTATGTCTTTCTATCGTACAGCACAGCCGATTATGTTCAACTACTGTATAGATAATATAACCATAGAAAAAGTTAACCAGATTCGCGATTTGGGTGTACTGTTCGATAGAGAACTGACTTTTATTCCGCATTATAACGATGTCACAAATGCGGCTTATAGAATGTTAGGTTTTATACGTCGCATAACTGAACCGTTCAAAAATCCTCGTACCATATTAAAACTGTATTACTCCTACATTCGTTCGAAAGTGGAGTACTGCGCAATTGTTTGGTCACCATCCTATAACGTCCACTGCAATTCATTAGAACGTATACAAAAGAAATTTGTAAATCTTTTGTATTACAAAGTGCTGTCGACTTATCCAGATGAGTCGGTAACATACGAGCATATTTTGTCAATGTTTGAATTAAAATCCTTAGCATCACGCAGAAAGATAACATCTATGAGATGGTTGTATCAAATATTGCATGGAGAAATTGACGATCCGAATATTCTTTCCCTGATAAACATATATGTTCCACGTTGTGGTAGTAGAAATATTAATATGTTTATATGTAAGCGAAGTTTTACTAATTTATATTTTAACTCGCCAATAAACACAATGATTCGAACGCATGCTAGCATACAAGACTCCATTGATATATTTAACTGCACGAGTCACCATTTTAAAAATACCATAATCAAATTGTTTTAGTAACCACAAAATTGCTAAAAATTGTAATTATGCTTGTGTACAATTTTATGTTATTATTTAGTCTTTAAAATGTTATTATATATGTCTCTATGTTTGATAACTTTTCTCTGTTATTAGATCTATGTATCTGTTGGGAAACAAATTATTATTATTATTATTATATATAATAAATGGAAATGCAGAATCAAAAATGTGCGGATTTAGTTATATTAATTAATATTTTTAAAAACATGAATTTGAAAAATGCGTGTTTATTAGAAAGCTACATGAATTTTCAATATAGATAGGAAATAATATTTTTTGTTTATGTTTATATTTAATAGTAAAAGTTCATATTATAATAAATGCTTTATAGATTTTCTTCCTTTTTCTTCTTTCAATGTTACAAACATTTCATCCCACTATAGCTGCTACAAACTTTTTAAATTATGTATTTTTTCGATTGCTACATTATTAAATGTTTTGCATGATTATTAATAATTATCACGGGCTACAGTTATCTTGTGTCATCACTGATTATTCCAGTATAAGAGGAAAATTATTTCAACATTTAGGTAATATGCATCACCTGAATGCTGGAAGCACTTTTGTGGAAATTTTAAGTTTGAACCATGAAATAAGAATTAGTTTACCTCTCTTTAATTATTTCATTTTGTAGATTTGATTATGAGAAAAACAATTATGTTAAAATATCTAGATCACTTAAAAATTGTGAGTGGCATATGTTCATACAAATATTTTTTTCATGCGAGTTTGATAAAAGATGACATTAGAGATGAATATTGATCAATTAAAAGCCACTTTGAAAAGCTAATTGTTAAAATTGTACCAATTAAAAATCAGTAATTTGAAGATATTAAGTGCAATACGTGAAAATTAACAATGAGCAATGTGTAGTATTTTAATTTAGATAATCTTTTTACTTATAATATATGTGATCTAAAATACAAAGGTTTATAAACGTTAATATCTTTAAAACATCTAACTAAGAGATCTTTAACAAACTAAATCCCTAAACATGATTGCTGGTGGAAGCCATTATGTTATGTTTCAATTGAGAATATTGAGAATAGGAAACTTTAATAGATACTGAACTTTGGTGGCACCACATGGGATTTAGATTTAAATTCCAAAAATGTTAAACAAAATAAAATCCACTGATATCAACTCTTAATAGAATAACAACAAAATTTACAAAAACTAATAATCCAATAATAATGATGGCATTATAGGGCATAATACTAGTAATATAGAATGAGAGTAATCTGAATTAAAACAATTAAAAAACTATGAAAATTTAATTGATTGAAGTCATTAGAAAAGTCATATATATTTATTGCAAAATGAACATTGTGAGCATTGGTAGCTATTAGTTTATTAACTAATGTTAAAAATTGCACAATATAAATATGTTGGAACAGAGAGTTTCGGAAATTTTTTTCTGTTTATGGTTGCAATTTGGCTTAAATATTTGAACTATCCTAAATTTTTTCGCACCTCAGAGCTTCCGGATGACCACAGCCTCAAAAATGAACAATATTTCCCAGGTGTCCCAGTTATCATCACACCGGGTTGTTCACCGGAGTCAACGACTGTCGGAGGTGCCAGTGTAGGACCACCTGTCCTTCTCAAGGTACATGCAGTCAAAGAACATGCGCTCCGTGTCTTCCTCGGCACGCTGGCAGGTGGAGCATGGAGCATTGTCATCTAACCTGAAGCGGTGCAAGTACATCCGACAATTTGCATTTTGTATAATTTGTTACACCTTGACAATAAAGATTATTATTACAAGACGCCCATGTATCGTCAAGAGCTATGCAAGCGTGTTCCATGATGAGTCTTTGCCGTTCCTGGCATCGCCCTTCTGGTCTTCGCAGCATGGGTGCCTCGGTGGGAGGTCGGGTCCGTGTTCTTTCGTCAGTAGATCTCCTCCTTCTCCTCTGTTATCAGATGCTTCTGCAGATTCATAATTGCAAAACACCGTGTGGAATGCCCTGTGATATGCCGGGATCGGTTGTTGAATGCAGACTCTTCCAGTGGTACAGCTCAGCCTCAGGTTGACATCAATTATACTCTGATATTACAAATAAGTGGTACTTTATTATACATAGTATAATATACACAGTTACATCGTCGTTCTTAGTCTAGCGTAGTCTATATCAGTCTCTGACAGTCTATATCTATCTATATCTTAATCTAATACAAAAATGTCTTATATACTAACTATTTCTAGGGCACGAGCCTGATGCAAGTAAACATCCTTGCATTAGGTCGTTATCGCCAGTTCATGGGAACCAGGTATTGACAAACTCAGCATTTCCTCAAGGAATGTTTAGTGCTGCGTCAATGCCTGTTTACTATTATAATTCATAACAATAACATTATGCGTATATTTACTAAACACAATTTATAATAGTAAACGACGAACGGATTACATTACACCTTCCCCGTAAATTTAAGAAAAAAAAATTTCTACAAAGATACATTTTTTTTCTAAGTATAATACATTTTAATTCTATCCTTGTGTACTTCTACTAATTTATTTTTTATTCTAATTACAATATTAGGTGACTTAATCTCTACGACGGTATAAGGACCGTTATATACAGGTTCTATTTTATTAGCTACATCGTTTCTTAACATTACACTATCTCCTATGCTATATTTTACACTCTTGCTCTTTACATCATATTTGGATTTTCGAATACTCTTTGAATCTATCAAATTATCTCTCGCTTCCTTATATGCTGTTTGTAGTCGAAATTTTAGCTCGGATGGGTAATCATCAAAATTATATATTGGATTTATGGTATTTCTAATATTTGATGGTAATTTACATAATTTTCCGAACACTAGTTCATGTGGCATGTAATTCGTTTCTGTATGTACCGTATTATTGTATGCAAAACACCAATATGGTATCCAAGAACTCCAAGTACCTGGATATTTTGCTATTTGAATTCTTAAATATGCACCCAAGTGTTTATGTGAATTTTCTAGTGCACCAAGAGTTTGATGTCGATATGCTGCTGAATTTAATTTTCTAATATTTAATAATTTGCAAACTTCCGAAAAAATACATGCCATAAACTCGGTACCCTGATCTGATACAATATCATCTGGAATGCCATACCGTAGTATGAAATTATTCACCAATGCTTTAGCTACTGTGACAGATTCTTTATTCTCTAACGGATAAGCCTCAACAAATTTTGATAACTCACACTGTATTGTTAAAATATACTTAAAATTATAATTATCTGTTTCTAAGGGACCTACCAAATCTATATACACCTTTTGAAAAGCATTTTTAGCTGTTGTAGTTAAAGACATGGGTTCTCGGTTTGGAATTGAATATTTATATCGTTGACAGTCATCACATTTTCTTACAAATTTCTCTATATCTTTCCGCATATTTGTCCAGAAATAATACTTCCTAATATTATTATACATACGATTAATACCCGCATGACCTCCAGTTGGTAACATGTGGAAATCGTTCATTATTATTTGCCTTGTGTCACGGTCAGAAATATTTTGCTTACCTTTCAGTATAGTTATTTTCAAGCCTTCTGCTTTTATTTGTTTACAATTATTTACAATGTCATCAAATAACATATCCGATAGCGTGCACTCTTCGGATTTTACCATAATTAATTCCGGAATATTAAAATTCATACATAATTGTTTCAGGTCCCTCAACGACGTACCTAGTACAGACGCTGATCGGGATTCCTGCTTAATAAATATTTCTCTAGAGATTTCATTATAAATTAAGTTATTTGATTTGTAAGCATACGTTTTATTTTGCAAGAGCTTCTCGAACTCTGCTTTATCCATGAGTTTTATTTCTGTTCCATTAGTAGGACGTTTTAACAATTCAACTACGCCAGGGTGATCAATCCTTTCGCGTTGAACTATATTTTCATCATCATCTTCGTCCGATTTTTTCCTTGACTGTGCTCGCGTCATCGCATACATTGTGTTGCACACTTGATTGTTAGTCTGTATTAAGTCATCTTTTGATATTTCTATTCTCGATAATGCATCTGCAGTTACATTATCTTTCCCTTTTATATATTTTATTACAAAATCATATTCTTCCAATATTAACCGAAACTTCGTTAATCTACTTGAAGGATTTGTCATGCCAAAAAGATAAACTAATGGTCGATGATCAGTAAAAATAGTAAATTTTCGTGCAAAGAGATATGGTCGAAAATGTTTTACAGCCCATACAATTGCTAATAGTTCTTTTTCGATTGTGCAATAGTTTCTTTCTGCTTTATTTAAGGAACGGCTTGCGTAAGCAATAGGTTTATCGTTATTGTTTGATAGTACTGCACCAATTGCATATCCTGAAGCATCTGTTTTTAAAATAAATTCGTTATTTTCTGAAAAATCTGGATACTGCAAAATAGGTGGGGATGTTAGTGACTCTTTCAAACATTGAAATGCAAGTTCACACTCCTTAGACCACTCAAATTTTACTCCTTTCTTTGATAATCTATTCAATGGTGCTGCTATTTGCGCGAAATTTGGAATATATTTCCGATAATAATTAACAAAAGCTACAAAGCGTTTTGTTTCAGTCGAATCTTTAGGTACTGGGAACTTTTGAATTGCTTCAATTTTTGCTGGATCCGGTGAAACACCATGTGCTGAGATTATATGACCTAAGTATAAAATTTCTTTATGCATAAACTTACATTTGTTTGGATTTAGTTTTAAATTTACGTCTCGCAGTCTTTGCAATACTTTAGTAAGATTTTTATTATGCGTTACTAGATTATTCCCAAATACAATTAAATCATCTAAGTAAACGAAGCAATTCTCGTAATTTAGCCCTGCCATAGCAATAGTCATGGCTCGTGAGAATGCACTCGGACTAATTTTTAGGCCCATCGGAAGTCTTTTCATTTGATATTGACCCCGATCTGTTATAAAGGCAGTATATTTACGGCTAGAAGGTTCCAATTCAATTTGATAGTATCCTTGCGATAAATCCAAGTGAGAAAAATACATTGCTCCTGATAATGAATCTAATATTTCAGATATGTTAGGGAGAGGGAATTTATCATCCTCAATTTGTCTATTTAAAAGTCTATAATCAATTACTACTCTCCATTTTTTGTTTCCGTTGCTATCAGCTTTCTTTGGTACTATTAATAATGGAGATGACCATTTCGACTTTGTTTCTTCAATTATATCATTCTTTAACATATCTTCCAACTGCGTGTGGATTTCGTGTTTCTGTGTTTGTGGTAAGCGATATGGTTTTACGTAGACTGGTGTTGCTGATTTTGCAAGGTTGATGTTTTGTTTATAAATGTTGGTCACGGTCAGCGGATTGCCGTCTAATTGAAACACGTCTGCATATTTTGCACATACTCGTTGCAATGAAAATGTCTCGTCATTATTGAGATGGTCAGTGTTAATTAATCCAATTAATTTATCGACTCTTTCAACAGATTTTGGTTTACTTTTAAAATTTGCCACTTCATAATTTATTAACATTTCGATCTTTGGTATAAAGTTTTTTATTTGAACTTCCTCCTCTCGTACATTTAGTAATTTAACTGGTACTTTGTTATTACGTGGGCAAACGATTGCTCCCGCCACGAAAATACCTTCAGATATTTGATCTGGCAAAACGACAACATCTTCGGTTACGTTTACTGTAACATATTTAATTATCTCGCATCTTGCTGGTATGGTAATATATTGACTGTGTTTTGATTCCATTGGAATAACTATTTGTTTATTATTAATCCAAAATGAAAAATTAAATTTTTCGTAGTCAATGGTAGCATTATATTTTTCAAAAAAATCAGATCCTATTACACCATGTATACCGTTTTCAAAACATTTTAACACTACAAAATCATGTTTTACAAGCTCTCCGTTTATTTTTAATGCAATATTTGTTGAACCTTGAGACATTGTGCATCCCGAAACTCCTTTAATCCTTATTTTATCTTTATCATTAATAATTTCATTACTCGCGATTACATTATCGAAAATTACACTAACAGACGCACCCGTATCTAATAAAAATAATAAATCATTCTCTCTGTATCTTAATTTTACAACATTCAATCCATTTAAATTAAAAATTACACTGTTTCGTTTAGCCTCGAAAAAATGTTAAGCTTTTATTATCAGTGTTCTGCGACGATGAATTCTCTTGGTTCATAAAATAACCACGTTTACCATTATTCCCGCGCATACTTATGCCCTTATTATTAGTATTATTATTATATTTATTGTGATATTTGTCACTAGTTTTCCTATTACAGTAATTTTTATCGTTACCCTGAACAGAATAACTTCTCCTAAAATCTCCTCTGTCACTATAATTTCCTCTATTATTAAAATTGTCTCTATAATTAGAATTTTTAAAATGTCCTCTATTATTACAATTGTCTCTATTATTAAATTTTTTACCAATACGAAATATCTGTTGGGATTGTTTAATTAATTCCTCATCTAAGGCTCCTCGAATTGCTTGGTTAAGTTCTGAATAATTACGAGCTTTGATAATTGTTCTCAGTTCTGGATTATTTAAACCATTCGCAAACGAATTTATTGCAATTTTTTCGTTAGTTGCCCTAAGTATACTAGCAGCGACATCGTCACCTTCAGCTTGCTCAATGGTGAGGTTCACCATTAGCTCCTCAATTTGTCTGCCGAATTGCTCAATATTGCGACCATTTTGTTTTGCCGAATTAAGTTGACTGGATAAAACTAGGGCTGATTTTTTAGTCAAAAAATGTGTTTTCAAATCCTTAATCAACTCTGTGTTTGACATATAATAAGGTTTTAAACGAATTACTGCACTTTCTGATAGGCGCGTTATCAAAATATAATTAGTTAATAATTGTTTATCTTCCGCAGCTAGTAAGGAATCGTATAATTCGATAGCTCGAATGAGTTGTTTTGTAATACATTCTGAACCATTCATTACCGGTAATAAGCTTGTCGCCGTTTTTAAATCGAACTTTTCACCCATTGTGAAAAAACTTGGTTTTTCTAATTTACTCAAAGCTAATTTATCTAAATTTAAAGGATAGATTATATCTTAATTGAACTAATAATTCAGTATTAGGGAATTGGCGTCGAATTTTTAATAATAAAATTTAAATTCTCTAATTCCATATCCTATTTAACTAACCTTAATTTATACCGTATTACGCAGCTGGCTTCTTCGTGCTGTATCTTCTTATGTGTGTCCAAATGAAAATTATGATGTCCATGATGAATAACAGGATGGCTGTGGCTCCCCAATTTAGAAACTATTTGTTCACTTGTCGGTTCCATTGGGTGTACTGCTTCTTACTTCTGCCATTATTGCCTCTTCTTTGGATTGTCTGCTGTCCATATTGTATTCCTTACCATCGTGGATTCCTCGTCGATGAATTACAGGATCGTTGTTTTGCCATATAATTATGGCACTAGCAGGATCGCCATGTGATATGCCGGGATCGGTTGTTGAATGCAGACTCTTCCAGTGGTACAGCTCAGCCTCAGGTTGACATCAATTATACTCTGATATTACAAATAAGTGGTACTTTATTATACATAGTATAATATACACAGTTACATCGTCGTTCTTAGTCTAGCGTAGTCTATATCAGTCTCTGACAGTCTATATCTATCTATATCTTAATCTAATACAAAAATGTCTTATATACTAACTATTTCTAGGGCACGAGCCTGATGCAAGTAAACATCCTTGCATTAGGTCGTTATCGCCAGTTCATGGGAACCAGGTATTGACAAACTCAGCATTTCCTCAAGGAATGTTTAGTGCTGCGTCAATGCCTGTTTACTATTATAATTCATAACAATAACATTATGCGTATATTTACTAAACACAATTTATAATAGTAAACGACGAACGGATTACATTACAGCCCATACCACCCGAAAGGCACTGTTGTGGCTGCTGACCAAATCGAAACTGCATACAGCAGCATCAGTTTGACGATGCTGGAGAGCCGCTTATGTTAGGTCTATCTCAAACTACTAATATTTAGTATGATATGTGCCAACGTGTAAGATATCGAAGAGTCTGCTGCTTCGACTTTAATGGTGGTCTTCCAAGTTTTCCGGTTGGCCAAAAGAACTGCCTTGGTCGTATGGCCAGCCAGTTGTATGCCATTTATCGTAAGTCATCAGCGAATCTTGTCAATAGACTCGTCCGCCGTCTGTGTGTCTTTATAAGCTGTAACCCAGAGTTTCATTAGAATTTTTAATTAGTAAGCCTTTTTAATACCATTGCGAATTTTATTTTAGGATGGATATTGTTTAAGATTCTTTATTCTTTACAACTTTATTTCTCTTACTTATAATATATTCACAAAATAATACATAAATTAATGAATCATGTAATTAAATTTACACCAAGAATCACTCAGAAGGACATCCATCCAGTATCCACTAAAACATGTTGACAACTTCTGAAGCAAATATGCTTTTATGTCCCTTTTTTGGGAGATATAGTTGACATTAGTCTGTCTGATTTTTAAGTGGTTGAGGAAAAAGTTGACTGTGGGGGTAATTGACGAAGGTATCATCGATAAAATATAGTCAAACAGACGGAGTATAAGAAATTGATTCTAATTCAATAGTCTCGAAATCCTTTATAAATAAATGTGCGATCAGAGGCAATATGGGTCTCCATTAGTGCTCGTTATGTTTATAGCAGTTTTAAGAACTGATGTATCGGAGTGGTCTGTCAGTTTTAGATGTGTTGGGTAGACGCATTGTATTTAGAGGACTTTTCGCGTGTATTGTGTGATTTTATTTTGTTTTTATGGTTTTAACGAGGTATCTTATTGGATCAGAATCGATTAAATTGTAGGTGTACTCGGTTACTAAGTTAGTCATTTTTTGATGATATTTAGATCTACTAAAAAGTACAGTGGCCTTCTGTTTTTCCTCCCGTACGATAATTATTGTTTTAATTTGTCTTAAGTTCTTGAGCTTCGAAAATGCCCTTCCTGGTAGATTGGGCTTCAGTGGACGTAAAGATCTGAGTACGTGGGCCAATTCTATTTGAATTTCGAAAGGGTCACTGTGGAGTTTTGTTTTGTTTTAATATTTCATATGATATATAGATGTATAGGGATCATGCAGAGAGCAACAGTTTAGTTGTTACCATTGATAGGACCTCAATATGGGCTTTGTGCAGTGATTTGTCAGAAAAATTAAAGACCGCTTGGCGCTGCTAGGTTTTGGATATGTCAGTAGTTGTGTCTGCAGTACAATTACAGGAAGCCGCAAATGCGCCACCAAACGTCAACTGCAAATACCGCACTCCAATAAAGCACGGCCGCATTATCACATATTCATCAGGACAGTAGAATTTTGAGTGTTTTGGAGTATACTAAAAACTTATACTGCAAACTAAAATTCCTAAAATACGATGGTTGCCGATAGCAACAAGCGAAGGCATCGAACAATTCTAGTTGATACCTAATTAGATCCCTCAAATCGTTGAGGCACGGTAAACCTCTCGATGCCCCTTTCCTTTCAAACATATTTCCCAATTCTTAGGGATCATTTCGCTTAAATTTTCGATTAGAAAAGACAAGGGTGTGTGTTCATGATGGATTTCCTCTTCTCTCATAAAAAAGCACAACCGCAGTTTCCAAAGATCGGCGCCTGGAGAAGTAATGTTGCTTGGGCGAAACATTGCAAAAGGATTCTTTTCCAAACCATCAAAGCTAGCAAATTTAAATAAATAACACCAACTTTAACATCTTAAAATTGCAATTATTAAATAAAAAAACGACTGTTTAGAATTTTGCTTTATTTTTTAGATATACTGCTACAATTGCTTCACCACACTGTGGATTCATTAGGCAGATGAATAAAGATTTTATATAAATACAGTAGCGACTTACATACGAGCATCGAATTCGGAAATATAAGAATCGTTACATCCAAGAAAAAGCAACCTCAACATAGGCCAACAATGATAAATAAAATGATTTTTCACTCATCCTTTATACACCGAGGCCAACTCAATAGGATAACAACAAAATTTACATAAAATAATCCAATAAAGCAATCTATAAAAATTGAATGGATTAAGGTCATTAGAAATTATCATATCTATTAATTTTAAAATCAACATCGTAGCTATTAGTTTATTAAATAATAAACATTATGATGTATTGATTGGTTTCGTGCTTTATTAGTGCGTTATTATTAAATCATTTTTTTAAGAGGAGGAAAAAGTCTTCAAAGGACGCCGTAAAGCCCATGCTTCAACGGTGTGTGGGATTTCTATTTACTAAAAACACTTTCCAATAGCCCCACACAGTGCGAGACTGCCATCAAGCAACTTTGCGGTGGTAAAACTAGGTGTTATGTGTTCATCAGGGGGGAGGCTACTGCCCCTCCCCTAACCCACAGATTACCATATTCTAGGTTTATCCACCTCTTGGAGCTTCCCGTTGATGACGGCGTCAAAAATTAGACATCGTGTCCCAGGTGGTTTCCTCAGCCATCATCTCACTAACAATGTTCTCCGAGGTCTGCTGCTGTCGGTGCTGCCGTTGCAGGATTACCCTGTCCTCCTTAAAGCACATGTAGTGAAAGAACATGTGCTCTATGTCTTACTCGGTACGCTGGCAAGTATGTCATAAAACGTTGTTATCTAACCTGAATCGGTGTAGGTACGCCATGAAGGCGCAATGTTCCGTCAAGAGCTACCTCCTTTTTAACGCCATGATGTCCGGGATGAGTCTCGAGCCACCCGTAGGGTACTCCTGCGGAAGACTAAGGTCACTTGGCGTGCGTTCGATTGGACTCTTGTATCTGCTGGCCAGATCGGAGTTGCATACATCAGCACCATTTTGACGAAGCTATCTCTAGCTCCTCTCGGAGCTTTGGTGGCGCCTATCTCAAACCATTAATGTTCGGCATTATTCCCAAACTATCGGTCGTGTGAATATTGAGTGCGCAACTGTATACATGAATTAAAAAAGTGATAAATTTAATATTTCATTCAGCTATTTATAATAAGGAGTCTGACTTCCAATCTTTATCAACAAGTTCGCATGAAACCAAGCGACGGAAAGTTGTGAGAAAATATGACCCTGCATATTTAAAACTCGGATTCACTTGGAATCATGATACGATAGATCCGTATCTCCAATGCGTGATTTGCTACTATATATTAGCGAACGAAAGTATGTACACAAGTAAGTTTACGCGTCATATAGAAACAAAGCATTCCCACTGTAAAATCAGGCCAGTAGAATTTTTTCAACATAAATTGTTGAATATAAAATCTTCAACAAATATTGTTTCCCATTTCTTTAATATTAATCAAAATGCTGTATATGCCTTGTATCTCTTTAGCTTAAGGATCGCCAGATCAGGAAAGCCTCTTATTAATAGCGAAGATTTAGTATTACCATCGATTAAAGATGCTGTTGGATCAATGTTCGGAAAAATAAAGGCGTTAAGGAAATCGAGCGCATACCACTATCCAATAATACTATTGCGCAAAATGGCTGAATGGGCGGAAGATGAATTTATCTGGAAAGTAGTTGATAGAAAATATTACACTCTACAAGTAAATGAGTCTACCGACGTGCAAGGTCTATCTTAACTACTTGTTTTTGTTCAATTTTCAATACAATTTTCAATACAATTAATTCCCATATAAAAAAAAAGATTTATAGTGAAAGAACTGTGTCGGTATATACACTGTAGGTGCGCGGGCTGTGTGCGGGAAAAATAGTGTGGTTACGAGAGTTCTTGAACAAAGTCCCTGTGCTTTGCGGACACACTGTAGCATTCATAGAAAAAACTGGTTTCCAAAGCATTGCCCGATGATTTCAAATTAGTATTTGATACAGCTGTGAACATTGTAAATTATATTAAAACAAAACCCTTACAAAAACTGTGTGAAGAAATGGGTAGCCGCCATACATCTTTTCTTCCGCATACAGAAGCTTACTGGTTGTTTGGTTCAATTTAACAATTTGTGTAGTTTTTAAATTATTGTTATTTGTTTGGGCCGCGCGGAACTTAGTACGGCTCTGTTTTCTAAGAAGGGGAAGAGGGCGCTTTCGACGACCAGGAGACTCGGCGTAGGAATGCGAACCAGAGGGGACTCGGCGTAGGAATGCGAACAAGAAGAAAAATAATAATAGTCGCGTAAACACTACACTTAAAAGGAGTTTTCTTTTTCGCCGTTATCGAATGCAGATGTAAATACGTGTAATTAACATCTTGTAAATAATATTAGTGTTAGTAAAACACAAACGTTTTTTCGTCAAACACCTATCAACCCAAAACAGGGGTAAATCTTTTGAACCAGGAGGAAATACAAATTTGCCCCAACCACTGGTTATCCAGAGGAAAAGTACTGACACGATTAGTGGAATTGCAAAATGAAGTTATAATTTACTTGGAAGGAAAAACTGAATAAATTAAACATCTACTGGACAAAGAATTTATTTTCAAGCTCACTTATTTGGGAAAATTTCGAAATTAAACAAATTTAATTTGTATTTGCAAGGATCAGACATTTTTGCAGTTCATGATAAAGTTAGAGCGTTCATGAAAAAACTTATGCTGTGGAAAAGTTGTATTGAGAATGGTATAATTGTTTTGAAATACTATAAACTTTTATTATTTAAAACCAAGTTTAGCCTAAGATAAATGTACTGTCTTAAATTTCCAGTCATTTATCACTGTTAATAAATAACTTTGACGACCATTTTCGGGAAGAGATGAAAAAGTTTAATTCTTCAAGTTGGATTTGTAATTTATTTCAAGACGACTTACCAACTATGATGTCAACAAAAGCAAGTGAAGAACTCATTGATTTATCAGAAGATAGGTCACTAAAAAATCTAGTTCTCAGTTGCTAATAATTATGCTTGACTGTTCGATTACCTCATATCTATGTGAGGTCGCATTTTCGGCTGTGGTTAAAATTAAAACTGAATACCGAAATAAATTGTTTATAAAAAACTCACTACGATTAAAAGTAACTAAAGTTGAAGTTGATGCTAAAACTATAATGAATTAAAATAAGAAACAAATGCATCCTTCCGATTGAAATAACTTTGTAAAAAGACATTGCAGGTGAGGTATTTAAATAAGAAAAAAAATATTTAAGTTTTGTTTCTTATTTCAATAGCCTTGTATCCATATTTGTAACACTTATTACTTATTTTAATTTCAATTAGAACAACTAAAACAGCATTAAGTAGTTCCACGACTCGATACTAGGAAATCTGAGCATTACCAATATTTATGCTCTCTTTTCTCTAAGACAGCTAAGAGGTGAGTCCCTAGATTGGAAATTTTTGTTAGTGGTTAGTCCAGTCAACTTTGGGAACCTATGGAATAGACTGCTGCGAGAGGATCTCACATTCTAGTATTTTTAGGGTAATGGTCTTTCAAGCTTGCCTGCTAGTCACGGTCGTATAGTCAGCCAATTCTAAGCCGTTTGATCTGATTCATCGCCGGGCTTGCCAACAGACTTGTCTTCCATCTGCATACCCTCCTCCAGATGCTTGGCGAGGACTCCCACCGAGATGTCGTCGGTAAAGACGATCGTTATGACCCCCGAACATCATTGTCACCTGAGGTGAATAAAATGGGCGGTGATGGTAATATATAAAATGAATTTCCAGTGGGAGGTAGTTGGTGTACCTCGTCGCGTTTTTGAGATTATCGGAGTGCTTATCTATCCCATATTCATTTATCCGATGTAAACTTTGTTGCCACATGGGATTTTGTATGCTCATTGATTCTTACGCTAAATTCTTTTGGAAAGTTAAGGAATTCTCCGATTTTATGCGAAGTGTATATTGAAGCCGAAAGTTTTGTTGGAATTGTTATTGGTTCGAATTTCATTGCGTATTTTAGTATTCGATGAATATTGTTTAAGTGATTGAGGAAAAATGACAAAGGTGTTATCGATAAAAAGTAGACATAGATACGGAGTAAAAGGAACTGATACAAATTCAATAGTCTTAAAATCCATTATGAGGGAAATGGCATTCGATTAGTGCTCCTTTTGTTTATAGTGGTTCCTATTGAATATAAAGAAGTATTCGTCAAGTAGTTTTTAATAAAGTCTACAGTGAGAATAGGTTTTAAAAGTTTCTTTACCAGTTACTTAGGTGGAAACGGATTTAACGTCAAATCTACTGAGGATATCTGTCTCAGATAGTTTTATTGATATGAAGAGGTCCAGGAGATGTAATTAGTTTTTGACTTAAGATTTGGTTTGTTAGGTAGTAAGTTGAAGTTTTTTGGTTAAGAATTTAGCTAATGATTGTTTATGCCAATCGAAACAACTGACGATGTATCGGAGTGGTCTCTTAGTTTTAGGTGTGTTGAGTAGACCGTGTACTCTCAGATATTAAGAGGACTTTTCGCGTGGAATTACAGGTTTTTCGGCGCGCGATTTTGATTTTGATAATTTTATCAAGGTATGGCGTTGGATCAAAATGGGTTAAATTTTTGTCGGCTACTAATTTAATAATTTTTTTATTTAGATTTACTGAAAAATACGGTGGCGTTCTCTTTTTCCTCGGTTTGGATAGGTTTATTTTTCAAAATAAATAAACAATTAACTTTGTTGGTATCACTTTTTATTTACACTTGTAACTATAGTTTCGACAACTTCAGCTTGTCATTATCAAACAATAGTGGTTAATTGTCACTTCTAGGTGAATAATTTCTAACATATCACTGTCGAGTTTTATTTTGTTTTTATGTTAGTATTTATATTTATATCCTTTATAGCGATTGTGTAGGAAGCAAAATTAAAATTGTCACCTTTAATAGGAAGTCAATGGAGGCTTTGTCAAGTGGTGTTTACTGGCGGTGTTAGTATCTGATACACAGGTAACATTAACAAATTGCTGTTAATCCGTTCGCTCAATTTACGAGAAGCCGCACACGCGCTATAATACATCAACCGCCAATACCGCACGTATCAATAGCGCACTCCGAAAAAGTACGACCGCATATATATACACACATTTATCGTGGCACTAGATTTTCAAGTGTTCTGATGTATCTAAAACGCTAGCTGTTAACTTAAACAGCAAACTATATAGAAGCTCTTTTTCTGAAATAAGGTTCCTAAAATATGATATTACTGCTGATAGTAAATATCGAAGAACTCGAACGATTCTATAATAGTTGGTACCCAGCTGGCCCCCTAGAATCGTTGAGCTTGATCGCTCTCTTCTATCAATTTCAAGAAGTTTGCGACTAGAAAAATCCAATGGCCGTCACAACAGCGATTCCTATTCTTGCATAAAAAAACACAACCGCAGTTTTTCTGGAGAAGACCAATGCGTCTTGATCGACTCATTGCAAAAAGATTCGTTTCAGAACCATTAAAACTTGCAAATTTGAATAAATAACATACATTTTACATAATGGTATAATTTTGTTACTTTACTTAAATATAAAATACTGAACTACCCTAAAGCATTACCTTAAAAAATGTAGATCTCACTATTATTAAGCACTTAACTCGTTGAACCGCACTCGAATGTCAAGAGGTACCAACGGAAATATCATCACCCAAAGAACGGCAGAATAATATTTTAGAATTGATATCAAACTAGCAGATAGTACAGACCTAGGAGGAAGAAGCTAAGCATTTACTCCTAAAGTTATGTGCGATATTTAATAAACGAAAACCAACAAGAGTATTTTTAGAACAAATACCTAAGGAGTGTTTGGGTGTTAGTTGGTATTTGACGATTGCCAATACTTAGAGTTGGTAAAGCTACATTTAAAGTTGGTATGAAAAATAAACTTATATTAAAAGATTGTAACCAATAGAATTTTAAAATAACGTTAATTCTTCCACGTCTATATTCTTCATGAATAATTTATATGAGAGAGGTGTATGCAACGAAACAAATCCTTAATTTACAAATCCACCCATGTAATAGAATTTTAGAAACTATTACTAGTTTAGTTACTAAGAACCATAACAGCATTTTTGATATATTTTTTAATATATTTATTGTAATAGTAGCTGACCTTAGAAAGTGAAAATATTTGTAGCCCTAGAAATTGAGATTTTGAAAAATTTATAAAAAAATATTATATTAATTACTCATCTTCATGATTATATTCTATTTTTAAATTACGTTTATGCCTTATTATTCGTTTTTTTTATTAGAGCTACGTTACTGTCCCTATACTACGTTTGAAACAATCTCTCGGTTTATGTATGCATCACTTTCCCGTTTCTCTCTTTGTGCCCACCAGACACAAAGCCATTCTTTCCATCGCTCGTTTCCTGGCCTCCCGCAATTTGCGCTATAATAAGCCTCAATTAACTAAATTCTATTCTATTCCAGTGATTAATGGAACCACTTTGCAAAAGGGCTTCTTATTCGATCGTTATGCTAATACCAATTACTATAATCCGATCCCCCTGTCTATATACCATCCACGGTGCAGTCATGTGTAAATAGTATTGCCACCATGCGTATAGAACACGATTGATTGCCTCAACGGTGCGGAAACGTTCATGTAATATGTTTGTTTATAATTTTCACCGTGCGCTTTAAGCTTTGCAATTATTATTTGCATCCCCTGCTAATTTCATCGTTAAACTATTTAATCTCGTTTAGTTTAATACTCTCTAAATGTTGAGGTTATTATATCCTGTTTAATAGCTTATAACATAGAGTAAATTTTGAAAATTAGATGATATTAACTAATAGTTCTATTCATTTAATTTATTTGTTATTTAAATTAAACTGACTCCATTTGGCCAAGAAGAATGGCATTTAGGTCTGTATATCCCTATTAATCAACCAAATAACGATTTTAATTAAATTATTGTTTTCCTCTATCGACTAAGGACCTGTTTCCATATATTTTGGATCTCATCAGCGCAGTGCAGTTGAAAACAGAACGTCACCAAGAAGTTTATAATCCTCAAATATTCAATTAGTTGAAAAGACACTATTACGATATTTATTATATAAACGTTGCACTGATTTCCCTAATTTATTGCTATATATAATCTATTTATTGTAATCTGTCAACTGTTATTTTCCAATCTATCGCTGATAGTAATATTGATTTTTTTGCATAGTGAGTGATAATAATTAATATACACTTGATTAGTATTATTTAAATGAATATCAATTCCGAATGGTCTAAAATACAAACTCAATAATATCCACCAAACACATTTAAGGTTCCTAGATGGTGACAAAAACTATTGAATTGATTGTATCAGGTTTTAAACATAGTTAGCAAAAATCCAAACATTCCTATAACAAACTGTACATGTATTTCCACCGTTGTCGCCAATCAAACGTGCGGTTCTAACCCTTCCATTATTTGCGATCCGTAACGTTTTAATTGCCGTACCGCGCCACCCTTAAGAACGAAAAATCGCCGACGCGTAAAATTAATTTCGCAAAATTCATAGCGACAGCCCTAATTTATCGGCGCAATCATGCGGAACACTTGAATCGTAATATAATAAATTGCTGCACGCTACAAACAACAACGCCGATGAATTTCATAATTGATGCATACACACCGACCCTTAAAACCCCAACAGCTTTTACGTAAATTGATGCGGTGTATCTAATTTTTGGCGAAACAGAGTCAATTTGTGGCCGGAACAATTGGTATTTGTGTGTGCATGTGTATGTGTATAGGGGTCGAGGGGTGGTAGGTGCTTATGTAGATAATTGATCGATGCAACCGAACACATAATTGATTAATATATTATTAATTGAGTATAATGTACACTGGACATAACATATTAAATATAGAGAGCGTTGGTCAATACGTAATAAATTCAATGAAATTAGTGTGCATTATTTACTGTTTTGTAATGGAGGGAAGTTATTATATAACACGAGTGTAATTTTCCAACAATCATAATTTAAAGTATTACCCTCATGTCTAATTTTATTAAATTTCTCAGGCAAGCTGTGATACAGTAAAACACGCGTATGAAGATTGCCATGACATAACAACTTCTGTGATGTTCTTTAAAAACGAAACGAAGTATTATTGATAAACAATTAATTCAGCCTAAAATTCCTGAAACCTGTATAATTACTAAACATGATTTATGAAACACGAAAATGGCAGATGACCTAAAGTAAATAATTTTATGAATGATAGATGATAGATTAAATGTGATAAACAATAGTGACCGAATAAATGACAGATTACAGTTGACAGTTGACCGATAACAGATGACATATCATAGATTATACTTAATAAATAACATATACAGATGACCCCCATACATCTAGCAGTTATGAATTTGAGTGAAACACAGATGACCCCCATACATCTAGCAGTTATGAATTTGAGTGAAAGGTAATTGGACGCAGTAAATTGATAAGACAGGTAACTAATAACGTTCTATCATACGATATATGGACTAATGACAGGAACAAAATGACAGATGAAGTATGATCGAATACAAATGACAAATGGCAGATTTAAAATGACAAATAATAGATACAGATAAGAGTTGGCATGTTATAGATGACACGTATATAAGTGTAGCCAACAGATGAAGTATTTATAGTTAACACATTTTTTTAAGAGAGAATGCACTAAAAAAGCATTTTTGAACATGATTCAACAGTCTTTAACATTATTATTATTTATATTCCTATTCCATGCAGTGATTATACTTTGCAAATACTTAGACACCAGACAGTTGATGAATAAAACAATCATAATAAATTGATTAAAATATACGAGCGTGGATAAAATATAAACCGGATTTTTTTAAATTAATTAAACACTTTAACTTTGTTTGTATAACAATGTATTTTTAATTATGTTGACTAGTTTCGGCAACTCCACTTGCCATTATCGAAGTAAATTAAATCTACGATTTGCACAGGTATTTATACATAAAATTATTTACAGACAGCGTAAAAAATAGGAGAATACATTAGGTCAACCTGGTCGTTAATTTTTTTTTATTTATCGGTCGTTAAGTGAAGTGTTGGAGGTGATTTTTTAGGGGAGAAGAGGACACATATTTGGTTCACCAATGCTTATTGCCGCCAGTGACACGAGGTTCATACGTTTGTTGGGCAACGCGTCATCATTATACCTTTGGCAACGGAAGGCGTAAAATCTTCCGAAATTTTTCTTGGTTTGACTGCACAGTTTGCTGATAATATGCTTTTAAAAACTCAAGTCTGCGAATGGCATAGAACATTTTAAATGGCCGCTTAACGGTAGAACACGTAAGTCATGCATGCTTATTGCTAACAAGCATTACTGAGACAAACATTCATGATATCTGTGAGCTGATTGAAACTGACCGACGACTTACAGTAAACAAAATTGCTGCAAAGGCAGGAATATCGCACAGGAGTGCTGAATCAGTCACAAAGTGAACAGTATTTCTATCTGTGTAAGGTGATAAGACGTGGGTACATCATTACACCCAGAATCTAAATCAGCAAGCATGAAGTGCAGAAGCTCCAACTGGTTTTTGGGATAGAAAAGGTGTACTGCTTTGATTTCCTACAAGAGCGGCGTATAGTCAATGCTGAATATTATTGCAAGCTCATTGATGAAGCCAAACTGGCTTATCGACAGAAAAGACGATGTTTTTCTATCAAAAGTGTGATTTTTCTTCATGACAACGCTCGGAATTTAGAAAAAAATCATTGGGAAATTATGGAAAACCAGCCAGCCCTACAACTCCGACATGTCCTCGTGTGAATTTTATATGTTTGGTCCAGTCAAAGAAGAATGGGGAGGACGCTGTTTTTACAGTGACCAAGATGTGGAATCGTTTGTGAGCAATTGGCTGAAGACAGGACCAACTACATTCTGCGATAATGGCAACAAAAAACTTCCGCTTCACTGCGAGAAATGTTTACATAAAAGTGGAGACTATGTAGAATAACATGTTTATATTTGATTCACCCTCGTATTTTTATTAGAATAATAATAAACAACTCTCCAAAATTAATGAAAAATATTTGAAAAGAGAGAAACAGTTTGCTAAATAATTTAAAACTATTTTAAACATTATCGTAAGTCAACCAGGTTTATTTTCGTATAAATATCAAATCTGGAAAATTGTATGTAAATGGACAAGGTATTCAGTAGAAGAACTTATTCTATCAAATGAAGAAAATGAGATAAACACAAGAGCAAACAGTACCTCTTCAACAAAATCATAATGATGGTTGCGACCGTTACTATGTGGTAACAAAAGTTTTTAAACAATCCGAAAAACGTCACCCAACATAGGAAGAGGAACCTCATTTGGAAACACCCATTAGAAGAAAAGAAATCAGTTGAAATATTCTGGATGACATCAAATAGAGATTCCTCAGATCAAATCAGATCAGATTAAAATGACATTTGACTCTCATTCTAAAACAGATGATGAAAATTTATAATATCGTGACGGAGAACAAATAATAAATGGTATGTTACATATCACAGATTACATAAGAAAGATGACAATATATAAGTAGCAAGTTACAGATAATAGACAAATAACACAGACCTGCGAATATAAATGATTTTTCTGCAACACGGAGTTTCAGAGGTCTCTAAATGTTGGTGTGGTAAATGTGCATGTGTGAAATATGACAAAACAATATAATTGAATCTCCTTAGAGAAAAAGAAGCCAAATTCGGCAACATAATGATAAACCTTCATCAAAAAAATCTTCTGTGGCAGCAATGTCAACGATGCAGGCAAGAGTGGAAGAACATTTCATGATGAACTCAAGCCTTTCCATGTACAAACAATTTTTTCGTAAGAATTTATTGTTATTTTCGATTTTATTATGTAAGCACAGTGGATAAATAAGTACTACTACTACTAAATTAAAATATGTTAACAGTTTGTTCCTATCACGTAAGGTTTTTTTGCAATGTTGAAATTAAATATTTATCACTTATTAAACTATATGTAAAAACCATAATACTTTAGATTTCTCCAAAAGAACTACAGAGGTTTGATAACATATCTACTGTACAGTTAAAATAGTTTAAAGTAAATAAGGAATTACTAACATACCTTTAAAGCTATTTTCTCCTCCTCTTTGTAAGAAATAAACGATGAGTTGATTGATATTTGTCATCCTAGCGAGGATTATCTCTAGCAAAATACCAAAATTAGTCGGCCTTTATTGAGACATCCCATCGATCCCGGTACCTCTTTTTCATTTCTTTTATGTTTTGATGGAATCTTTCACCGCCTTCTTCACTTAGTGCTCCTAAATTCTCTGGAAAATGTTCAAGATGAGAGTAGAAGAAGTGTAATTTCAAGTTCATATTATATCCCAGTCCCCTGAACTTTTTGAGCATAGTTTTTACAATTTACTCATATTGATCATCTTTTACATTACCTTCAAAATCCTTCATAAGTTTGCAAATATGTGGGGGTTTCAAAACCGCCTTCCTTTACTTTTGCGGAAATCTTTTAGGAATATATTGGTAACAGGGGCCATTTTTGTCCAAAGTTTTAACAAATTGCTTCATTAATCCAAGTTTTATTTGAAAAAGAGGTAGCAAAATTTTTGCAAAATCAACTAATAGGCAATTTATTACATTTTTTTTGTCACTGGGACCAGTTGTTTTCTTTTCGGTCAACTAGTAACTTATCAGTGCATTTCCCTGGCTCTAGAGTCCTATTGTCTCAAAAAATAGGGAAATTTCGGCTACCCCAATAAAATACTGCACACTTTAAGGTCACAACACACGTACCACTTGTGTTCATTTAATGTTTGTACATGGTGGGGCAAAAGTCCCGCTGCCATTTTGATTGCCTATAACTTTGCTCAAAGAAAAGGTAAGTAAGTTTGGTTTTCATAGAAAGTTTATTTGATCTTTACGTTTTTTTTATGATTGGAAAATTATATCGGCTAAATGGTGACCGCGATTTGCTATGCAATTTTCGGTTCTTTTTAGGGCATTTTTCATGACATGCTTCAACATATCGGGCTGAATATCTTCAATTTCGTGACGGATATTGCCTTTAAGATGTTGAATCGTTTGGGGCTTATTCACATAAACTTTTAATTTTTAAAAACCCCATAAGAAGGGGGAGGTCTGCTGTGGTTAAATCCGGAGATCTGGCTGGCCATGCTAAATCACCACCTCGCGAAATTAGTCTTCGTTTAAAAACGTCATTCAATAATTGAATTGTTGAACCTGCTGTGGCCCCATCTTGCTGAAACCACATGTCCTCTAGTGTGTGCTCATCCATTTCAGGCACAAGAAAATTTCGAATCATGTCTCGGTACCATTCAGCATTAACAGTAACCCCAACACCTTGGTCATTTTCAAAAAAAATAGGGACCAATGATGTTTCCAGCATGAATACCACATCATACAGTTGTTTTTAATGGATGCAATGATGTTTCATGAATTAATTGAGGATTGTGTGTTCCCCAAAACCGACTGTTCTGTTTATTGACGTGGCCACTGAAAAGAAAATGGGCTTCATCGCTCATTATCAATTTAGACGAAAAATCTTCAATTTCACCAGACAGCCTTAGGATTGCATTACTGTACTCAACTCGTTGATCATGATCTCTCGATAGCAATTTTTGGGATAATTGAATTTTGTACGGGAATATTTTCAAATAAGTTTTCAAAATTCGCCTTAAACTGCGTGCAGAAATGTGTAACTGGGAACCACGTCTCCGAATTGATGTTTCTGGAGACTCTGCAACACTATCGCCCACCAGAGTGGCAATAATGGAACGATTATTTTCAATAAATATTGAATAATAAAATTTGGACGTCTACATAACACAATGGTTAAAGCGAAACTGAGCTAAACGTCACAGAACCAAGATGGCGCGCAATCAAAATGGTAGCGGGACTTTTACCCCACCTGTTATGTTCCTTTCATATGCACTGAATGAACTACTGGAACTGAAGCTAATTTATTCCCATTATGCAGAAGAACGCTTTTTAGACTTCTTTTGCCAGAGTCAATAAATAAAACTCAATCTTCCGGTTCATAAACTGTTCCTAGGCGACCAGTCAAGCCAGGGATATCACAACAGTACACTACTCCCCCTCCATTCGTAAATACTTTTTAAATTAGTCCTCACGATGTCTATAACAATAGATAGTTGTATCGGCAGTTAAAAATTGTCTTTTTTCAATGTCGATCTTAAAAGTTCACTTTTTTCTTTTGTAAGTCCCAAATCGCGTACCAAATCGTTTCATTTTGATTGATTTAAAGGTCGCGGATTTTTATCTTGTGATTCTGAGAACAAATTTAAATCATCCTCTGTGCTGGAGATTGAATTGGCACTACTCTCTTGTAATATTATTGGTGGTATTAGAATGGGAATATCTGGCCCATGTGCAATAGGTCTAATTGCTGATGGAAGATTTGGATATGTAATTACCTCTTTATTTTTCTTACTAAACCCCGAAATTTACATAAACAAACACAACATTTCATTCAATCATTATAATGATTTTGTTGTTCACTCCAAACCATAGGAACACCAAAAGGCAAAGATGAGTTTTCCCCCTTATACCATTGTTATACATTTTTGGAACAACAAAACAAAAAAAAACCATCAACATATACATATAAAGAAATTAGACAATACGCTAAAATAATCTAAGTATCTATTTGAAAATAAATTTAAATATAAACTTGGACTAAAAAATCCGAAACTCCACAGGTTATTTTGCTTAAGATACATAAACCCGGAAATAAATGGAGACCAATTGTCTCTAACGTGAATTCCGTACGTACTTTTTAGCAAAATGATTGGTAAATGAATTTAAAGGACCAAAGTTAAATAACAAGACACTTTAGCTACAACGAATTAAAATTCAACCGAACGAAAAGCTCGTTTCTTTCGATGTAGATGCCTTCTTTCCGAGCATACCATTACAAGAAACAATAAATATTCTTAAAGGCCTTTTAATTAATAATTCAGTTCCCAATGACAAAATAAATGAATATATAAACCTCACAAAAGTTGCAATGGAAAGTAATACATTTGAATTAAATAACAGATATTATAAACAGACGTTTGTAACAACTATGGGAATGTTTTAGACGATATATTATTAAATAACCTGGAAAAGTTAGCCAAGAATAAAACTACCCACTTCTCAAGGGTGCGGCACACATATGTGATATAATTGCAATAGTTGACAATAACGCGGACATTAATGAATTAAATTTAAAATTAAATAATCTGTCTCTTAGTATTAATTTCACCAGTGATATTGCAGTTAACGATAAAATACCTTTGCTCGAATTATTGATTATAAATAATAAGAATAAGAAAGTAATAAAATTTGATATATATCGAAAAGATAAACATACTTTTATTTATATTAATGCATCTTTCATCATCTCAATAGCATGACTTTTCGAGTATTGAATATTCATTGTAAAAAAAAAAATAGAAAAAGAACTTATTAGAAGATTAGAAAAATAGGCTTATCGCTCGAATGTAGAATAGAAATAATCAACGAATTAATAAAAAAGACACATTTCACATCATAAATTAAAATCAATAACTACATTATCTAGACTGGAAAAGAAACTAACAAATTTAAAACACTTCAAACAATTGAAATAAGGAATAAACTGAGTGTCATTTTCATTTTAAAAACTCTTCATGTAAACTCAAATAATCAATGGTCTTCTACTTTTTTTTGCGATTTATGATTGGACTAGTAGTTGGGAATAATTCAGTATTTTTTAAAAATCTATTTAAAAAACTTCTCAAATCTAAACTATTTTTAATTTTTATTTTTCTTGTTCACAGATGAAAGATGACAGATAACAGAGGTTAGCGCTAACAAATGATAGGTAAGAGAGATAACAGACGACAGATAAAAAGTGTAAAAGCATTGAGTTTTAATGCAACTTTACTTAAAGAATATCCTAGGACATACAATCAGAATTTTAGAACTAGCTCCAATTTGTTAAAATTCCCTAGATTGTTATGGTTTTCTAATGTTTGTTTCATTCTTTTTTAATATTTTTTATAATTTGACTGATACTAAGGAAACATTTTATTAATTTTCTAACCATGTATTCTGAAGTAGTAGACATTAGTGAATTATTTTCATTGATCATAAGAAAGCGATAATTTTTATCTACGACATTTCCATTCTAACTTACAGTTTAATAATTGTTATTTATATTCAACGCGAATATCTTGAATGTAGAATTAACACAAATTATTCAAATTAATATATACTTATATAATTACACATATAAACATATTTTATCTACGATCGTACAGAAAGTAGACGCTTTTTGCATCATTTTTCATTGTGAAAGTGGCCTTTTAAAGCACTAGTGCTTTTTTACGTTTTTATTGCACGGTAATGTCAAACTGTTTTTATTGCACAGAATTGTCAAATTTGACAGATGAATATATTTCGACGAAAAACTTAATTTTTTATTAATTGATACAAATAACTAATAAACTATAAATAAAATATATAATACAAACCAAATGGCAGATTTAAGAACTCCGAAGATTGCATTTAATGCAAGTCGAAGCGATTACAATAAAGCGAACATTTTTTCCAAAAATAATAATGGCGGCCGACATTTGTGCAACTTGTTTACTGGTTGCTAAGTAACGCTTTCATTAGTGCACTGCGGGTAAAATATGTTTTCATTAATTGAATTATTGAAATGACATTAAAATATTACTCATAAGAATATATTCTTTGAAATCCTTTACGATCGAAGATAAAATTTTGTAAGGCACACGTGTAAAAAGTTTCTTTATTGCACTCCTGGCTTTAAAAAAACTCGCTCGTTCCTCGCTCGTGTTTTTAAACGCCAGTTCGTGCAATAAAGCATCACTTTTTACACTTGTACCTTAAATAACTATATATTCATAGTTAGCACTTTATCGTTTCATAAAAAAACAATTTAGTATCACTTTATAATGTAGGGTAAAGTAAATTAATTTTATTCGTTCATTTACAGGAACTTCTTTTTTACAAATGATGAAATAAATTAAATAAATAAAATTAATAGCAAACAATATAACATATTTTCTATAATTTGAAGTATTATTATTATAATCAAATATATGTATACATTTGTTTCCCTTCTAAATAGAATAGACAATAAAAATTGTAAATAATCAAATAATTGAAATAACCAAATCTATTTCATTTAATACTGCCATAGTAATAATGCCAAAGTATATTTTGTAATTAGGACAACCGTCGCCGTCGCCGTTGTTATTGTTGCTTCCTGCTAAATGTTTCCTTTTGGATGTAATTTAATTTCCGATTGACGAAGTAATATCTGTACTTGGGCTTGAAGGCGGCGAGGATGGGGGTAGGGGTGCGACGACTCCGCCGCTTCAAAACCGAGGGCCATTTGGCGCGAACAAAGGGAGCAAGGGCTTCTGGGGTCGGGATGGCTTGGGTGAAACAGTTCGTTATATAAAAAGGAAACTTTACCAATTATAACGTAATTCGCGTCGGACGCGGTGTAAATAAATAAAAACCGCACGTTGTTAGATTATGCTTTGTGGGCGCGAGGGAGGAAAGCGGAGTAATTTACAACCCACCCGCAACTTCACAACAAGGGGTGCGGTGGGTGGTGCGGGGGCATACGACTACACTAAAAGGCTAGTATCGTACATGTACAATAAATAAAATGCTTTATTCGTATTTGAAATTTCGAGTGGCGTACTGTGGCTTCAACATACTCTTTGATATGCCGCGGCTGGGGAAATTAGTTGAGAACGTTCGAAAAATGTTACTATTGATATTTTATAATCCCTTTCAGTGTCATTATAATTTATTGCATACATAGAAACTGTACACAGTTTGTAACAATTGCAACTAGAAATATCAAGAATGAGGATTACTGCATGCATATCAAACACATTTTCCAAATCATAAATTGAATTCGCACACCCGTTATGATATTTCGGTTAAATCGTCCGATAAGCTATTGTCAGGAGCATTGCTGTATTTGCCAGGGTCGGTACATCGGAATAAATTGTGCTTCAGAGTGACAAGGGATAATGTTGTATAAAGGCGAGATCAGTTACATTCGAAAATGTTTTGGTATGAAAATATATCGAGTATTCCTATATTGCCAGTTGAAAAATAATAATCTATATGAATTACGTATTACTAGTAAAATTATATATTCCGAAATAAATATTCATAAACTTAAATATGTAAATAATGTTACAAATGGTAGTAAACTATGATTTTATTTTTAGTATTAACAAATAATCGTGTATTTATAAATATGATAATGATTTACTTAAATATTTCTATTGAAATTTAGATCTTTTTAATCTGAAATAGGTAGAGATTGTATTGATAGTAGCCTCTGTGAGCAAGATAAACTTTACCTACTGCCCTTTTGCTTAATCATATTAGCCGGCTAAATAGCCAGGAATTCCACTTCAATAGCTGCGTACATTTATAGACCATCCACATCACCTCTCACAAATCAATCTCCATATAATGAAGCATACATGGTTACCATAGAACGTATCCCACGTCTTGAATCGCTCATCTCCAGCATTTATTGGAGAACCTTTAAGATTATCGAACTATACTTGTTATAAACAGTTTGATTAAAGCATGTTTTAACATATTCGGTCGCACGTCTAGTCACTTCAGTTCAAAATGGACTACAGTCCAACAGAGCCAGTCCCCACCTGACAATTAGTATCATTTATTTATTCCAATATTCTTACACAACATTCCAAAATTGTATATAAAAACCATTAATGTTAACAAAAATTCAATCATATATGGAAAGAATAAAATTAATACTATCGTTGCTGCATTCTTGATGGAACATAATTACCACACCTGTAATTATGTGATTTATAAATTAAAGTCTTGTTTCCTTCCATAATTGCTTTATCAGTGTCCTGGCATATGTTTCGACAATTACTTGTCATTTTTAAATGTGTACTATGATTTATTTATTTATTTATTTACTTTACTTTACAAGGCCCTGTTATATGTAATTAGATATATAAAAAACTCCAAAATACATTTAAACAAATTACAAAAATTTGGCTCACAGGACTTGCATGTTCTTCCACTCAGACCCTTTTTTGCTTCATATGATAGAATATCCTATCCACACAGTATTTTCATCATTTGATAATATATTAGCCATTACGCGCATATTTAGGTCTATTTTGCATGGAGCTATTTTACTGAGATTGGATTGTCATTTTTCTGCTACTGATAATTGATTACTGAAGGGGTGAATTTTTATCTGTCAGTATATATAAACTAGGGTAATAATATAATTTTGTTAAATAAAACAATCCGCTAAAATGATGTTTTAACTTGAAATGAGCTCCTGTTGGTTGTTTACTATATTTTTGCCCTCCTTAATTGCCCGCTTAATCTCTAAACCTTCTAAAATATTAAGTGTTAATCCCTTTGGGCAATTATGCACTGGTTTAATAATAATAATAATAATAATAATGTTTATTTCTATAAGATATACATAGCATATAAAATTACATACATATATATAATTTAAAAATGTGTCAATGTTTAATGTTTGAAAACCCTCAAGAAAAATGCATTTTGGTTTCAAAAATGTAAAAAATATTCTCTTAAAGTGTACGGTTCCATATTTAATAGTAGTGCTTTAATTTCTTGTTTAAATTTAAATAGGTCTGTATTATTCCTGTAAGATGTTGGAAGTGTATTATAACGTTTTATCATAGCGTAATGAGGAGTCTTTTCAAGTAGCGCTGACCTGTGTCTCGGATATGTGTAGCTAATGTTACTGTTTCTGGTGTTATGGCAATTTGTGTTGAGATAATCCGTCAGTAGTCTCTGATTTTTAAAAACATATGTTAAACATTCATATATGTATGTAGCCACTACAGTAAATATTTTGTTCGATTTAAAAATTTAATGCCGCCAATAACATGTTTGTTTTTCGTCCCATGATCTGCCATGCCGGATTTGGTTTTCTGTTGTTTTATATCTCTTTCAAGTATTCTTCTTACAAATTGTTCATTATTTCCATTGTTTAAAGCAATCTATTATGGTTGACAATTCTACGTCAACATTTTCGTTTATTATGGTGTCTGTAGTAGTTAGCTTCCTGTATATTTTGAATCTTAGTTTTTGATTTATTGCAATTATTGTCAGATCTAAAAAATTTATACTGTGGTTTTCCTCCTTTTCCATGGTAAATTATACATTGCTATTTAAGAAAATGATCTAATTGTCGATATGTACCTGTCCAAACACAGAATACATCATCTACATAGCAACACCAAAATTTGGCTTTATTGATTACTGTGAATTTTTTCTTGAATAGTTTTTCTTCAAAAAATGCCATGAATAATTCTGTCATCAATGGTGATAATGGTGATCCTATAGCCAGACCTTCATTTTTATAGCCACAATTTCTCAAGGAAATATTAAAGTTACTAAAATGATTGGCGTCGTCATCTTCTAGCAAAAGGAGAAATGTCTCTTTTTGCCGCATGGATAAATCAATTACGAAATTCAATGAGCCAACTCTGTATACATTAAAACGCTTCTGAAAATTTATATAACTTAACTATCCTAATGAACTTTTCTCTAAATCAACGCTCCTTTAAACATCATATTGTAACACAACAATAATAAACCTCTACTGTTAGCATAATAAGAAAGTGCTAGCATAGAAAAATCTCACTAATGACCTCACTGACATTTTAGTTTCTCAATAAACCTTTTTCAAGCACAATAATATGGTGTGATGAGATTTTTAAATTATTTTGTTATCTTCTTTTTCTCTTCTTCAGCACCAATATTTACATATCATTATTAAAGTTAACCTGCTTCTCAACTTCTTAATCCAATCACTACTTTAGATCTACTAAGGATTCTTAACAAATAGCCTATCGTATCAATACTATATCATATTTTAATAACATCTAATCTAATCAGCCACTTTATTAGCTGGGCTTAATTCTGATGCTAGTAACAAAGAGTTTGGTGCGGGTGGATGATGACAGCCTGTGGCGGTCATGTTGTTTTAAGGGCGTCTCTTCAACATGATGTTTATTATTCAGTTTGTATATCTAAATCACGACGACAATTTATATGGTTAAGTAGCACGTTCAGGTGATAAAATTTTGTTATCAAAATTAGTGTTGCGCGAGTCTAATAAATTAAATTAACAACAGACATGGTGGTTGACTCTCCAACGTATAAGATGACCGATTTAATACACAATCTGTAATAATGACCAATAATGTAACTGCTGAAAATAGTAGAATATTTGTAGTTTTAAATTAGTAATTGTGAAAGCTTTCACTTCGTGATACATTTTGATAATTCAAAATAAGTAAAACAATTAACTTTGTTGGTATCATTTTAAAAGTGATACCAACGAAGTTAACTTGGCTTTTAGCAGAAATAAGCGAATTTACTTTTGCGACTTGAAGTTGTAGCTGTCAAGATCCATTGGGTTGAAAAGTTTAAATTTAATAACCATAGATAACTTCATTAGTTTTCTTACTGGGCTTCGAAGCATTTGGAAGAGAACCCCAATTTTGGCAAAAAATCATAATCATCTTTAGCGATAAGACATATTTTTTTGTCGAGTGGCTATATGGTATAAAGCCAACCCACAGGATGTTTATAAGGAAGCAGTGCATTCACTTATTATTTGGTGAGAATTTTGATTCGGCGACGTCATTAATCTATACTTTTCAAAAACGGTGTAAGGTAGGGCCACCGTCATAATATGATGAATAACATTTTTGAGTCAAATTGAACAATGTGGACGCGAAACACATGTGGTTCCAGCAGGACGGCACTTTATACCACACAGCAGATGCCACAATGGACATTCTGCACTAGTGATTTTAGGGTGTGGTTATTTCTCGCAGAAGAGATGTGAGTTGGCAACTAGTGTCTTGCGCCTTGAGTTTTTTTAGTGGGGTTTCTTGAAGTCGAAAATCTACGTCAACAAACCGCAAACAACCGATGCTCTTAAAGATAAGATAACCCAAGCCATCATTTCAGCCGTATAATTAAAAATAGTCCACTCGGATCAGGGCCACTGTGCGAAGATGCTACGGATACGGATATTTAAACAATGTTATGTTTGACACATAGTAACAAATAAGGCTTTTTAGAATAAAAGAATTTCGTTAATATATCACAAAAATTGTTTAATTACATTGCAATATCAATCCACCCTCATTAAAAACTCGTGTAGTTATTACATACATTTAGTAATCTTTTGAAGTTTTCGAAATTTACTACGCAAAACCCCCACTCTTAAAACCATTTAGGCTTTTATCATACGGAATAGATCATACTTTTATAAAACAAGTGCACCACTGATGAGACAAATAACGTTTTGAAGCTGTTCCATAGCACAAGCGAAGAAATTCTAGTGAAGAGCATTTACGCTCAGATTGTGAAGGGAAGTAGAGCACGATCGCGCTCATTCAGTTGCAATTAAAAAGGCTATCCAAATAACTTCCATAATGTGAACTGCAGTTTAGAGAACTACATTGTCTGCACTTAACGTGCGATATAAAGTCAATCCACTCAATTTTCTTCTGGATCATTTTCTCTGCATATTTAAATTTTCCTCGCAAAAATATCAACGTATGTATATAAGAATTTTATACCCTTTTCTGGTATAGCCGGAGTTTCATAGGGTTTGTTACTCTTACCTAAAATTTTTAAGACGAATTCGCCGACATTTGTACACTCATCTTCATTGAGACAAAGAAGCAAACGCGGTATTCTTGACATCGCTTTGTCCCTGGAAGTAACAATCTACTATGCCTAATGTAGAAAAATGACTCATTTTCTAAAGGATTGCTAATCAAAACATTAAAATTGAAAAACGCGTTTTCCTCAGCCCAAGAAAAAACATTCCCATCTACCGCTCTGTCTAACGAAATAATTAGACAATATTACTTTTATGGTCATTCATCAAATTTCACAGCCGATCACCTGATAACCTATAACTGAACGTAGGAGAATCAGCCTGATAAATTCATTAACATCACAAATCACAGGATCTATCAATTAAAAACAGTCACATATACATAGAAAGTGTTTATAATTTTCTTGACCAATCAGCAAATTTCGTTAAATCCCCAGTCAGGCAGACTAAATGAATTTTTAAATTACATCTTCACTACGAACACCACCCACGGCTCATTCTGAAGTAGAGCTTTAGGGGCGCATCTTCAATTGTTTCACTAAAATTGGAAAATAATTTTGGGAAATTAAGAAACTCCAAGGTAACGTTGTTAAGGCCACATATGCTCCAGGTTTCTCAAATAAAAAGATTTCAGTCCTTACAAGAAATCTGATTACAAGAAATCTGATTTCTAGTCCACTGTGACCTTCAAATAAAGAGTAGACCACTCAGGCATTGGTATTTATACGAAGATCCGCCAACTGTCGAAGATATAATTATATGAAATTAGACCATCAGTATAATGGAACATTTTGAACTTATCTTAGGATGTTAATAGGCCTGAATAACTCGTCACAAACCTGTGTTATTTATACAGACAGCAGGCTTTCATTTTTAGGTAAAGAAAATGAATAAGCGTTTGTGGGTTCCAACAATAAGATCTTTAATAATACCATAATCAGCGAGACACAACATTTAAGGTCTATTCCATATAATAAATGAAGAACTTCTATCCGCTACTAAAAAAAAATGAAGAGAGAGAGAGAACTGCCTTAGATAACAATAGAAGTCTTTTTAAACATTTTTCATAACTTGAATTACAACTGCTTGTTAATATTTTCAACGTTTCATTAGTAGTGCAATATAAGGAGGCTATTATTATTATCGCGTGGGGGTCATCGCAACTTCGAGATCAAAAGCAAAAGTGACGTTTAATATTATTATATCTCCACGTAACTCATCAATCAATATAAGAAGCGACATTACTGTATGTCGCTAATGGTTTCTTTACACACAAAACGCCACAAGACGATTTATAGGGAAATAATAGTTGGCGAGAACGTGTGCGTACATCCGGATCGTGAAAGCATCGAATACAACATATGTTCTATTAACACGTTAACATTAAAAGGATAGGAAGAGTATAATTGTAAAAGTCATGATGCATACAGAACTTTTAAGGTGGAGTTTCCAAAAATGGTAGGGTGAAACGTGAGTACTCCAATAAAATTTTTGGCCAGCATAAAGTGAATGCACCGGCTAGGGTTTTAAACGTGCTAGGTTTGCAACCTTACAGAATATACGTGTTTTTATAGTAGATGCTTGAAGCCATTACTTTGTGATACATTTTGAAAATTAGGACAATAAATGAAATACACCGTGTGTGATAACAACAAAGTGTATTTCATTTATCATCCTAATACGAGTTTTTGGTTTCAGTGTGTTTCAAGGATCGGACTTTGTATAGTAAGATCGTGAGGGTATACAACAGGAGTTTACCGAAAATCAACGGTGATTCCGTTGATGATTTTAAGTAGGTGTTGAAGGGTAGAAATCTACAAGAACCGCCGAGTCCAAACTCGGTGATTATGCCGTATAAAATCGAGTACAGTAGTGAGGGATGCATGTGGTTACGCTGAGGTGTTTGACAAGGGCGCAACATGGGTTTCGTTATAATATTATGTCGATGCCGCCGGGAAATCACCACTTGAAAGTGCGCGTTGTTTCTTTATATGGGGCTAGGAAGTATAGTAATGTTATCGTGGTGACTATTAGTAATGATAACATAGAGTTCTTCCTTGAAATCGGCGTTGGGATTTTAGGACTGGTCGTTTGTTTTCTGATCGGTTTTTATTTTATTACCGTTGGAGGACGAAGGAAGAGTTTGATGTGCTTGATAGCTACTGTCAATCCGGATTATACAGGTGTTTCGTGCCGGATGAATGGGAAATACCACGTAATGATCTAAGAATACTCAGAGAAATGGGCAAGGTTCGTTCGGTATGGTTTTTCTGGGAAATATAAATTCGCTTCCTGTTTGCGAGTATGTACGCCCATGCTCAGCGAAATCAAGGACATTCTTGACAATTGTTAATAAGTAGTTTTTATGTTGATGAGGAAAATCGAGAAAGTTCCATGGGACTGCCGCGATTAGGCAATCGAGATTGTGATCTAAAAGGTGGTTCCAATATCTAGGTTAAGTGTATCAATAAATAGTTCAGTTGAAAACATTTGCTTTCTTCTCGTTCTTCACCGGCCATTTAAAGTAAGTAATCTTCCATTTTATAGTAATATTAGTGAGTAAATAAAACGCTGAATAAGCCAATCTTACAGACCTATTTGTCTCCTGAACTGCCTTATCAAAATTTTTGAACAAATCATTTTTCCTGCTGAATAAGCTGCTCAATGTGTTAGCTTTCACATCAGTAATTTCATAATTGTTCCATAATAAACAATGTTATTGCAGTCAGTATGTCTTGTAATATCCTTTAATGGATTTTCAAAAAGAGTTTGATAGTGTATGTCACAGTATTTTTTTTCTGAATACTCACTTCCATTATTTTTTTAAATCGTATAGAGGTTATTTATATAGAAACTATTTATAGTATTTAGTATTTTTCCTAGCCCTAATGCTTAGTGCTCTTATCTAGGTTTTTGAAAACACTTTGCTGACATTTCTACAATTATCTCGAAAAAAATAAGTTCAACAAACATGTGAATGGCACTCAATTCTGAATCCCCAGTCCGTCTCCATAAGTCCCAACGAACTATGCTAAATGCAAAAAATCCTCCATTCTTGGAGAAAAGCCATCAATAAAATTATATTTTTAAAATGTTTTTTATCACCTCGAAAACACACACTTTTCCATCTATCAGGCTTCTACATTCAATAGCAATAGCCATCAAGATCCATTAAGTATATGTAAAAATATGAACATATTGAATTCATTGATGTGGTACATCAATGATCAACTCATAAAACGTACATACGCACAAAATTTTGACCATTTGAGTAAAGAATTACTAAAGTCAGCTGCTTGCCACTGAATTATTTGCCTAATTGAATCCTAAGCCAGTTTCTAAAGATCATTTCTTAGATTATATATTTACACCCCTTTGACTAACACTGTAACATTAATCTCTAATGCAACGTTGCTTACGTCATAATATAGATACTATAAATTCCTGCAATGGAAAATACTAGACCAAGAAATTAAGCTGCTGCTTTATCCACGACCTTCATGATTAAACTTCCAGCTCTCATCAACAATTTCTGTTAGGATGCCTAAATCGACTTTGAAATGATTTCGAGAAAAAAAGCTCTACAAGTAGCGGGAAGTGCTTTCAATATGAGCAAAATATAAAAGCCAATTTACTTTGATCTGTTTTATGAAAATTTGGATTTGCTAAACCAAGAGAAAAAGGGACATAAAAGGGTTCGCAGCACAATTTCATATTATAAATAGAGATGTTATTACTAGGAAGAGAATTAATTCAGCCATGGGATATATGTGGTCATATGTTTTAAAATTAAAAGTCAAAAGAAAATATAACGTATTATTTTGAGGGTGCTTAATCATTGAGTTTATTAGCTAGAAACATATCTTACATATTACCTTATGTAGAAATTCAGAAAAGCAAAATTATGGAGCATAGAAACATGGAATTGTTATAATAATATAATAATAATATAATATTCTAAAGGATATACAGAGATGGATATGTGGTCACCTTTTAATAAAATTAAGAGTCAAAACCAAGATTTCAAAAGATATAAACTACGATATTTAGAGTGTCTAATGATTTAAGTTGATATACCATAAAGTTTGTCGAAACTAGGAAAAGCGCTAAAAAGGTAAGAAGCATAAAAAGTGAAATAGTTATTACTAAAATGAGTATTATTTTAGAGAGATTGGATCTTAAAAGCATTCACTTCGTGGTACATTTCCATATTAAGAATAAAGAAAACACTTTTACTTTTTTATACTACTTTAAACTTTATTTTGTAGTGACTAGTTTCGACTACACAGTAATCATTATCAAACTCAGTTTAGTAAAAGTAAAAGTGTTTTCTTTATTCTTAACATAAGTAATTCTCTGGTAATAAAATTAAGAGTTTAAACCAAAATTTCAAGAAAATATAATCTTTGGTTATTAATGGATCTAATGATTTCAGTTGACTTAAGATTGGGTTTTTTGATTGAAGACATATGCACTTGATGTTGACCTTATGTAGAAACTAGTCAATTGTAAGTTGCTAACAAAGTTGTTAAACAAATTCAGTGAAATATTATTATTGCGTTCCTCCATCGGCTTATAACAAATAACTTATCGAATCTTGTTGTTTTCCAGCGAAATAGTCAAAGTCTTCAACGGTCAGATAAAATATATAAAATTATAGGTTGGTCAAGCTAAGACCTATTTTATCAACTCGCTACATCCATGAGTATTATAAGAGTTAACAAAAAACTGGAGCATATTCATATCTTGTATAATATTTATTTATTTATTTTTTTTATCTTACGGAAATATGATATAATACATCATTTCACTGTTGAGAAAGCCAAGTAAAATTACGCAAGGACAAGAGTGTAGAACTTAAAGTAATGTGATTGGACTTTTAGCATATAAATTAAAATATGTATGTACTTAATTGAGGATCCGTAGCTAAAATTTTGGATTTCTAGACCAGCACTCTAAAAACTAGCAACATTAAAGCAAGACAAAAATTTAGACCAAAGAGTTAGTTGGTAGAGCATTAGACAAGCAAGCAAGTTTGTTTTAATTGTAACTACATTTATTTAATTAATTGCTCACTTAACCCGTTGTGATAAATTTTTTAACTATTTCGATTAGAACTAAAAGAACACAAAAACACAAACCAAGCGTTTTTTAGTTCTAATAAAAAAAGCTACATTTATTTCTAAAAAATAATTATACACCTAGTTTTAGTTAAACACATTATATATACATTCATACTTCTTTTTATAAAGTTAAAACTATTTCCTTGCAATAAAGTGAAAACCCGTTGCAATTTGAAACCCCAAGCCCCACTGCACGCGGTGGCGCGACGTAAATTAGCGGTCCGGCTCACGTGACGAGTGCGTCCCTGGCGACGTCCCCAAGCCCGGCGTCGGGACGCACTAAATAACCGGCCCGATTGTCCCATATGTGGCCAATCTCCCCTGGCGGGCTCCTTCTCTCCCTGATACCCACTATTTTAACATCGCTTTATTGCTGCATCGGCTACGTTCTATATTGAGATTGGATACGCGTCCATCCGAGGGATGGAAACGACATATTTCCACCACCAGAAAAAAAAAATAACCCGATATGATCGGCTCCATCTCGCTAATACGGTTTCGACCCCAATTTATGAAGTAATTTTTTCCTCCTGCCAGCCATATGCTTATCAACCTCTCGTTCCTCAATGCTCCTCCCGATTAAATGCAAATAATATAAATATTAAGTTCTACGTCAGAAGTGGATACAAATAAATGGGAGTTTGTAATATATTCAATTAAGTTATTAATCGGAACTTCCTTGAGTGTATTAGTCCATGATATCAAAGTTCGTCAAAGGCAAATATATTTTGGAATATATAACTTTCCTAATTATATAACTTCGACTGAGATCTGACGTAAAATGAGTTTTAAGTAACTAATATATATTATTCATATGCAGTAATATTAACTTACCAATATATAGTACTTTATACAAAATAAATAATTTTATTTAACTTCAACACACTAATGATATCTAAAACATATCGAAACCAGTCTATGACTGCTCTTGAACAAATCAATATTTTTATTCTATTTAAAATTATATAGGCTATTTTAATTGTATGTTACTAATTGTATCGTTTAATATTGTAGCATGGTTTAATTAAATTCTTATAAATATGATCAATATGTGTAATATTGCTTGTGCGAACATCTAACAATGGCTTATCCTAATTACATCCTCGTACCTTAATGATTTGCGTTGTTATGTGAACACCCTACAACAGTCCCTGAGCCTTAATTAAATACAGGAATTCCCCTTTAAAAATCCGTAGGTTTACGTATATGATATAATGGCAGTGTAGAGTAATTCAGACGCAATGACCCGAAAGGTCAGGAGTGACCCGCCGCGCGGGCCCTTAATTTATCACGATATACAAAATGGCCGCGCCGCCGGAGAATAAATTTCAGCCCGAACAAAAGACACACTATTATACACGGTAACAATTTATCTATATTGTGTTACTTCAGAGTTTACATTGTATCAGGTCTCCGTTGGTTAATGCAGAATCTCGCCAGGACACAATAAATTATGCTCGGAAGGGGACGTTATTTCACAATATCTCTCAGTAGTTCGTGTGGGGCTTTAATTAAATTTCTAATCGTCAAACATACGAGCCAATCGCGCGTTTAATAACCGTTTTAAGATTCCTAAGGCCGCCAGGATTTTCAGACGTGCCGGTAAATCCTGTTTCACCACGGCGGCGAAACTCGTTTGCTCTCGCCTATACTATTTGTCATCTCAACTTTTATCGGTTTAAAATGTTCGACCGTGTCCGACCGTCAAGGTTTTAATAACTTGAGTTACGTCCGATGCTATTTTCAATTTTTAATGGAAACTGGAGACCTTTAAAAACACACATTTGAAGAGAAACAGGTTGATATCCTACTTACAAAATAAATACGAAACAAACAAACAGACTATTATATGTGATAAATAAAACTCTTCGGTTTTGAGAATTTACACAGTTTTAATGTCGATGCACTGCGATAATTATCATATTATCATCTCTTGAATATTTAGGAAGCAAATGCAAGATTTGCCCTTTCTCCAAAGCTCTAATATCTTCTGTTTAGAAACGTTTACCGATTCTGTTTAGAAACCTGCTTCACATGTTATTATCTAAAACATTTTTAAAGCGTTTGTAGATGAGGAAGCATGTTAGAAAAAATTGTTCTTAAGTACGAATAAGCTTTAGATGAATTAAATTAAGTGCAAAGTTCTTTAATTAATGTGGATATTGGAACGTTTATTTCAACTCCTTTTTGAATATAATTTCAGCAGAAGAAGACATTGTATACTAGAAGAAAAGAAAACGATAGCTACTCATCGCACTTCCAACAATTACAATCTATCAGCAATTAATTAATAATGTATTTTACTTACCAAAAGTTTTCAGGCAATTCATCAATCATCCGATGTCGTTTAAAATGTTTCAGTAAATACGCTTTTTTATTAAGTCGCAAATTCCATTATTGTAGCATTTGAACTTATTTCTACTTTTTAAGAAGTACTTCCTTTACTGCATTTCTGCTTATAAATTAAAGAATAAAATTGTTTGAAATCGACCACATAATACAATATTCTATTTTTGATGCTTTAGAGGTTCCTTCATTTATTGATATATGTGGTTCATCTTCATGGAATTTCTTGATATCCGAGGTTTTATAGTTTTTACTTTTTTGTCACATGCCTAGGGGAATCAAAAATGCTTGATTAATAATGACGCCGCCAAAGTCGATAGCAAAATCAATATCAATTGAAGAGAACATTACGTGTTCTAAGTGTTCAGTATCCGTGAAAAAGTATGTGGCATGTAGTGTCTGTAATGGGAAATATCATGCAAACTGCGTAATAAAAATCTGTGGAATGTTTGTAACAGAAGAAGGTGAAATAAATTGTTGCGGGGGTTTAACCTCAATCACAACCAATGCTGCCGCCGGAATCACGTTAGATGAAATAGTTTCACAAGATGAGGTAAAATGGAAGCCTACATGTACCTAAAACAATTGGTACAACACCTAACCAACTCAAACCGCAAACTAAACGAGAAAATCGCTTTTCTGGAAGTAAAGTCTACGGAGGTTGATTATCCCGCCAAGTGTTCCACCAGTGTCACTAACATCGATGCTTCCACAGAGTTAATATTACAAGATGAACATGTCCATCCAAATTTGGAAATCAATATAGGCAAACAAATTCACAATGCCATAGAGCCACCCAAATTGCAGGAAACTAATAACAATACGCCGAATAATAATGCCGTTTCCGGTGTTCAACAGAACAACAAAACGAAATCTAATCTACCCAAGGGAAATAGCGAGTGGAAAACAGTCCACCGCAAAAAGTGACAGCCTAGGAAAAGTACAATGGGTGAATCGAATGCAGATGTCCATTTCAAAGGAGTCCAAAAAAGAGCTCCTCTTCATGTGTATCGGGGTCACCCAGACGCTACTAAGGAGGACATAAGTAAACATTTAAAAAACAACAACATAACAGTGCTTAACTGCCAACAATTAAATTCAAGACGTCCCGAAGAATATGCTTCATTTCAGGTTACAGTTCCATTCGATAGTCTCAATCAAATGGAAAATCCGTCAATGTGGCCAAGAGGAGTAGCCGCGCGACGTTTTTTTATTCAAAACGCCTCCTCGTTCATCCAAAGGGAACACACAAATCGATCCGAGGAAGAAGTGAATAACGAAAAATCGTTGTTATTTTATATAAATGAGAAACAAGTTGGAGGAACTCGAAGCGTATCTTATTAATAAAAACATTCAGGTAATAGCAATTAGTGAACATTGGCTAAAATCAGATGAAGCTTACTGTTATAATTTAAATGATTTTCATGTAGCTGCCTATTTCAGTAGAAAAATCGCTAAAAATGGTGGTTCACTTGTATTAGTGCAAAGAGGTCTAGAGTTTACCATATTGAGCTTCCTAAATGAATTATCTAAAGAACTTACTTGTGAAATGTCTGGAATATCAGTAACTAAAACTAATATTATCATAATTTCACTATATAGGTCTCCGCATGGTAACTACTCTGACTTTTTAATTATTATGGAAAATGTGTTAGAACGTATAAACGTTGTGTCAAATATTGTATATATATGGGGCGATTTTAATGTAGCGTTTAACTCAAATGATAAAAATGCATTTAAGCTCTGTAATTTATTTGCATGTTATGGAATCTATAAAGCCACAACACAGCCTACCAGACAGGGATCATGTTTGGACAATATTTTTTTAAATACATTTAGTAACAATGATACAACCTAGGTTTCAGTGATAAATATAGGAGTTTCGGATCATTATGGACTATACATTGAAATTGATAATTTGCATAATATAGAAAAGATAAAAGTCGTAAGGCCTTATACGGAGGCGGGCAGAATCAACCTATACAACAATAAATTAAAAAAAAAAATTGATATCAATGTGGCATGGTCTGTGTTAATAGATAGGGTAACTAGGGCATGTTCAATTGCATTTCCAGAAAAACATAACAAAATAGGTAAACGTGCTAGTAACGTACAGTGGTTTAGTCCTTAACTGAAGCAAATGAGGGATAACTTACATTTGCTTCGCCAATTAAAGAAGTACAGCGAAATGCAAATGAGCATTATATAACTACGTCCGCGAACTACTCAAAAGCAGTCTGGGATGTCGTCAGGTCAAAGGTAAATAAAAATCCTAATATAGAGGAGAACATTGATATCATTGCCAATGAATTTAATGAGTATTTCTCTACAATCGCAGAGACATTTATCGCGTCTATTCCGGACTGCTCCCAAGACCCGATAGGTAATTTGGCAGCTTCCTATGAGTATAAAGAAATACTTCCTTAATACTTTAATTTTCAAGAAGTATCTCTCTCTAAGGTTCCCTAAACCATACTTAAATTAAAAAATAAAAACAATAAAGACATATACGATTTAAATATATGTTTAATAAAGGGGATATTGATTTAATAATTAGTCCATTAACGCACCTATTGAATCGGTCTATTAAATCAGGGGTATTCCCAGATGCTCTTAAAATCGCAAAATGTATATTGATATTTAAAAAGGTGACAAAAATAATGCGAACGATTATTTCCCGATTTCTATACTACCAATATTTTCAAAAATAATTGAATCAATACTGTCAGATCAAATAACATTCTTTCTCGAATCAAATACGATATTAAGAGATGCTCAGTATGGTTTTAGGCAAGGTAGGTCTACAACAACAGCAATAAGCACATTAATAAATTATATAATCGATGCTTTTGAAAATAATCAAATGGTAAGTTGTAAGTTATTAGACCTTAGTAAAGCGTTCGACTCTGTCACACACTCAATTCTTCTAAGACAGCTGTACTTCTATAACTTCAGTCCGGCAAGTTGTAAGTTACTCTCATCGTACTTATCAAACAGAAGTCAAAAGGTTGTACTAAAAAATATTTCTTCAAAGCAAAAGCAACGCAAAATGTCCTATGGTGTGCCTCATGAATCAATCCTGGGCCCGTTATTGTTTTTAATTTATATAAACGATCTGCCTTGTAAAAATTATAACTCATTAACAATATTGTATGCCGATGACACATCCATCTCATGCAAAGGAAACAATGCAGACCATGTAAAAATACAAATGGAGGTTAAAATGGAACAATCAAATGCCTGGTTTGAATCAAACAAATTAAAATTAAATGCTGATAAAACAGTGGACCTGACTTTTTCACTTAAGCAAAGCCACCGTGCACAAAATACGTCTACTAAATTCCTAGAAGTTGTTTAAGATACACATCTCACTTGGGAAAGCCATGGGGATGTGCTTCAACAGAGTATTGCAAGACATGTATATCTTCTAAAGAATTTGAATCGATCCATACGCCCAAAAATGCTGTTAAATATCTATGACTCATTTATCCAGTCAAGAATTAGATATGGTATTCTACTATGGGGAAACTCTGCTATCATTCAGGTCTTGGCTACAGAGATAACTGTAGAGAAAACTTCAAAGTGCTAAAAATTCTCACAACACCATGTATCTTTATCTTGGAATGTTTGGTGTTTATTAGAAATAATGTCAACAAGTATAAACACAATAAAGACTACCACACCTATGATACACGATCCAAACATGATTTTCGCATAAGTAAATATCGCTTATCAAAGGCCAAAACAGGCACACGGTATTTTGCAATAAAATTTCTTAATGCACTACCACTCACTATTCAAAATCTACCAGTTTTACAGTTTAAGCAGTGGTGCAAGGATTACCTAGAGGAAAATGCATTCTACACATTTGATGAATATCTGGCTGCCTGTGTAAATTTGTCTGGTTAAATACTCATTTTTATTTCTTTATAATAATTCATAGTAAAAAAAATGTAAATTTTATTTTATAATTTGTGTTAATCTATTTATCATATTTATGTAATTATGTGTATTTTATCATTTATTGTTATAATAAAGTAACTTGTCGTTTGTTCAACCTTTTATGTACATAGATATATTTTTTATTATGTAGTCACTTGTTGAGTATTTTATTTATATGTTGTAATTGTACACTTTTATTTATACACCTGATTTTATTTATTTATTTTGTATTTCGTTACTGTATTGTTTATTAGGTATTTGTGTTACTTTATTACACTACTATGATTTGCTTTGCGATAAATGTGGATCCTAATTTTGTAATTTTTATTTTCATATATTATGCCAACATTTTTCACAACATTTTTAGATATTTACCATGTATGACCTGTGTAAAACGCTCAGTTATTAGCACAAATAAATTATTATTATTATTATTATTTTTAAGTTTCTTTTATTTGAACAGTGAATCTTGTGATTCACGAGATTTTTGTATTTCATCGTATTTTGAGGTTATGCACATACAAGTTTTATTTGAAACTATATTCTTACAGGTCAAATGATATACATGTAGTATATGTATTATATTGTTCTGTATAATTATAAGCACTGCATGATTTTACGATTTTAAAATGAAATTAAAAGAAAGCATCCTATAATCAAAAACACATACTTGCTTTCTGCCCACCTAATATGTCACACGCCTCTTCATTTCATTTGGCTTCATTTTGTAGTCGTGAGAAAATAGCACACTACTGTAAAAAAAGTGTAAATGGTCCAAGAATGGTATAAGGGTCGACCAATATGTACCCGTTGTAAAAATAGGAAGCGTTTCTGTTAGAAATTGCCGTTGTCGTGTATTGCTATCAGTAGTAACACAACACTATTAAAAATCTCAGACTGATTCATACGTCTTCTCCTTAATTATTAAACGAAAGTTGGCGAAATAGCAAAAACAATAGACGTGACGTACAGAACCGTAATTAATATTTTAAACGAAACATAAGCATGAGGAGAGTGACTAACTGATGGGTGTCTCGATTGGGTAATAATAAATGTAATTGGGTGAATCTGCTCCGAAGAAGTCAGCTTCATTAACCGAAAATGTTATAGCAATAATTTTTTGGAAATCCAAGCGAATAATCTTAATGGACCTTCTGCAGGAACTATAACGCAACCACACATATATCAAAAATTGTCACAGCCAAATTACAAGAACTGCACTACAAATTGAGCCAATCCCACCATACTTAACCTGCGGCTTCTTTAAAAAGATCAATTATATATTTTTTTTCAAATCCTGTTGATATTTGCCTTTTATGGGGCTTTCTTTATGTTTGCCGTAGGTAATAACCGCCACAGTTGTTGAATTTGCATATTCTTGATTGTTTCAATTTATGATCGTTTATATTTTGTTATTCATCGGTCATTTGGGTTATTTTCATTAACTAATATAGCTTAATGTTGTAGCAGTTTTTTTTTAATTTTATTTTTGAGCTTATTTTTTTGATTGATGCTTATGTTTTTTGTCCGTTTCGATATCTTCTTTTTAGAGCAATTCTACCTTATTTATCGGATTTTTCTTTTTCAGCTGTTTATTTACTACTATCTTATTATAACCATTATTTCAGAGATATCGTTAATTATTAAAAGTTCTATTAAAAAGTTTTACTATGTAACTGGTATGGTTACTAATCGGTGCATGTAAACATTTTTTTATGGTTTCGGATTGGAAGGGATCTTTCGGTATTATTGTGTCCGTTGTTGTTAACTTTTTGCATATAGAAATATGTTTTATTTTATTGGATAAACAGAAAGCCAAAATCAACGGATACAATTATACCGAAAGCAGTAATTAAATCGATAATCCACGTTCAGAAAATTAAAAAAACTGACGATTCTTCAACACATAAAGATCAATCTATGCCAACAGTCATTTTAAATCATCCATCTACAACTGCATCGACGTTTGCCGAATACAGAGGAGAAACTTCAGAATCTTCATTAAGTTGTTCTCAGCGTTGAAATTCGATATAGTTAAATTTAGTAATGTTAATGTTGATGAAATTTAGAAATTTCGAATTTTAAATTGTAAATGGAAACCAAATGATACTTTTGTTACTCTATTTTGTACATAAAAAGGGGGAAAGGATGTTAAATATTACTTGTCTGAAAAACATTTTAGACAATTTAAATAGTTAATGTTTTCTTTTTTTGAGAGAGAGATAAACTTATTTGCAAATTTACAATAATTTACATAATGTATAATTAATTAATTTACAAACATGTAAATGTATTGCACTTTTCTTCCTTTCGTCCTCACCTCGAAGTTAGTGGGCATTTATTCCCGTCTCGGGCTATCGGTATTAAGGGATGTTGTGGTTTTCCTAATGTTGTCTTGTGTTATTCTATTTAAGTTTGTTGTTTAGAATAATATGTTTAACTTTTAGTTTAAAAGGAGTGTACTTGAGTGATTTTATATATTCGGGTAGGTTGTTATATTGAATGATTGTATCTGTAGTTAGAGCTTGTGAATATTTGGTTGTTGTAAACCTTTCTGTTCTTATGTCCGATTTTCGTCTTGTTTTATATTCATGTACTTGTTTGTTTATTTTGAGGGTAATTTTTGTCTTGATTAAGTTATTTTCTATTTTCTAATCATTTAAACGGAATCTTTTGCAAATATTGCTTCTTTTTTTACAAAATTTACTGGGTTGCACCAAAAAGTAGCATTGCAAGAATTAGTATCTCAGCCGGTATCTCAATATTCTAAATTATCAGGTAAAGATGTTGTTTTGATAAGTCATAAAAGTACTAAGTACCATAAAATTTCAATTGTTTAAGCGGAAAATTTTATAAAATCATTCAATACCCCATCACGAGATATAAGAAATTAATTAAATATGGGAAGACTTCAACAAATTGAAGTAAATAGACATAGATTAAAACCAATAATCAAAAGTATAATTTTTTGAGAGTAAATCTATTACAAACGAGGGCAATTTTCGTGAAATTCTACGTTTCGAATTGAAGCTGGTGACATCATTTTAAAAAATCATTTATGTTTATGTTTATTAGTCTTTAGCTTCCTTTACAAAAGTACATATGAATATACACAAATATATAACAAAACGTACAAAAATTTTGGATGAATGAAGCTGGGCGGAGTTCATGCAGCTGTGATGTTCTAACCCTTGCTTTTGTTCATGATGCTGAGGGTGCAAATATCCTTTTAGATATCGATATTCTTCTTTAAATATTTGTATCTACTTTTTTGTCCCCTTTTAAGGGGGAACTTTTTGGCTGTTTATGTCAGCATGACAGATATATATGACATTTGGAAAAAACAGTTAAACATATTTCACAAATGTCTCTTAAAATCTGATAATTATAATGATATTACTCATAAGTCTATACTTTAATTGAAATAGATGGATGTTCCACTATGATAGAAGAATTGAAGGGTGCTGTATCTATACTGAAGTCAACCTTGTCCAACGTTTTCAGAACACCATGTTTCAACCATGCTTTAAATTTGTTCATATCAAAATGTATGCAAGTACAGGCTGCCCGAAATGCCATTGCTACCATTAAAGAAGTCGTTTATTTTGTTAATGCCTCGTCCAAAAGTTAATATATAATAAACATGCTTTTTAAACACTGTGGAGTTATTGGAATTAATCTAGCAATGGGAAGATAATCTTCTAATAATATAATAATAAGCTAAATTGCTAAAGAGTTCAATTTGTATCTTAATTTTCACAGTTACGCTACGATCTTTGTCCGATAATTTTAGAAATACGGTAACTTTGAGTCAATTGATAAATCTTACGCTAATAACTTGATAAATCAATAGTGTTTCATGTTTTATCCAATAAGAGGAAAAATACTGCCACATCGTTTAAACAATTTATGATGATTGGTCTTCCTGATTTATTTTGGCCTTGTGTTTTTACCTCGTCTATTCTTTTCGTTAATCTATTATCTTCTAATCTGTATATATAACCCCACTATCCTAATTTTCTCTCTTTTATAATAATAGAATATAGAATTAAGAAAACAGCTCAATATTAAACCAATAAAATATTATTGGTTTCTTATGTACCGGTGTCACACGAGAGGTTTTCCAATGTGTTGGGAAGCGAGATAATTTTAAGATAAGGTTGAATATATGAGTTAACGGCTTAGTAAATGCATAGATACAATCGCGTACTAAGAAAGAAGGAATTCGGTCTGGCCCAGCTGTGAAGTTGTTACTTAGTTTTTTAGCTGCAAATAAAATATCATTTTCGCTAACCTCATCGATACATAGTAAGCCGTTGTGATCAGTGCATGATTTTACAGAATGTGTTGATTTGTCATTACTCTTGTAGTTTGATGTAAAATGATCCCGAAAACAATTTACAATATCAAGCGGGTTATCGATATCAGTACCATCAAGAGTCATAGAACCTGGAATACGAATTTGAGATTTTTTGGAGTTTACGTAGCTCCATATATTTTTGGGATCATTATTTACCGATTGTTCCGCATTATTGATATATGCATCCTGATCCAATTTAATTTGTACTCGTATATCCCGTAGATTACACATGCGTTCATAATAATTACGAAGTTTAGATTTTTTATACAATTTTCGAAAATGTTCCTTACGTTTAATGAGCTTAATAGTATCTGATCGTAACCAGCAAGGATACCGGGTGGACTTATTCGCATACGACTCAAGTGGTACAAAATCATGAAACAAACTGTATATTTTACTATAAAGTGCATCACACGCTGAATCGACATCACATTTATTGATGACATCCTCCCACTCACAATTAGATATTTTATCATATAATACTCTAAGATCTGCTTTGCGAAAGTTATATTTCTTGAGAGAAGAATTCGGATGAAATTTAGTATGCACATAATTACACGAATTAAGAGAAAAACATAGTGGTGGGTGATGCACATCAATTTTTGTAATGGGCGGATTATCAGTAAGGCTACATTGTATATTATCGGAAATTAAAAGCAAGTCTAGAATCCTATTATTTATATTAAGTTTGTTGTTATGTTGAATTAATTTATTTAGTATCATTAAATCATTAAGTTCCGAGACTTTTCTGTCATTCACTGGATGAGTTAATGAATTATAATAATCTGGAATATTGAAATCGCCACATTCTTATTTTTGTATTTACTGCAGATGTTGTCAAGTTCAGTAAAAAGGGTTCTATAAGTAGCAATTGACTCAGATGGCGGTATATACAAACAGATAAAACATATAGCTAAGGTGTTTACGGTTACCCGTACAATTACAATTTCCACATTTATATCAAGCGAGATTTTTTCCACTGAACACACAAAATTGTTACTCACGGCAATGAGCACCCCGCCGCCTTTGCGAACCGTCCTGTCGCATCGAAAGACATGGAAATGATTAGGAAATAATTCACCGTTTTGTACATCCTCTCGTAGCCAGGTTTCACTGATCATATAAACGTCATAATTACTTTCAATCACATTGTTGTAGAACGTATTTGTTTTCGTTAATAAACCGCGAGCATTTTGATAGTACACGTTTAGTAGTTCGGTAACCTGTTGGGAGCAAATTAGTTTTCCGCTGTGATGGATAAAACTCCACGCACATATTTTAATCGGATGTTAGTTTCGCCTGCGTCCTTTCGCTGCTGAAAATCCTTTCTGGTGTTGGCTTCTTGTTGAGATTGCAAAGGTGTGCGATCATTTCGAAGTGTAATATTTTTAAATACATCGGTCTGCTTCAAACGTTTAGAATTACGTAGAATAGTGGTTGCTTCAGTAATGTTATTTAACATAACGTTTATAGGTCTGCATTTATTATTTATTTTCGATCCCAGACGCAATAAATGTTTAGGCGGAGCAGGGTTATTAACAATTGTGTTAAGAATTTCCAATACAGTTGCATTATCATGAGTATCATCATTTTCGGGAACATTAAACATTACAATGTTACTAGCACGTTTCTGCCTTTCAATAATTTCATCCGACGTGGTATTAATATTAGCATAATTATTGATAGGGGATTGTATCTGACCTTTAATTTGAGAAATTTCATTTCGCAAGGATATATTTTCTTTTTCAAGATTCATCACTTTTAGATTAATTGTAGCAATATTTTTATTCAAATCCGTGAAAAGTTCATTTATTTCATTTTTAAATTCCTTAAATTTAATATCAATTAAGTTACTAAACACAGATAACATATTTGGAACTTCTTTATCTTTCAAGGAAATTCCCAATTTACATGAAACACTACAGAACCATTTCTTATCGTTATTAGTTTCAGATCTGAACAGTTTTAAATCAGCATCACTGAGACTAATACAATTGCCATGAAACCATTTTGAACAGTTTCCATTACACTTAATTGCTGTATTAACTGATTTTTGTGGAATACAGATATTGCATACTATACAGTTAAGAGACATAGTAATTATTGTAATCAATAATGGCAATAAAGTATGAAAACGGAAAGGAGAAACAAAAATACAAATCTTCACACTACACGGCCCGTCGCACAGTGGTCAATTTGTTGAATCTAGCTGAACATTTCGCTCTAGAGTTGTCTACAATGTTTAAAATTATATATAATGATAAAAAATATATTGTATTTAATATATATATACAAATATATTGTTTCCTGGAATATTAAATAATAACCCCCATCCCCTATATAAATATTTTTTTTTAAATTTAATTTCTTACAAAAAAATATTTAAACAAAACATGAAAGGGGCTTGATTTTAAGTTAAAACTTACTACACAAACTTTATTTGAAACCTGTAGTTGACATATAAACGTCTCCTTCCATCTTGCAAACACACATTTTTAAAATGAAGATCGCGATTCTTCATCTGTAAAGAATTTATATGATCCTCTCGGTTTAGATGGCCCTGGTTGTGGTTCGATGTGTGTAATAACTTCTTTTTTTAACTTTAAATGCTTCTGATTTATTTAACCACTCTGCATTATTGATCTCAAATATTGAAATATTTCGATTAGATTCCTTCCACTTTTTAGTTAACTTTGAGGTACAATTTTTAATTAACCTCCGATGAATATTATTATTTTCATTTCCCAAATGTTCTTGAACGTTTAATATATTCATGACGAATGAAAATACTGCTGAATTCTTATTTTTTAATAATTTTTCTGCACGCCAAATGGCGAATAACGTTTTTCGGGGAATGGATACGTCTTCTAGAAAAAAAACAATAAGTTGATTGTTCGCAGTTTTATGCAAAAATTATTTAGTTAGTTAAAAAGATAAGATACAGGCCTAAAATAAAAAATATAGTTCATCGCGAATCTGTGCGAATCTGATATACTTTTACCTTTTTTCTTTAGAAATTAAGAATTTAAAAGCTAGTGCGCAGCATCAATTTTAAATAATAATTTACCAAAATTTGTTGAAACAATCATAAAAATTCAAATATCAACAATAAAAACATACCTGTGGGGTACTTTTCCATGATTGTAGTAATCAAATTCACTTAAAGTGATCGAAAAAAACAGCTTAAAACTTTGCGGCGAAATCAGGGTCGGCATGAAAGATGTATAGCGTCTGGCAAGGCAGTACGATATGCAATGGTTACTCGGGTACCCAGAGGGCTAAAGGTTTTATGACATTACCTAGTCTTCAATGGAACATTATAGTAATGATATTTGTATAATTTACTGTTATTCCTAAAAATTTATTTTCTACGAAATGTTCAGCTAGATTACTGAAATCGACCACTGTGCGTCGTAGTGGCTGACAAATTGTAAACACAAAACAGCTGGTTAAAGATGGGCCACGGAAGAGGTCACATGAGAGAGACAGAGGTCAGAGAGGAGTGGATTTTACCGGCGGTGTCGATAAATGTATGGAATTTTCCAAAAATTTACCTGCGGCGACTCCGCTCTCACACTAGATGAAACAAAAATCACTATTTATAACAGAATGCTTGATTTAATCAACGTAGAACTCACTGAATTGAATTAGTCACTTGATTGCAACACTAATCTGCAATATGAATAAGATTTAAATAATTTTAGAACCACAAAATAATGCATTTAAATACGGAGCAAAATTAACACGTGCGTACCTCGCGAAAGGCTTATTCAATATATTTGGTATCTGTATATTTTTTAGATTTTATGTTTCAACATTCTTATACAATAACTGCATCTAATTAGATTGTAAAATTAACAACTAAGAAACAGAAACATCATCAACAGAAAATTACATTACGAAACATTTTATTGTTGATGTCATTTTTTAAGAATCTATGTTTAGTATTTTAAATTATTCTCTCTGTTAACAAAATACACAAAACGTTTCGATTGATTGCACATAATCAGCTTTAGACGATAGAGGTCGCCTCAATGATATATCTATCTGAAATATATTGCTCTGAGCTGATTGTGCATTAACTAATATTTTGAGAAAAAACATAAATTATTATATTAAAAATTAATTTCTGTATTGCTCATGCATGAGTAATTCGATATGAAATAAAACAATAATCGACATCTACACAAATCCCCGCATTCAAATTGCATTCAAATTGCATTCATATCGTAACGAAAATTTGCGTTACATTCGGGCCGAGATTCCTCCGTAATCAGAACTTTTACGACTGTCACTGTACTTTAAATTTAAACGTGCGAGCATAAACAACATTTTATTTTCTATTTTACGATTGAATTTATTCGGAGAACACAATGAACATTTCAATATTTATTCAGAAATGCTCCCCTGCACTCAAATACAGCAAGCCACTTGTTTATACAGCTGCCGCTCTTAATGCGACTTTTCTGTGCCCCGAAACCGTATATGCATATATTGTAACTTTAATATTACAGTAATTATAGCGAACTGCGTTATTGTTTTTTTTCTGTTTGAGTAAAGTATAACAATTAAATGGCCTGAAGTTATTAAGTGCATTACTATGTGAACCGATTTTAGAATACTGTTTGTTAATGGAAAATTTCACCCGCGGCAAGGATTTAATTCGGAAACTTTTATTAGGTTTCGAAATTTAAAACTCAAACGGTTATTATACGTTGAGTTACTTGGACGCTGAAAAGATTGTTTACGCTGTTGAAACATACATATATGGGATATGAGATTGCTTTTATTATTTTTGATTTTCTCAACTTCGTGTAGTTACTGAACATTCCCAACGAGCTACAGCTTATTGATGCTTGCTTATTGCTTTCCATAAGTTTTGATTGCGGTAAACCCGCAAGTTGATGCCTCTGGATTTGGTGGTGAACTTTAATAAAGACGACGATTGGATATTGAAATAAACAAGTTTTAAAGTTGAAGCGTCGGAACTTTCCGATATTTCATGTACCCGATATTCGAGGTTGTCGTCTCTTATTAATGCTTACTGTTGCAAATGAACCGATTTTACATGAACTAAGTTAAATGCTATAAACATGTATCCCGGCCATAACACACTTTTACCATTAAGGGTGGAGAGTGGCCCTTCCGGCTTTTCCTGCTACTGCGAACTAATACAAACAGCCGGCAAAATGGCTGGTAGGGAATTAATATCTTTTTATCCCGGAGAGGGACAATTTCATTTCGAAAGAGTTATGTCCCCGGCGGACTAAATTGTATGATGTTTACCGTTTAACGATCTGGGAAAATAGAGGGTCGTGCGGCGATAAAGTCGGCGAATGCAATACGTTTTCGTTTTATTGTCCGGTTTAAAAGGAAACTTGTGTTAATTCCAAGTCCTATCTGCAGCTGGATAACATGACCACTCCATTCTGTGATACACGTTGAATAAAAATGCAAATCCCATTTGCTCCTTTAAATTGTTTTCCGGTAGTCATTCCATGCACTTGATCTCTGCACTAACTGCAAACGTTTTATTTTTATAGGCTAGTTGATTGCTTCTTATATATTGAAATGGTTAAGTAATAATATAAAATTAAGCTTAAAAGTACCTAATCCTTGTTTTCTCAAATTAAATAAATATTTTTATTACTACCATTTCTTTCGCATTATTACCTCTATTTGGTTTACTTAATTGTTAAAAAATAATGTAATATTTAATGATGTCAATAAAATATTTAAGGTCAGTAGTAGAGTCACAAGATTTGTAAATTTAGAAAAAACAATGACAGAATAAAAAGTACTATCTTTTTATTTATATAGAAAAATCAATCATGAAACAAACTGTTCAGTGGAGATAACAAAGACTATTGTTAACTATCCTTCTCCATTAGAACCTCGTTTTTTTGTACCCCACAATACCCACATGCGCATGAAGATATTTTCCGGATTATTGATGATCAGCAGTGATCGCGAGAACATATTCGTTTTGTTTCGTCGTGCAGAGTAACCTAGAGTTAATTCCTTGTTAGTCAGTTTTCGGGCTAATTGAACACCGCTAGTGGAAATCGGAGCCCAATATTTATAATTCGCGAGTGGCCGAAATTGTTACGGTCGAGCAGGTGGATTCGCGGCAACCAAAAGGTTCCATCGGACACCGCAGGACAACCCGACGAGTCCTTACAACCCTATATGGTTTATGTTGGAAGAAAAGAAGAGACGACACAGGTTAGTGTGGGTTCCATTTAGCCATCTCCCCTTATTTAACCGTGAATGGTCTTCGTTATATCAGGCCGGAAACATTCCAAGCCCTCCTTTGAGGGATCGAAAATTCTTGTCGTTTCCGGATACAACCCCCCCCCCCCCAAACACAAACCAAGTGTAATTTAATTTAAACCTTCATCAATAATAGTTCAAAGTGTTTCACCAAGTGATAAATAAGAAAATCATTTAGGAAATATATGGAAAGAACTGAAAAATATAGATAGGGAAAACGCAGTGATAAAACAAAAATATAGTAACAATGAAAAATGAATAATTAAAAATATTTAAAACAAAGACAGAAGAGAAACAAGGATACATGCATGATACAAATCAGAAGATTAAAGGAGTAAAAATTCGATACCGGAAAATCGGGTTAATGCATACCATATTTTAAGTCCTTTAGTCCTTCGTGAATTTACTATCGCGAGCGACTTTGCAACATAGCAGTATTATTGCTATATTAAATTTATAGCTTTTATGTGCCTGTTTCTGTTATTTTGAAGTCAGTTTACAGCGAAAATATCAAATAAATCCTAACATAATTAGAATAATGCTTATAAATACACGTTTTTACATTTTTTTATCTCCACTGTTGCGTGTGTGAGGGAGCTGCGAGTGAAGCGCAAGTTACGAACTGATTGTGTCGTGAAGAAAATAGCAGTTCAGTAAATCGGCTTTACATCCCCCCAGATAACTTACGTCTGGCTTTAACGTGTAGAGCATGAGAAAGAAATACAAAAAATCTAACCTAATCCAGGAATTAAATACTCACAGCTCACTCACATAGGCATCACCCGTTTCGATAACATTTTGGCGCCTAACGTGGGGCGCCAGTTGTTATCGGGGCAGTTAGTTTGGCTTTGTTGATTGACTTACCCTCATTGTAATTATCGGCTTATCGGCTTAGCTTTTGAATGTTTTGCTCAACGAAATGTTTAGCAAATATCTTTGATTTGAGGATGTTGGCTGCAATTGCGGCTCTAGGGCGATCAGGTACCTCTGGACGATGGTTGATTCTTTGGGTAGCGACACTTTATAATGCTAAAAATTTTGTTAAACAAATATCCAAAACAGTCAATCAAGAAAGCCAAATAAACCGCCCCGACAACACCACCTTCATTAGCATACATGGTATTTATCAAAGTTCTTCTTGTCAATATTAGTAGTAAAAGTCTGATCTAATATACTTAAGCCTTGTGGGAATTATTAGGTTTCTTAGTTAATAATATTTTGAATAACCTACCTCCAGCCATAGCTTACCAGACATCGATTTGTATACATATATATTAAGAGCCTTTAATAATCTAAATTATAAAAACGCATGTATTATTATCACATTGGAAAAGGTGGCCTTTTGAATCATAACAATCTCTATCCAATAGCTAAAGACGTCCTCAACTACACTGTTTCGGCGAAGTTGATACAGTTTCAAATAGATCAAATGAAACCGTTTTAAAGCGTTGATCTGGATGAAGCCGGCTGGCTTTAAGTAATTGGCTTTGTATTGCTGACATTCTATGCAACCATTTAGATGTTTTTAAAGGGGCAATGATATGTGTCAAGGAAGCTATAGTATCCGGTATTATGAAACTCATCTATAAGAATTTGTACTTCTCTCGTAATGCATCGTTAAGCGTCTTCGCTGATGGCATTCGGGCTCTACCGATGTACGACTCCCTTTTCCAAGAATTTCTTACTCCAATAGACTGCTTATTCTCTCTGTGGCTAAACAATGATTGTTTTTTTAGTGTCGTTATCTTCGCACTTAGCTTTTCATATATCTTTAAACGATCTCGACAAGTTACTGATTTATATATAACGGATGATGTTTATGTTTTTTTCCGTGGATATGAGGTTATGATGTTAAATGGTTATAGCTACAGGATCCATCGAGCAAGGCGGCCTGTCGTAGCTTTAAGTAACATTAACCATCGTAGGACCTGATGATCGGCCTTAACGAATTCTCGAAACTTACTCAGGGTTATGGATTTTCTCCCTGTCGTGATGTAGTTTTGTTCTGATATGCTAAGCTGTTCCCTCAATTAGAATTTGGGCCAATGCGTATTGGGAAGAGTTTCTGTTTTAAATTATCCATTACTACTTGTTGGGGCTCCCTCAATTTCCAAGTGGCGTACGTTTTGAAGAGGTTTTTGGTGAGTTTACCGTTCGAAGTGAAATGAATCGCCGATACCACGAGCATGCCTGAATGATATATACTGCTTCCTTTTTGTCTTGGAGACTTTTTAAGTGGAGATTCCTCCAGATGTGATAATGTTTTCCAAGTATTTTACACTCTTTGGACACAGGCATGTTTTTATGCGATTTGATGACATCGATTTGTTATCTAATAATTCAGAAACGTCCTTCAGGTCGTCTCGGTGTTGCTCAAACTTTACATATACCTCTAAATATTGGTCTATTAAATACTTTCTTATTGAAAATGAAACTAGCTTTTCGGACTTCTCTCATCAAATTAAATTCTTCGTGCTTGGTATGCAGCGCACGTTGTTTCTAAAATTCTAGTCTGCATAAAATAATAATACATATTTCTATAGGTATTTTTACAACCTTGTAACGTAATTAATTTTCTGTGCCACAAATTATAATGACATGTAGTATCAAATAAATATCCCATTTTATGACAAAAAGGTCATAACAGTTTGATGAATTTTCATCAAGAAAGTCTTGTAAATGTTGTTTATTGGTGCTTATACATTTATTTAGCAAAGTCATAAGGTTTCCTACCAGAATTACATTGTAAAATATATATATGTAAAACATAGACCCATCCTAAATTAATTAAAAGTACACATTTACACATGCGTCAATAAAATAAATTAAATACATTACTATAAATGGAAACATATCAAAAGTCAACAAATATAATTAGATGAATAAATAATATAATAAACATATGATAGCGCATAGAAACATATTAAGAGCAATTAATTAAATATAAATAAGTAGTTTAGTACACATACAAATATTTTAAAATTTAAAAACTTATTTGGTACACTTTAAAATCGAAACTGAGGTATTCTTCAAAGGTATAAAATACCTGCTCAAACAAAATAGTTTTTATTAACTTCTTAATTGAAGGGTCTAATGCAAGAAACAGCCAAGTCCACTTTTATAAAATTTACAGGAAATGTTATAATATAACAATTAATAAATAACTTTGAATATAGCAAGTTATAGACACAGCCACACATATATCAATTTTAGTAAATTTTGAATTTATAGTTTTAGAGATATTTGAAAAAAAAATGATGGACTTACTTAACTTGTTCTTGCACAGTTTTTTAATAATAAACATTTAAAGTCACACAAAATGGAAATCTACAAGAACATTTAGTTTATCAGAAGAGCATAAAATTAACATGGATATACAAAGTTAGAAAATATTTTAGTTGCGTATTTTAGTTTTGTGGTTCAGTCGTCATTGCTGTATTCAGACACAGACGATTGATGCTCCTCCTATTGAAAAGCTCTGTGGTACCTCTCGATGTCATAATAGAACCACATATCAGCCCAAATTCATAACATGTTCATGTTTTTTCTTTTTTAATAGTCGTTTTCCTGTGTATAGCTTTTCGTCGCTACTTGGTAATGTTAGTGGCTCCGAAACCCTCCTGTCCAGGATACTAAAATCTTGAAATACTGGAAATGATACACTTTCACTGCATTATAGTACTGTCATAGTTTATTCTGTTTTTTAAAAATAAAGAAAACTTATAACTTTTTTGTATACCACTTTTTATTGTGTATTTCGATATCGTAAACTTAGTATTTTTTCTTGAAGGATTTTTAAAAAAGAACTTTTTGGAGTGTTCGTAGAAGTTGTAAAACATATCTTGCGTGGTTTGAGCTACATGAAACTTCTTGCTGGATGTCTTGATAATATTGGCTTAATCCCGAGGAAGATAAAATTTATCATATTTCTTTTTTGGATTTCAATGTGCCCAAAGCTGCGGTCGCAGAGCAGAAAGCTATGCTTTCAAATAGAGTGTAGAAATACTGAGTGAGGACATAGTTTTTATTCTGTACAAATCAGTGATATTTGATGCCAAATGTGGAATTTTTAGTTTTTTTCTCAAAAGTTAAGAATTTTATGAAAAATATGTTTGAATAAAACTTTTTCAGTTTTTCATTTCCTTTAACTTTTGTTTAAATTATTTTTTTAAATTTCTCATATTTAGAAAAATATCACAAAAAAACAAAAAAACGCCTCGAGTAAACATCCACTTCCGGTCTATGAATGTTTACCAAAAGCTTTCAGTTCCAGTTTTTAACGATAAAACCTTAAGTTTGAAGTTTCATCTCAAACCGATAATTCGTTCTTGAGATATAGCGCCCACCGACAGACAGACAGACAGACACACACACAGACACAATTTTTTTTTCCAGAAATTAGTATAATGGACTCAGGGGACCTCAAAACGGATATTTCCGCAAAAAAAAATTTTAAAAACAAAATCACGATCACAATACTTCCCCTATATATACTTCGTATATAGGGAAAGTAAAAAAGGTTTGCTCTGTACTCCCAACATGAATACATGTTATATCGGCATAAAATGTATCTGCTTTTGTTACATGCAGATTTTTATCGCGTTGTAGGGTTCGTAGTTCTTCATCAGACTCAGCAGCATTGATTTTCTTCTCCAACTTACTACACTTTTAACAGGTGTCGGATTTCGGGTTTCCAAAGGATATCTTATAATTTTCAGTGAAATTTTTTCTGAAATACTTGTATTTTACCACGGGATTGCATGGTTTGTTTTGAAGATGCAGTTGATACTGCTCTGGTTCATGTTCTCAATATATAGTTGATGCATTTTTGCAATATTTAATTGCGGGGAAAGATAATAATGGTGCATATTATCCTTCCTGCTATAATATGACTTATATTTTGGAAAACTCAAAATGTGTTGGCGAATCATTGCTTCAATATGTTCAGGCAGTGTGTTTGATCTATTATTGTGTTTGCCTCTTGTTACGGCCTTACCTGCACGGGGTGCATGGACCGTAACGAATTTACATTTTATTGGGGGCAGCGAGTGTACGGACAGTACCGGCTTAAAATCCTTCCTCGAATATTAGTTTATTGCTAGAATAAATCATCCTAAAAATTGTAAATTTAAACTCTATTTTTATTATGTGTTTGTGCGCGTCGTACCGTCCGTGGGCCATAAAGGGCTTAGCGGGTATTTTCAACATCTGGAAGCCACCCGAAGACGTGCGACGGATGTTTTGGCAACACCGTGCAGAAAGTTTATGCAGCCAATCATCCTCTTTTGCAGACCACCACCTACCCTTGGAGTAACAAACTCCACCCCTTTACGTGGTGTGCAGAAACCAGCGCTCGAAAAGGAAGAAGATATCCGTTTTAACCATCAACAAACGAACACCACCGGCTCTTACGAATTTTAATTGTACATTTTTGTAAAGTTTTCGTTATCAATATATTTATTAATTTAAATGTGCGTTTTAACATAACGACGTCACACCTCTTTTGTCTTCTGGAGTAGTTCCCTGTCTAAAGTGTATGTGTTGCTGCAAGCGATCAAGCCGGCTCTTGGTAATTGTATGTAAAGCTAAAAATGCTGTCTTGCACACTTTCAGAGTCGTGCCATCATAACGAACCTACAATTTATTGTTAAACTTAATTAAACAGAACAAGAAGCAAAAGTAATAAATTATTTACCTGATAAATATACGAAAAATGTTTGCCATGATTTTCTCCTGAACGAGGCCTTTTTCATTCTACAAGTTTACTATGAAGAAGGCTATACAAATAAGCGTCCTGAATTTCTTTTGTTGATATGGCATAAAAATCTCTGAAAATTTTAGCACAGCCTATCTTACCAATTTTATCAAAGCACTACATTTTACGGTTGCAGCTATCTCCAAGAACTTTTTCTTGTGTTAATTTTCCAGCCGTATTTATATAACTTTCGCCCCAGGTTCGCTTTTGCTTGCGAATGTCTCTTTTCCAGGATGACTTACGTATGAGGCGCTTTTACCTTGTTGTGACAGTTTTGTTGAACCAGCAGAAGTGCCAGCTTCTTCCAAATGTACAGAATGCTCTGATATTGTTATTGCACAGTATGAAAACGTAGGCCATCTATTATTCACTGCTGTAATGCGTAGTGCATAACTTAGACACTTGGTTCTTGGATTGGATGATAGAGCATTTAAAACTGTGCATCAGTCAACCCCCAACTAATTTTTACCTAAAAGTGGACTTAACTGGTTTTTGCATTGGACCCTCCAATTGCATTTAAAGTAAGATTTCAAAATTCTTTTAGCAGATCATTTAATAATTTAATGGAATAATACCATGATCCGGTTTGATATTTCACTAATCTTGCTCTTGGATACACATCACTTTTGATCTTCGTATTATAATCGTGTATATCTGCATGAAAATTGTACAGGCCAGAATATGTTTTGATTTCAATTAAACATTTGTATATATAAAGACGGCAACGTTAATAACTTGTGTTGTTTGAATACTGTAACCCTGTAATTGTAATTACAAATTATTCTTTAAGTTTTCTTCTAGAGCCGAAATATTGGATGTCTTATACTGGAATTATCCCATATAATTAAGCCATATGCCAGATGTATATGCATCTCTTAACATTTGCCTAGATATTGAAAAAGAAAGTCTATGTAGGGAGAATATGTTACAGATGAATTCCAAGTTAATTTTCCATCCAAGTGCAATCCCAAAAAACTACATCACATGTATTTTAAGTCTATTACTTGCAAACCAGTCAAAGACCCTCGATCGTGAAAACAAACTACTATTTCTGGCTTCTTCAGGATAATTAGTGTAAATCGGGAATAAAATAGGGCCTAGTATTGACCCCTGCAGATCACCGTTATTGTAATATACTCGTTTTGTTCTGGTTTTTAAGTAGGATAAATACACACCTAAAGTGTATTACATAAAGTTCATGGAAATATCATGCAATAAATAAATGATGATATTGATGTATTTGAAATAGTAAACCATTTTGAGCAGTTACCTATTTTAAAAAGTTCAGAGGCTCAAGACTAGTAATGCATTATATAATGAAGAGATGTTAAACTTTAAACTCTACGGTAGTGATCTATGTAATCGTCATCTTATATTATGAAAATCAATCTGAAATGATTTTATTAAATACAGGTATTTTTCCAGTTTAACCATTAGAATTCTTCAAAACCCTTAAGATCATAGTCCTTTACGCCCTAAATGAAGCGCATACAATATTTTTGGATTATATTTGATGTATCCTGTATGTATCAAAGTTAAGTTTTTAAACTACGAAACTATTACACCGCCTTTTCTTCATTTGTGATAGGATATTGTTTTAGTCTTTTAGTTAAATTAGACTTTCAATTTTATTTGAATTACCAAACAGCATAATTTTAGGTTTAAGTTGGAGTAAATTAACACAACCAGTATTAATCAAAGTCTTTTAAAAAAGACAAAAATGTATCTATCATCTGCATACATTCTCATATTACAATGCAAAATGTATTGATAGAATTTATTTGTATATATTAAATAAATAATAGTGGTCCTAAGATGGGTTCTTGAGGAACACCTGATTTCAATATCTCTTTGATAAAAGCTCTCTATCGTTATATATTATTCCTTTAAGAAAATTGATAAATTACAAACTTCGTTATCTAAAAACTTAGTATAGGTATAAATCAAAAACTATGCAATGCTTAATTGTCTCTTAATCTAATGATATTTATAATAATAATATGCAATTTATTCCATTCAATTACAAAACATAACTTAAATTGAACACGTCCTAATGGCGATTTACAGAAACATCAAATCGTTAAAAATCGCTAAAAATAACAATTAAATTAAAACTAGTTAAATAAAGAACGAGAGAGAAAAATGAGCTTAAAACTAAAAAGAAATTTAACATTTAAATACATCAAGTGTATATGAAAAATTTAACAGGAAACTTAAGTATGATTTGTTTTCAGAAATCATTCAACTTTGGTGACTTTTCAAATAAAGTTAATTCGTGGGTTGGAAAATGATTATAATTACTATTTCTGTTGTTTTGAATGAGACTTTAAATAATTAAGTAAAGGCTATAAATTGTTAATATTTCAGATTTTTTGAAGTAGCCGCAACAAGATTGCGTATGTTCAAGAACGAAAATAATTCATTATGTTTTTATCGAAACTAAATAATTTAAAAAACCAAGAAAGAAACTAATGTAAATTGTATACAGCATAAGTGTAGTTCGGGATCCACTCAGATTAAATAATCTATATATAAAAGGATTTTAGATTTTTTAAATCTATGGCTAAAAGGATTATTTTTCTCTAGGTATGACTAAATCAATATAACCTCACAGTATAATAAAGTCATTTTATATCATATACTTGTTTCTCATTAATCACTTGGCGAAACATTATGTTAATATATAGGTTTTATAATTAAAATCACTTGGTTTGTTTTACAAATATTTTTTTGATATTTTCAACTAGTTTCGGCTTAATAATCAAGAATTGATTCTTGATAATGTTCAAAATAAAAATTATTTGTGAAACAAATCAAGTTAATTTAATTATAAAACCTATATAAAGTCATTTTAAATGAACAAAACAAGAATATACCTAAATAGCTTATAAATATAATTAATATAAAAAAACATGTTTAATGAAACAGAGTTGTTTACAAGTATATCCTTGTTATTTAAGAACAAAACACCCACAGTTTCTAGTAATATATTTTTCAGGAGGTACAATATTCTTTCAGCAGAGTCACGTATTCATTACCTTGGTTTTCTAATGCAATTTGCTTCGGGGCGGATTCTTGGGTTGGTCCGCAATTAAATACGCAGGAGATGACAGGATGACGAAGGGAAAGCATTAAAATGAAAGTAATTCCTGATGAAAAAGACGGATCGCCGCGTTCCGCCCAAATTACGCTTAATGAGGGATTTATTAAATTTGCGACTCCGTTGCGGACGAAGGGAAAAAAAAGGAGAGCGACGCCGACGTCTGTTTTGTAAATAAGGCGGGTAACACGATTACCATTCCTCGTGGTAATTGTATCAATACTCCAATAATTAAATTCAAATTCAATTTCGGCCGAATACTGGAAGACAACGCAATAACAATTTTTCACGCGGTGCACGGAAAATGCAAATTTGTTTACAATATCTCGGGACAAGGAAGGATCGATCGAGTCAGGAGTAAATTGGATAAAGACTGGAAGCTTAGACGTCGCATTAATGTCGTCCGTGGGAGGAAGAGAAGCGCACGGGTCATTTCTAAAAGAAGGGGAAAGAGAAATGAGGGCCTCATTTCGGAACGTTTAGGCCCTACCAGGGGCTTAATAGAAAAAAGCGACGGAGGTCCCAGACGTATCGACACCTCGTGTGGATTGATGGGAGGATGGAAGAGACAGAGCGGACGCTGCCAATTACACGCATCGGTGTCCCTTTTTGGTGTGCGGGCCTTAAGCACTTTTTGTCCTTCGTCTTTCCTGTCGTCATTTTGAATATTCATGGTTTGTTTACTTATTTCTTATCTGGGGTCGTTTTGCGCCTTCTGTTCATTAAAGCCTAGGGGTGGGAGGGTAGGTCGAAAATCTAATTTGAGGAGCGTTCAGTCAAGCCTCGACATAAATTATTTTATAAAATTTTACAAATAATTAAAGCAAACCTTAAACAATAAATATATTCTTGATGATCAAATTTAAAAAATTATATTTTTAGAAAGTGTTTTTAATTATTTAATACAGACATTCAAGTCAGGTAAACAATTAAGGGCTGTAATAACATCAAGCGAAAAAAATATTGTCAACAATTGCGAACAAAGTTACATGTAAACGAATGCTTGCTTCCAGCCAGTGGAATTGAAAGCGGGGGAAAAAATGTATTTCGCGGTGACAAAATAAACTCCTGAATGTTTTCTGGACTTTTTTATTTGTTCACGGGCACGTTCGTTTATGGACACGGACAAAGGGTGTAGCGCCAGTTCTGACGTGTTCAAACAAATCCACTATGGAACAATTAACTACTGGGAGAACAAAACACAAACGCAAACGCAATTAAAAATTATTATTCGAACCGTGCATACACTTTATTGCAGTTTCAATGTAAGTTATACGAATAGAGCGACGCTTTTAAGGGTAAATTAAGACATTATATATTATTAAAGGTTAAGGAATTATTTATAATTTCATTATATTTATATATTAAGGCAACATACAGGCTGACAAATATCTAATGTGTAATACATATTTTTAACTAGTGATTTATTTTATAAACTAAATATTTTATTCATCATTCAGGGATGAACCATTTGTACCATAAGGCTTCTGGATCTGGAATGACTTTGCCAAGGGTGATCAAATCATTGACCAGAGCACTTAGGCCTCACTAGGCCCGTTGTGCCCCCCTGATTGGGACAGCCCTGCGTTGTTCTATCACTCATTTAGCCACCCAATGTGGCGAGCAAAGGACAGCACAACGCTTAGAGGGTTATCCCTTAGGTTGGCCATGTTCGGCCAGAGCTCCCCTAGCATGGACTCTCTAAGGTGGGCGAGAGCCGGGCAGGTGGTTACCATATGTTCCACTGTCTCGTCCTCTTCTTTACATGCTCTACATATGGGGGTTTCCACCAGTCCCATAGTAAACAAGTGTTTTCTTAGCTGACAGTGACCCGTAAGGATGCCTGTGATAAGTCGCAGATTTCCCCGGGATAGTCGCAAATAATATTCAGCTGTTTTCAGATTGGGTGAGCTTGTTGCTTCCTTGGCCTGTCTGCAGCTTGAGGTGTTGTTTTAGCATCTTGAGAGTATTCTGTTTGAGGATATCAGTGAGGCATTTCGGTGTTGGCGCGATCGGGGGCCCGTCCGTGGTATCACTGAGAACCGATCCAGCTCGCGCCAACTCGTCTGCCTTGCTGTTGCCTTCTTCATTATTGTGTCCCTTGACCCAGCGCAGCTCAATACTGTTTGATTGTGCTGCTTGTTTAAGGGTGTTGTGACATTCTTTTACTAGTGTTGAGGTGATCTTGTGACTACACACTGCTAGTATTGCTGCCTTACTGTCTTTAAGGATTTGAATGTTCCTATCACGGATATCTCGGTGTAGGATTTCTTTCGCCCCTTGGATAATGCCAACGATCTCTGCTTGCACAGTAGTTGTGTGCTTCTCTAGGGGTATAGCTAATGAGAGGTCCATTTGTTGCGAGTCAATTCCGCCCCGGATCCTCTTTTGGTTTTAGAACCATCGGTGTAAATTCGGAGGGATTCCCCACCCTCTACACTCCCGGTTCCCCTTTTGGCAAATTGTCCGTCTTCCTTCCAAGGAGGGGTGTCTTTTTGACAGCCTCCTCTAAAAGGTGAGTGTCTGCCAGTCCTGCCTCCTTTGTACCAGAGTCCAACTGGGTTTAGGTGCAGTGCTGCCGCCGTGGCCATCTCCTCTACGTATAAGTCGAGAGGTGGAAGGCAGAGCATTGCTTCCATTGCTGCAGTGGGTGTTGTTCGCATTGCTCCGGTCGTGCTGAGGCATGCTATCCTTTGCAACTGACTAAGCTGCTTTGCTGGGGTTTTCTGTCTGGCTCTGGGCCACCAAACTAGTGCTCCATAGATTAGCATTGGTCTTCCTACCGCTGTGTACAGCCAAAGTGCTATCTTGGGAGATAGCCCCTATGTCTGCCCCACAGCCCTCCGGCATTGCCAGAGGGAGATGCATGCTTTTTTACATTTCATTTTGAGATGTGGTTCCCACGTTAGCTTGCCGTCGAGGATCACTCCCAAGTATTTGACTTCTGACGACAATGTCAACTGGGTATTGAGGAGCATAGGAAGCTTTAGCTTACCTAGTTTCCTTTTCTTTGTGAAGAGGACCATTTCAGTCTTTGACGGGTTCATGGTCAGAGACTGATCGTTACACCAGTATTCGATTATTTTGAGGGCTTCCTGCATTAAGCTGCATAGCACCGTCTCAAATCTGCCTGTTAGCAGGATGGTTATTTCATCTGCATATCCTATAGTGGACAGTGGAAGCCATTGTCGTTAAGTCGCCGCAGTAGGCTGTCAACCACTATGTTCCACAGGAGTGATGAGAGTACTCCACCCTGTGGGCAGCCTTTAGGAACGATCTTTCTGACAGTGGTATTTGCCCTGAAGATTTTGGCTAGGTAGGCTGATAATATGTCCAGTTCCCATTGGAGAAGGGCCGGGAATATACCGTCCAAGCCTGGCGCTTTAAATGGTGAGAAGCTTTTGATTGCCCAGGTTATACGTGTCCCTTCCGTGAGGTGATCTGCCACCTCCCAATCCTCCTTGGAGGGGTTTGAGGGTGTGGGTTCTGACCAACCTTCATCGGAGGTGTTCGTACATCCTGGGAAATATGTGTTGATGAGAATCTCAGCTGCTTCCGAGAGGTTAGAAGAGTAACTTCCATCCTCTCGTTTTAGGCAACCTGGTTGTCGTGAGGGATCCTTGGAGTGGATCTTTTTGAGCCTTGCAGCTGCCAAGGTGGTTTCAACCTCCTCACAAAAAGACCTCCAGACTGCCCTTTGATTTTGCTTTATTAGTTTTTTGTAGTCTTGTTTGATGTTTTTATATAGACCATCCAGTCTGACTGTTGTTTAGAATTCTTTGCTTTATTAAAGGATTTTCTCGCAGCTCTTCTGAGATGGTCGAGTTCTCCGCACCACCAGGGTATGGCGTTCTCGGAGTCTTCCACCTTTCTCGCAGGGCAGGAGTCCTTATATGCATTTAAAATGGAGTGTTGAAACGTATTTACATAGGCTTCAATGTCTTCCACTGTATTAAGTTGGCCGGTAGCTTCGCAAGTTCGCAGACTCCGCGAGAGGTTGTCTATGTAGGCATTCCTGTCCGTTAGTCTTGGGTTGCGAAGGTAACGTGTCTTCTTACCGGTTGTATTTGTTAGTGTATATTTGATCCACCTATGATCTGACATTGAAACCGACGGTGATACATGCCAGTCGTGGATTTTGTTTGAGATACCGCTAGTCGCCAATGTAATGTCTATTAGATTTTGGCTCCGAGTTGTCACGAACGTGGGTTCAGAGCCTCGGTTTACTATTTCTAAATTGTTACTAATGATAAATTCATGTAGTGACTCTGTTGTTGGTATCCACGCTGCCTCACATGATATGGTGTGCGTTAGCGTCGCAACCAATGACGAGGTGAAGTTTCTCCATCTCACAGTGTTGCTCCAGCCCCCTGGTTGGTGCGGGGGCGTCGTGAGGGAAGTAAACTGGCTTCCGCCCGGTGTGCCTCCATCCTCCGTTTCCATCGGGACCTCCACCCGAGGTGTTTCTGTTGTTGCTGAATTAGCCAGTTTTATGGGGAGAGTGGAGAATTTATATCTAACCCTCCCTCCCTTTTCTTTGATGAACTACGCATCTTTTTTTCCTACCCCAAAGACAAGTAGGTGACCCAAGGGTTCCTTCTTCTCTTCAACGTGGAAGACGCACCAGCTCTTTATTTCCATTGCGGCGTTTTGTGCCGCCAACCGCCTCTTTATCAGGTCTATGTTTTCCGGTTACCCCGGAATCCACAGACGAGCTTTCGTCAGCGTTGGCAGCTGGTCAACCTGTACGACAGTCAGTTTGGCCCCTTCCCACAGTGGTGGTATACGGGGGACTACGTCCTTGAGCCATTTCAGGGCGGACTCATTATCGCAGGTGATACGTAGTATCTCCCCTGAGTGTGCCCATTCCTGAAATGTAGGGATGTGGTCTGAGGAGTTGAGCAATTTGTCCAGCTCCTAAAGCATTGCTTTTTCGACCATTGCTACCTGTTCCTTCGTGATTTTGCTCAAGGGGTTGTTTTGGTCTATAATGGCTACTCGGAGGTGCCTAGAGGCAGCCTCCTTGTAGCTGGTCCCGTCGCTTCTTACTCTCGAGAGAGGTGGATTCGAAGCATTTTTCCTGGAGGATCTCCCGTCTGCCTTTTTTGCCACCTTCCTGGGCTGACCGGGTGATGGCTCAGAGGCAGCGGATCGATTCCTCTTTTTCTGTGCGCTGCCAGTCGGCAGCATCCCTTTGCCTTTGGGCATTGGGTTGCCAGCCTGTCCTGGGGGGCGCACTTCTTTACCAGAAGGGGTCTTAGGGGTTTTGGCTGTCTTTGCAGCAGCCAATGCCTCCCTGACCTTCCTTCTGCGCTTTAGCTCGGTTCCACAAATGCGCTTCCTTTTTGGGGGTTGCTTCTGTGGGCCGGCTTCTTTTGTGGTGACGGGTGGATCAGTTGATCCGCCCGCAGCCACTGTTTGTTGCGGGGAATCCAGAGACTCACCCACATTAGTTGTCTTTTTCGTAGTAGCAGGTTGATCTTGCGACCTGCCTGCTACTACCGTTGTTTTGTTTATTTTGTTGTTCATGCTAGTGGATAGTACTTCATTCCTTTGGCTCCCCACTCGCCATGGAGCCCGCACTGGGGACGTCGATAATTGATCGCCAGGGCTACCAAGGGGATATAGTCACCAAGGACGAGTTGCACTCGAACGGGTGCCTGGCACATGTGCTGGGTCCGTTGAGCGCCCCTCCGCCCCCAGGGGCTCACCCTGTCGTAAGTCTGACCTTACAACGCAGCCGATTGATCGGAGTGGGTTAATTCCGACCACCCGTTTAGGGAGAACTCAGGGCCAAAGTGGAGTGTTGCCGCCGTACGTGAGGGCGACTCAGCCACCAGGTTCCCTTTGTCCTGCCTTACGGGTCTCCACGCACGGCATAAACACGCGGGTAGCCTTGTGCACATCCTCGCATCGCGGCCACAACGATGCGCGGTTGACCTGTTATTCCTCTGGATCCTCATGTCAGGCCGCATCCTAGCTATCCGTTCAGTACGGAGGGGCCTCCCCCTCGACTGAACAGCCGGTTCTCGCACTCATAGGACCACTCAAGCCCTCTCACCAACGTCAAGGTTCTACAGGTCCTTGAGAGGGTACCATAAGGCTTACATATTGTTATTTATATTTCTTTTTGTACATGTTTTTACAGTTTAATCTGTTGTGCTAATTTCCTAAATTCATCTTATGTTATAGTCTTATCTTCTACACTTACAACATCCTTATGTCTATGCTTTTCATGGTCTTCCTTTAGTTTTCCATTTTGCTTATGTTTCAAATATGTTCAAGTTATACTCGTACCGTTAAATATATCACTATCTTAGCTATTCTATTATTTGACCTCTATATTTCATTTAGTACATCATCTATTTCTGCCATATTCTTTCTTTGAATATTTGATATTATTTATGCGTTACTGTAAATGATTATATATGATTCGTGTTTAAATTTTGACAGAGAGATAAATATCCTTATCGAAGATAGTATCCAAATAGATAGAAGGCAGTTATACAACTGAAGGAAATCTAACTCAAATCCTAGAATTTTAAAATAAACCATAAGCATTATCCCAATCTGATAAAAATAAGTACTCACTTCCTCAAGCGCGGACAGCTAAATTGTTTAGCTAATCTTATAAACAACAACATCTATGTTATTTTGGTTTGGAAACATAGATGTCATCGCATGCTTAAGTAATACAGCACATCAGCTAAATAAATTTTTAAACTTAATTATCAGTAGAGCAAGAAAATAATAACACAATTAATTTCCTGGAACTTTCATTCAGTAATTAGTCAAAATAACAAAATTGAATTCTAAACCTACCAACGTCCCAGTAATTCAAATCATCTGTTATAATTAATCTATAATAATCAACCAGCGCTACAGAACTAAACAAAATTAATCATCAATTAATAGCTAAGGATAATGGTTTCCAAGTCAGCTTAGTTCAAAATTTAATTAACAAATATAAATCAACAAGGGCGCATTTGTATCCAAATATTAAACAAATAAAAATGATAACATTCACTTTTTTAGGGCAAGTAACCAATAAAATATCGAATATCTTCAAAAAAATGATCATCAGATTACTATTAGACTAGCGACTTAATTTTCAAACATACTTTTTAACTCCAAAGATATAATTCATTCAAATGAAAAATTAGACTAGTGAAGCAGTTTCATCTCTACTAATTTGTAATTTCATATATTAAATTAATCGATAATTCTATTTTGACGTACATTTTTTATTGTTTATCACTTGTTAGTTTACTATGATAGTTCTATTGATTTAAGAAGCCCAAATTTAAAATGTTGATTGATGAGTTACGTGAAGATGATGCAATATAAAATTACTTGTGTAATCACTTTCTCCACAGTTTATATTTATTTATTTTATTGAATGTACATTTATCAAAATTAAAATAAGCTGTGGAGAAAGTGATTACAAGTTATTTTATAAGCCGAAATTTGATGTGTTTTTTTAATTAATTTTTCTTAGCTTCTTTTCTATCATACAGCATTTTAGAGACTATTGAAGCTCAATTTTTTTTAACTTTGTTGACGGGATTTTCAGTGTATCTTCATAATTCTCTCTTGAGTGGATTAAATATATGCATCAAGGTTGAGTGTTTTATTTAAGTAGATTGATGACTATTAGATGAAATACGAGTCTTCTTTCTTCATAAATTTTAATAATGGTCAGTGCATCTTCACGTAACTAAACAATCATTAAACTAGATTGATGAGAATTATTGGCAATTATTGAATCAGTGGTAGTAAGTCTATAAATTTTATAGTCCAGTTTATGGGATTTACGGCTACTAGTTATACCTAAAAGGTACAATACATCTCTAATTTCATTTTGTATTGGTCGATGAGGGTATCGTTAAAGGTATTTTCGAAAATAATGTAATTGGTTTTTTGTACCGATCCATATACAAACCCTTCATCAATATACTTGCACCAGAAATGAAATCGGTTAAAAAATATTGTTAAAAGTAAGTAGTTGTTGTTCGAAGTATGCTATTTATAATTCTGTAAATTGTAGTGATAATGAAGAAACCATGGCTAGTCAATTTTTCTGAAGAAAGAAAAATTCACTAACAAAGAATGCAAAGTATGTTTGATTGAGATATATAATAGAGGCAACGTTTCTTCTGGATTTAGTTTGTAGAATTTTGTTATCATTTGTTGTTTGCTGGTTTTTTATTGGCCTTAAATAATAATAATACAAGAGATTCTTACCATTTGTTTTATATGGCCTCGGCGTGATGCCAGTGTCATATTATAAGATGGTGTACTTTTAATAATACTGCACTTGTTAGGAGACTTTATCAAATGAAAACACATCACTCAATAAGTCATCGGTCTAACACATAATGGAAATATTTTTGATCGATCTACGTGATTTCCGGGTAGTGCTAACCTTCAAACAATATTCGTTAATACTTCACGGGATTCTGATCGTTAATTTAGATGGTACGTCGTTTTAGTTACCCCAGTTTTGTAATTTTCAAAGCAATGGATAGAGAGGAATTTCATGTGTTTTACTGTTTTTGGTGAGGAAAATACTGTTGAAGCCAAACAGTGGCTTGATAATCATTAAGGCGGCTTTGAACCAGGAAAATCAACTATTATTGACTGGTATACTGAATTTAAACGAGATGGTACAAACACCGATGATACTGAATGCTATGGTCACCCAAAATGGGCAGTTATTTCGAAAAACATACAAAAATCCACGAAGAGTTCTAAAAGACCGTAAACTGAAATTGTCTGAGATAGCTGATATCTTGAATATATCAGAAGGTAGTGTCTTTACAATTTTATATGAATATTTGGACTTGCCCAAGTTGCTTTCGAAGCAACGTTTGCTCACACAAGACCAGAAACAACAACGCGTCGATGATTAAGAGCGTTGTTTAAAGCTGTTCAAGGGAAATAAAAAGTATTTCTTGCATTGGTATGTGAGAATGGATAAATCATGAATCTACCACTACATGCCTGCATCAAGAAGATCGTTAGCTGAGTGGATAGTAGCCGATGAAAGACATCCAAAGCGAACAAAAACTCAGGAGGCTTGAAAGAATATTTGTTAATTAATACTTTAGTATACTTATATACATTATATTCCTAAGAGTTTATTACAAAATTAGAAAAAAAGAACACGCAAATCATTTAGGTTATAAGAATCCTAGGCGGAGCTCACTCTTCTTCAAAATGGTCTGTCGCTCAAACCCCGATTTTTTTCTAGTAATAGGACATTCCTAGACGCTTTTTCTTATTTTATAATAAGTTTCATTTTAGAACTAATCGTTCTTTATATTATGTCAACATAACAGCTATTTATTTTGGGAGGCTCATGGAAGTTTGTTAATCGACTATCTTGAGAAAGGCAAAACTATCAATAGTGAATATTATATCAATTAAGTGCAGAAATCAAGAAAAAAGGGCCCCACGTGCAATAGAAAAAACTGCTGTTTCACCAGAAAAATGCCCTGAATTACAATGATGAAAACAATTGATAAATTTTATAAATTACGCTTTGAATTGCTTCTGCACCTACTGTACTCTTTACATTTGGACCCCATTTTTATACTGGCATTTTTGCAGGCATGAAAAAGATGCTCGAGGGAAAGAAATTTAGCACAAATGAAGAAGTGATTGCCAAAGATGTGGCTTATTCTAAGAACAAATACAAATCGTTTTTTAAAGGGGCCGTTGAAAAGTTAGAAAGAGAATTGGAATTAAATAAGTGAAATTTTTTAAAAATTATTTTTCTACGTTAGTCCGGAGACTTATCAAGTGATGTGTTATATAAAACTATCCATTGGATCGTATCAAGATATTTATATTGGTCAGTCTGGAAGAAATTTTAACATTCGGTTAAAAGACCTTATGAGCTTCTTGTACAATAATAAAACAAATTCAACATTTACAAATAACCTGATTTAAATAGTCAAAAATATTATACGCTAGAGATTCTAAATTTTTGTCGAAATAGGTCTGATAATTGACCTACTTGAAACTTTAGAAAGCCAAACATACTCTGGAAACCCCATTAATTAACGACAAGACAGTATTAACATATTCATCCATTTATAAAGTTATTATGTCAATGGCAATATTGCTAATGTCACTTTCAAATCGTCCTGTAAAAATACCGCCAAAGTTTTTTTTGTATTTTACTGTAAGTTTAATAATGACCTCGAAACTATAGTAGTTGAATAAACCCCGCGTATGATAATAACAATGTATAGTTTTATTTATGATTTGATAAAGTTACCGATTTTTTACAATTTTCTACTTACAATATTATCTAAAACTAAAAGATGGTGGGGTGGCGCTGGTGCAGGCGTACCCAAGAGCGCTTGATGTTCAATCGGGGTGTGTGTCAGCGCACCAACAAAATTAAATGATACTAAGATGATTCGCTGTGGTATAACCAGGTTCTGAGTTTTGGTTACAAGGTTTGTTGAGTTTTTCTAAAAAAAATTAGACATGTAAGATAATTTCATTGTGAGTGCGTTATTATAAGCAGCTACGAATCGATTAATTAGATTTATGTCATTCAAATAATTGGCTGATGTTGACACATAATATAAGGCAAATATAAACCTAAATATGGTTCAATTAGTTTCTTGTGTATTCCTGTTCGGCATGGGCACCAGCAGAAGAATTTGTTACTGCGGGGAATGAGTGAAAGATTAACATGTAAGACATATATCTCAAGATTATTTTGCTCAGCACCCACTTTGAGAATATGTTTTTTTTTAGAGCCCCCATCCTAATTTTACTTATTATACGTCGCCAATTCGCGAATTTAAAATTTCAATGCTCTCTAATTTTCTCTGGGTCTATAACCAATCTGGTCGGTAAGCAGGGGAATTCCCCGGTTAGTCTTGGCTTTGAAAATTTTAATCGCTTATAGTAAATCCGTCATGAGTCCTTTATGCATTAAGTGAATTACCGAAATCACATCTGTTTCGAAAGGGTGATTTGTTTCCAGTAAATAGATTGCAAAGATCGAATTATTCTTTTTATGACAAAAAGAGTTGTCATGCTCGTTTAATCTAATATCGAATTTACGTCCAGATCGGCTGATGTACACGCTTTTTTATTGAGTACAGGTTAGTCTATAAATTCCAGATTTGTTTATTATGTTTATTATCGCTTTTTGGTTGAAAGATGTCGTTTTTGATTTGCTATAGGGTTTCAAACAAATATTGGGTGAATAATAACACTTGTTTTGTTCCATATTGTTTTTATTTTCAGTTGCCTGACACGTGTTTCGGTCTTCGCAGACCATTATCAAAGTTAAAACAGTTTTAACTTTGATAATGTCACGTGTCAGGCAACTGAAAATAAAAACAATATGGAACAAAACAAGTATTATTCTCCACCTAATAGTAATATCGGTTTCCAGAGTGTAGCGCAACAAGCATTAACTTTATCAAACAAATATGTTCAAGATGTACGACAAAGTAAACGTCTCCACAATTAAACATTTAATGATCTAATTGTTTTTTTGTACCGATCCATATACAAAACACGTGATCAATATACGTACACCAGAGAGTTAAGTAGTTATTCTTCAAAATATGATTTAAATAATTCTGTAAGTAGTCGTGATATTGAAGACACCATGGCTAGTAAATTTTTCTGGAGATAATATTCGTTAACTTCTTTTACTGCTGTCGTTTGATGGTTTTTAGTTGGCATTAAATAATAGTAATACAATAGATTTACCATCGGTTTTATATGGGCTAGACATGATGCCAATTTAATTTTATAGAATGCATTTGTATTTTGAAGTTGTAATTTTTTTTAGAGCTAGAGCTAGAGCTATGTCAGCGATGTTCTGAGATTTGCTTACAAAGATTATAGAGTTTTTCTATGAAATTTAGAGACGTAATTTCATTGTGGGTACGTTATTATAAGCAGATACTAGACGGATGGGTTTATTAAGTTTATGTTATTTTTGTAGATCATGCCATAAGGTATTGGGTTCATGATCCCAAGCTTGAGTTATTTTCTTTTGATATTTATCCGTCAGTCCAGGCATCTATAGTTTGGTAAAGTTACTATTGGCCAAGAATTTACGTGCTTTGGAGATGCATTCATATTTTTATATGATTCTGATTACATTTATTTTGTATGGCCAGGAAATAGGTCCTTAGATGCATATTTTGATTTGATGGATTTAATAACCCATTACTCTTTTGATTATGGTTTTCTGTTATAATGAAGGCAACTTGGAACACAATAAGTATATTACACTAATCAAAACTATCCATTAATTGTTACAAAAAAATGTAGCTTAAACCATATTTATTTAATAAAAATAATAATAATTTTTTAGACTAACTTAAAATTATTTATTATTATATATGTTATATATGCACAACATTATTTGGTCAGGTAATTTTACTGAAGAGTTTAATATCATCTGCGTAGGCCAACACATGGCATGTTAAGGAGTCTAATAGGGAATTTATAAAGATAACAAAAAGTAGTGGCCCCAGATTCGAACCCTGCAGGACACCAGATCCCATTAAAAATTTGTAGGAATGGCCCCAAAGTGAGCAAGTTTCATTAGAATTATCTCATGGTCCAGAGTATCAAAGGCTCACGAAAAATCCGTGTATACTATATCTACTAGGCCTCTCTTACCTATCACTTCAGACACATACTGAGTAAATAAAGCCCGATTGGTTGTTGTCGATCTACCAGGCATGAATCCATATTGGTTGGAGGATATGAATTAGGATACATTCTTAAGAATTGTAGAGTGGATTATCTGTTCGAATATCTTTGAAAAATTACTTACGCAATCGGACGATAATTTTCTAGACAATGTTTCTTAGCAAAAACAAATCTTCAATCTTTGATTAAGAATGAGGGAACAGAATCATCCCCAGTAGATGTTTTATTGGGTAATAGGGCCATATTACTTACTAAAATGCTTTCGGAAATTGGAATAAGGGTAAACGATGGACAATTACTATGGGTCCCAGACAGAGTGATATTGCCAGCAGGTCTAAAATTTTTAGACAATAACTATATCTTTCGGAGTAGAGTACTCTTGACTTTCATGTGTTAATCTGCTCAGTATTCTTGTAGTAACCTGTTGCATATGAGTATAATTCCATTATCCAGGAGAATTTGATTTCATATTATTTTCGACCGCTCATAGATAAATTTTATTTGCATCCGTTATTTGCTATTTTGTGAGTGACCTCACTTTTTAAATTCATCATTATAAACTGGAGTAGTAGTAGTAGTGTTAGGCTATCGACCACGTGGTCCTTCCGCCATATGTCATTTGTGTATTTGTGTGTGTGTAAATGAGCTTGTTACTTTAAAGGATCGCCCCTGTCACTCTAAAGCACCATTAATTGTATCCCAATGGTGAATGGTACCGACCACCCATCCGACTACTGACCCGAATCAACGTTGCTGCACGTCAGTTCGGGGCCGTAACCGATGCGCCACCACCGGCGTGTTTATAAACTGGATTTTTACTTAAACGCCACTTTCGTCTATAGTATGCTTTAGCTTGCACGTTCCTATTTATTTCAGGAGTAAACCATGGGGGAAATGTCGCATAACTGACTTATCAAATATCTTGTACAGATTCATGTAGAATATATCCAAAGCCACGTTCACATCGGTACAGTTTTTTAAATATATCCAGTAAATATCACTCAGATTCTTGCATAAGTTAACAAAGTTAGCCCTTTTAAAGTTATAACGTTTATTATCATCAGAGATATTATTACGAGTTCCAATGTGATGGATAATGGTGGATGATCTTCAGTGTTGGCAAGCTCGACTAGTATGGAAAAGTTTATGTTTGATACTACAAGATCTAGAAGTTTGTTATTTATGTTTGGGCAGACATTATATTGCATGAGACCGAGTATGTTACAAAAACATTGAAATGAAAAACACGTTGAACATGAAATATCTGTATTAATGAGATTTGCAAAATTAAAATCATTTACTAATACAACGGGCTGATCAATTATTAACAATTCCAAGAAATTAAAGAACAATTTCAAGTCATCTAGCATTGTATCTGGAGGGATGTAGATTGTACATATATTAACAACCGTGCCTTTGAGAACGCATTTACATAACACAACTTCAATAAGTGGAACATTATTAGCTAGCGAAGTCGTATCTAATACTTAATATTGAATCCTATTATCAATCGCAATTGCTCCTCAACGGGAGGAGGCGTTATGCTTGCCCTGTCTAATAAAATATACGCTGAAGAAATTGATGCATCGACTGTTATGAATTTTATACCGCTGGTTAATATTGTAGTATGTGAATGTGTACTTAACAAACATAAGTTTTATATTGTTGTACTTTTCATTCTTCCTGATATTTTTTCTGATACGCTTTCTTTTCTTTTGGCATCACTGGATATTTGATAAACTTGTTCTTATCTTGGGTGATTTTAATGTACCACAACTATATTCATCATTGACTATGCTTAATGAATCCCCCAAGTTAAATGATCTACAAAATTATCTAATTTCCATGGAGTATAACAATTACTAATGCCAGTAGCAAAATACTGGATTTAGTAAAACTGAATTATTACCTTTTGTTCCAGAAGATAATCATCATACTACTCTTTCATTTTATTTACCAATAGAACACAGTGCAAAATCTGTTTTATTTCCTGCAAGTAATAATAATTTTCGGGAATTGTACACCATACTTTTTTTGTATAGATTGGTCCTAGACAACAGTATATCCGGAGATGACTTTCTAGTTTCTTCATCAAAGGCTGCAAGTGCATAATTGTCAATAATTAATTAGGCTGTTCGAACGGACATTTTTCTGGAGTTATGAAAACGAGCACAAGTCCTTGAGTTGTAGAAAATTAACTAACAATTAGAAAAAACACGAAACTATTTTGTAAATCTACAACAACGAGTCTTACTAAGACTACAAAGTCCTATATACGTCCTTGAATAACCACGTAAGACTTTCAATCGCTTTTCATCAACATAGCTTTATGAAGGGTACATCCACAATTACTTACTAGCAATGGTCATATAATTTATAAGCGAGTAACTTGAAAAACGTGAGCAGGCAAACGTAATATATACAGATTTCTCCCATGCGTTTGATTGCGTAAATCATGAAATTTTGGTAAATAAACACGCAAATTTTGGCATTGGTCAGCACACTCTAAACTAGATAGAATTTTATCTCTCAACATAAAGTAATTATATGTACTACAATGGGCACAAGTCCTTTGAATACGTTTCAACGTCCAATGTCTCATCTAAAATAATAAAAATTTTGGTCAAGAATTTAAAATCATCATCTTGACAAGGTAGCACATCAAACCTGTTGACTAATACGATAGCGTTTAAGTTTATCTGAATACAAATCTGTAATAACAAATAAATATATAGATGCACTAAATAAAAAATAAAATAAAAACGATTTTTAAGTTTTCCAATATTTTACCACTTCTGACAAATACAGAAAATTCTTAAATATATTAGAAAACACTATTATAAAATGCAAATTATACTGATGTACCATACCACCACCAATATTTTTTATTCCCTTATGTTATTTGTATACGTTTCTCTAAAGCTTTGGGCCAGGTTAATTATAATATTTGATTGGCAAAATTAAAAGTCATGAAAGGTAATATTATATAATCGAATGGAAGTAACTATTTTCCCGTAGTACCTCATGTCTCACATTATTGTCTAATTTTATTTTTATTGTTTATTATTAGTATTGGGTGAACTTTAGGAGCATTTTTTGTTTGTTAAAAGAATAGTGTGCCAATAATTATTTTTAATTGTAAAGAAGTTTTGTTTTATATTATTTCCATCCTTGTCAAAAAATTGTGTACGGATATAGCATAGGAAATTGCATTCTTAATTATGTGAATGACGTTGAAGATTTGGGAATAACGTTTAATTTAGTAATATATTTAATGGTCACATTAAGGCAATATGTAGAGAAGCTTTGCAAATTCTCAAATTTGTAGGTCGTTTTTCTATAAACTTTAGTGTGTCTATGCTTCGATTATTGTATATCTCTTTAGTTAGACCCACCAAGAGTATAAATTCTGTGTTTGGTCACGTTATTTTGGTCTGTTTTTAGCTTCACGAAGGCTAGGAAATACTAAAAATCCGTTCAACCATTCAGTAATGTTAATGTTTTGAGATCTCAAATTGTTGGAGAACAGAGCAATTTTTGGTGACTTGTATGTGACATACAAATTGTTTAATGCAAATAACTTGTAAATATGTTGAATTTTTATAACAGAAAGAGTTCCTTTCTAGGCCTCTCTGTCTTACACGTTTGCACACCACTAAGTACAGCATTGTATGCTCTTTAAAGGATGATGTACAGTAGAAAGGTAATTTTAACCATCAGTCCAACTGTTTACACTGCATCTAGCATCTATAGCATATGAACTTGTCTTTTATTATAAATATGCAATAATTTATCTTTTACTTTTCTGCGATACATTTATTTTGACTTTTACTTATGTTTTAATATGTTTAATTTTATTTATTTATTTTACTTATTGTTACATATTTACAAGTATAAGTAAGAACAATATGCTGTTTTTATGTTTTAAAATAAATTTCTACTCATTATATATAATTAAAATTAAATTCAGGTTTTAATACTTTTGCGTAATTTATATTTTTCTAAAGAGTATTTTTCCAAAAATAGTAGTATTATTTTAAACGTACATTTTAATTATAACATATTAAGTATCTGTAAATAAATATTTGTTTCCTATTTTTATATTTAAACTTATGCTAATTCTATTTAGCATCAATGTAAATTAATTAATTACAGCAAACCTTTGATCAAACACAAACAGCACTAATCCATTAAATTTTCGGGTAATTTATTATTAATTGTCGATGTAATTCAGGACAATGGATACTTATCCTAAAGTAAATAGCTCAAATTACCTACAATTCTACCCCGGATGAATTATTAGGACAGTATTTAACGAGCGACCGTTTAACAATCAAGACCAACGCAATAATTTTTTTTTATTTATCAAGCAATTATCGTAATGTTGCAGATATGTAAATAAGTTATAATTGCATTTAGTTTTTTATATTTATAAAATGCTTAAAAAACAGTAAGTACTTTTCACTATTTATGAACTAAGAGGGTTTTAAAGTTTTTCACCATACATAATAATTAAAAACAATTAATTGATTAATTTTCAAGTTTGGAAATGATCGAAACACAAGTCACTTAAAAAACAAAGTGTGATATTAAGAGATTTTATTACAACAAAATAAAAGAATATGAATCGTATTTAATAAATAATTAATATTAGTAAAAAACATTTTTTAAAAAAATCATACCTAATTTTTCGAAATATTTATTTAATTATTGTTTCTGGTTATTTTAATTTTTATAATTTTTTATTATAAACTTTCCCAATATTCAAAACTTCATGAATTGTTGCAGATCTGATAATTTATATAATGGCAATTTAATACCGACCCAGTAACGAAATTATTGATATATTCGCAACAAAATCAGTTCAAACCAATTTTCACGCTCGGCGAGTGTTTGCAACTCACGGATTAGAATTTACGGCACAGAGCAGTAAATTAAAGTGGTTATTATTTTGTGTAAGCCAACCGAATTGCCGGGTATACGCGCTCCGAAAATTGGGTCGAGAACAAATAATTAGCGCCCCCGCAAATTGCTCTTCATTTCCAAATTGTCGCTGCTGCCATAGTAATAAGAGGTAAAATTCACGATCCGCTTTTATTTATTCCGCTTGCACCGAAACGTTAATTATACGTCCGCTGCATTATTACACTATGTCTAAACAAAACTCTTACCAGGCTGTATTTCAATAATACTTCAATATTTAACGTTTCAATTTTTGAAAGAAACGCTCGGGTTTTAATTTTTATTTAATTGAAAACTGAAATCACGTATGAAGTGAAGAGTTTTGAATTCATTGATATTTTTAAATAGAAGCTGAAAATGTGTACAACTTAAAAAAATCAACATATAATAAGTTATACGATAATAAACGCCCATCGCCATAACTTTGTTATTTATTAACCGATTTGAATCAACTAAAAAACAAATAAGTAGCCGTTTAAATGCTATGAAATGATATTAATTATATATTTTTTCAAAATTAACTTCATTGACAAATGATAGTCACCTTTAAATTTTTAAATGGCTGCATACACTTTTCTCATTTTTTTATGCTAGACATTATTCTTCTGATTTCAATAAAAAATAATTTTCTTGTCAACATATACCTATGATATTAAAAAACAAATGCATTCAAAATTATTTTTAAACTTTTGATGGTAGGGGCGTTTACTTGAATGAGTTGTAATTGAAACACGATAACTTTATTTTACCAGTATATTTTAAAAATTACACAGTGACTAAAGTTTCGACTATAAACCAGTCATTATCACACTAAATGTTTTAGTTTAAACTGTTTGCATTGCATAGTTATCTCGTTCTAAATAAATATGCTCTTAATTAATTAAGAAATAGAATTAAAATCATTTGCAAATTTCTAGAGAAAAACTAGCGTGACATCATGTGATCTGCCCAATTATCGCCAAAAATTTTGAAAAAATACGGACAGAAAAATATCATCATGTGAATGGTTTTTCTTAAAGTAAGTAAGGTATGACGAAATTATAAGTTTTTAAGGTTTCTTTCTTTATTTTTATCTCTTTTAACACCTCTGTTTTTTCTTTCCTTTTGTCTTCCTCTGTTACGAACTTTCCAATCAAGCTCCCGGAGCTTCTGGCGAGTCACTATCGATCACTTATTTTATGTGATTTTCTATAAACAACCCTTAATATTAAAAATGTTTCACTACGTGATAAACGAGAATCAAATTCAACAAATTCAACAAAGACTCGTATCTAGTTATCTAGAATGGTTTTGGGTTGAACCTCCATTTCCATTATAAACTGGATTCATGGGAGGATATTATTCTGATGACCTGATCTAACTTTTTAAACCATGTTATTTGTGTGTCTCGTCCATGTATCTCTTAATTTCGATTTAAGTATTTCATTGTTGTTATTGTATGAACTTATATGTTCTTTTAGTCTAATTTTTCATTTCGCTAAAAAAGGCTTAACATGGATTTACTTGAGTCTCTTGAAATCTATAAAATTAAACGTAAACCTGAAATTCTACTCCGACCTAATATATAGTCCTTTGTTCAACGCCATCTAAAAATTGTTTGTAAAATGGTTTTTAAAAGTTATTTGTAAACAAATTTTTCAAGTATAATTTGTTTTTATATAAACAAAATAAAGGGTAGTTTTATATATACTTTACTTTAAATTCAGGTTTCTTATAAAAAGCCAAAATGAACTACGTTATAGAATGTCATATTATTAGTTAAAAACTAAAAATGTCTTAGGAGGTAAACTCAAATTTTAAAACATTTTGTGTAAAAAAAATAAGGAAAAATTAATTTCAAATTTGAAAAAAAAAAATAAAAAAAGGCTAAGTCTATAATTTAAGGGAAGTAAATTTAAATTTAATGTATATAAAAGTGTATATAATGGCACAGAAAAATAGTAAACGTGATTCCTAAAGCATTTCTTAGGGGTGGAAAAGTCAAATTAATGAGTATATAGAGTAGAACAGTTAAGAGGGCTACGAGTTATGATATCAACTTAGGGTATAGAGAAATATAAGTAAAAAATAAGGCAAAAACGTATGAAAAATAGGGATGTATTTTTTTTTTATAAATTTATAGTTGGCTGTAAGACAAGAAGCAGGGAGTCAAAATTTACAATAGACAGGCATTTATAACAAAAAATAAATATAATGCTATGTATGGTGTAGCGTAATTTGGATAGAATTCTGGATAACACTATCAAATAAAGGGCGCCTTAGCAAGTGACACATTAGGGTTACAGGAAAGAGGGACAAGATAGGTAGGAAAAATGGTACAAGAATTGCATGCTTTATGTATGTCAAAATAATATTTTCTGAAGGAACTTATTCTTCCGTAAGTAAAACAAGAATTCGAATTTGAATAAATGCTTTAGATATAGAACAGAGACGTTACCTAGATTATATTAGAATGGGAGCAAAAATAGTACAAATTAAAAACAAAATATTTTCTTAGAAAATAATAGCTACAGACTAATCTCAATCGATTTTGAATCTCACTAGCGTCGAAAGGATTGAATTTTTCTTTAGAGATTTGAACTCTCCAAAGCTAATACTATTATCTTCATAAAAATAATTATTTTAAATTGAAAGAGAGAATAACATCTTTATTCGAACACTTAATACATATAGAATTTAAAGAAACATATACAAATGTGATACAATAAGGGTTGATCTGTCCGTTTAAGCTATGGACCACCGGTCTTTCTGTCCAACTTATAAATCCATTTAATGGAATTTTGTTATGTCTCCCAATTTAAACATTTTTTTCCATCAACAATAAGCAAGAATTAAATAAAATAAATCTAAATAAAAATTGAATAAAATAAGCAAATATTCAGACAGTGAACTTTATTTTAATAATATATTTCTCGTTGTAAAATAATAGCATTTTATGTGCTTTTTTGTTAAATAACATTGCTTTAAAACAGCCGAAATAGTTATGTATTAGCCATATAACAACTTACAATTTAAAGAAAAATGGACACGGCTTTAATTTACGGAGATCATTTAATTGTTATGTATAACTACGATTTGTCGATCTACATAATGCAGTATAGGACAATATTTACTTGCTATCAACTATCTTTTTTTTTAAATACTATTTTCTGTGTTGAATCATTTACAAATTACTAACATCTATTCAATCTCTTTATCACAAAGTGAATCATATTTTATTTCTAATTTGTATATTAAGCTTATCTTAATGATGTTTGGAATTCCTAATAGACAGACTAACTAAACACCTCCTCCAAGCTAATTTTAAGTATATATTTTCTAACATATCAACGTAACACAAGAGATTTAACTAAGAGTTGGTACCGAATAGTTTTATGATAGAATATAGTAATAAATGCTATCGTATTGTTTTGAAAGGGTAATGTCTTACTTCGATTATTGTCAAAACCATAATATAATACATGAGTTATATCACAGTTAAAACATGTATGAACAAGTGTAGTTAGATCAAATTTGCTAAGGATATTTTGATAATCAATTAGTGCAAAAAATTTTATTTCTAAAATTAACAAAATTTAGATATATGCCTGATTGCATTGATTTCCACAGTCATAAATGCACTTGATGTCCATTATTAAGCAATATTCTAATTATAAAAGAATGCAATAATCAATTAAATTCTTGCATTTTTCCTAATATTTAAAATGCGTTTGATGTAATTTTTGTAATTTATTTAGTGAAACTTAAGTTATTTATACAGGCCACTCCTTCATTGATTGATTTTAGCAAATTTTACTATTTTGCACTTATTAATATTTACTTGCCTTTTATTTACTACACACCAATAATTAAACTTATAAATATCTTCTGGAAGAAAATTAATATTTAAATTACTTTTGACTCTGATTTTAAATGTTCTGTGAAACAGAACCAAGAACAGAGATTGATGACTTTTTCTACATAATTTTAACGTTTTTAGACAAGATAGGTCTAGCAAAAAATGTGTCGGGGTATTAATTACTGTTAAGGACTGCTATTTATTTAGTAGAAATTATATCACCATACCCGATAACTTAAATATTGAAATAGTAATCAATAATAATAATAATAGTTTATTAGCGCATACAATAAGTTTACACAGGTCACTAGATTCAATATATATAGAAATAAAACCGCTTATATACATGTTCGTAAAGAATACCTTATTACAGAATTTGCACAAAGATTTGAATTAAATTTTACTGAAATCATTCACAAAATATTCAGTGAAGCTGTAGAGACCTTTTATGTAGACCCTTTTTGTTTGTATTTAGCGAATCATGGGTTTTTAACATCACTTGAGATTTTATAAGTCAAATTTTATTTAAACAAATAAGTAGTTTATTTCTTGTCTTGTAATTATAAATATCATTGTGCGGTGAATAATTGACAGGGAAGAGTTAATACTTAAAGTTAACTGAAAAAGGGCTTACACTCTGCATGATAGCCTATGTGAGCCAGTATCAGAATAGCTCTTCTTTGTACTGCAAATAATTTTTGGGTATGTGTAGAATAACCCTGTACATATATATGCCATATTGAAGATAAGATTTAATTGGCGTAATAGGCATTTTTTAGTTCATAAGGTGAAACAAATAAATTATTTTGGTTACGTAGTAAGAAGACCCTTTTCGAGATTTCGTCCACAAAAAAATTTAAATTTTCTCTCAATATTTCATTACACAGATATTTTAATGTCAATACAAGTTGCACAGATTTTATATCATTAACGGAAAGTCGATTACTTTGAAACCAGGATAAAACCATTGCATGTAACTGCTGGCTACACATAGATACTTTACCTTCGTCGATTTTCTAAACAGTTATGTCTAATCCAAGTTATTGAACAACTTGTTGTCACTTTTCATTCCATATCATTAATAGATTTAATTATCATATCAAATAAAAATACATGCATAAAATCAGATGTTATCAAGATGCATGACGTCGCTAATGACTATTTAGTCTATTGTAAACTCTCTCTATCTCTTTTTCGTAAGTCAATGTTTAAAACATATCGCAACTTTGTGAACTTTGTTATAAATAATTTTCAGGCTGATCTAGAACATTTGCATATTGATGACATACTTTATTTGAATAATATTAAAGACAAAATAAAATATCTTAACAGCTGTTTAATCTACGTGTTTGACTTACATGCGCCATTAACAACATCTAGAATCACCAAAAAAAAGAGCTCCTTGGTCAACTCTAACTATTAAGGAAATGATAAATTTACGTAATAACAGTTATAAGCATTTCAAACAATCAAAAAATCCGAATGATTTTTTATATTACAAATAATTAAGAAATGCTGTAAATTCGGCTGTTTCTAAGGAGAAAAAAGCTTATTTTGAATTTGTTATGAAAAATAAAAGGACAAATATCTGGAAGTGCCTAAACAGTAATGATGTCTTAATTAACAGATCGAACTGCATTCCTAACTTTCTAAAAGATGTGAACGGGTATAATAATTACTTAATAAATTCTATTAAAAGTAAATCAAACGATGACTTGATCACATTTTATAATGATAATATTTGCCCCGCAGTAACTGACGAATTAACATTTTAATTAATTACTAACGACGACATTGTTCAAATGTTATCTCAAATTAAATCGAATTCTGTAGGCCCCGAAAATATATCTATTTCTATGATTAAACTTGGTTGTCCATTCATCGTTCCTTATATTACTCATATTATAAATTGTTGTCTGGAACAGTCAAAAAAAAGGTCTCAAATCGTAAAAATTGACCATGATATATCAAGTTCATTAAGTGTTACCGCGGGTGTTCCTCGAGGTTCTTTTTATGACCAATTATATTTTGCATTTACACTTATTTCCTAACCGATGTCTTTAAGACATTACTGCTCGCCAAATATTTATGCAGATAGTACACAGTTGTTATACTTATTCAGGCTTGAAGATATAGAGTTGGTTAATGACCGCATGAAATCTGATTTAACAAAACTGGTTGAAACATCAACTAAACATTCTTTAATAACCAATGCCTCTAAATCGACAGCTATGCTTTTTGGACCTAACAACTTAACGTCTCTAGCAATACCTCTTTTAAAAATCAAGATAGGTAATGATAATTTACAATTTGTTAATTCAGCAAGAAATCTTGGTCTTACAATGGACACTAGTTTGCTTTTTAATTAATAAGTGTATCTCACGGGCATATATTAATTTGAAGATGATTTATTCTAATAGGAGAGATCTATCTATGCAAATAAAAAGATTTTTATGCAATACGTTGGTGTTAAGTCATTTCAATTTTGCTGATGTTGTTTACAATGCTTATTGGACTATAATACTAAAATACACACACAAAAAGTTCAAAATGCTTGTTTAAGGCTTGTTTTTGGTATACGAAATTATGGTCATCTTTCTGGAAAATTGCGTGATTTAAATTGGCTAGATACCTTGTACCTTGTATTATAAAATTATTCAAACGCACAATCCTCTCTATCTTTATGACAGGATAGTATTTCGGTATAACGTTCATAACATGAATGGGAGATTTAGAGGTAGGATTTCTCGACCTAAAGATAGAACATCATTTTTGCAACGACTATTTTTATTTAGCATTTATAAAATTTATAATTCCATACCGAATCCACTCAAAAATCTCACAAATAATAGTTTCAAAACAGCTTTGAAAAAATATTTCTTGAATCATAAGTTTTCCCTTTAACATCCTGTATGAATTATTTATTATTTATTTTTATGTTGTTTATTTTTATAATAAGAAATAGTTAGTTTCTAAAACAATTAATATTTTTTATTTTCATTTTTTGTATTCATTATAAAGTAAGCACTCTTCTAGCATATGTATTATTTTTTTATCACACAGGTTAAGTGGAAGAGCAGAGATAGTTTTTTTTTTAAATTATCACTGAACTTCGCCTGTATTTTGTATTTGTATACTTTGTATTTTCTTCTTTAATTAAATAAAGACAATTTATTATTATTATTATTATTAATAATAATATACTACATTAAGGTTTTTTCCTTTGTTATTAGCGAAGTATCATAAGTATAAAGATGTATATTCACTTATTTAATTAAGTTCGGGAGGTCATTAATATATAATATAAAAAGTAGTGGCCCAAGAATTGATCCTTTTGGCACAAAGTGTTTAACATACCGAAAGGAGTTTTTTTTTTTAAATTAAAAACAGCTTGTTTGCGATTATTTAAAACGACAATAACATGGACCAGCCACTAGGGTGAATATTGTAAAAACACCTTAGTAGAATCGAGTGAAAAGCGCAGTCAAATGCTTTGGTTAGATCTAAAAACCTAGGCGTGCAAAATTCGCCAAATTTAAATATTTCCAGAATTATTTTAAGTTCTAATAAAGCATTGGTGGTTGATAAATATTTTCTTATACAATTGGAATTTCTTTATTTAAAAAATATACTTTGGTAGTGCATGGTGTCAGACGGAATGCTGCTTCTTCACTCCTTTTATGTCGGAAATAATGGAGATTCCGAGAATTGATTTATTATAACTGTAATTACATAGTATACTAAAATTTGTTTTATTTGTGTTTATATTCATCACAGCTCACGGACTGTCTGGGAATGTCGAAGATCCCTCTCGCAACTGGCGAAGAACAACTCGTTGACCCTCATGTGGGTTCCAGGGCACTCCCCATGGCGCACAGAAGAGAGGCAGTGCAAAAATGGGAAGAGGAGAGAAGACGCAAGCATTGGAACAATGTACCAGGTCTACGTAAATCAAAACGACTCATGAAACTCGATCACAGCCACAAGGTGCTTGAACTCACAAGGAAAGAGCTAAGAACTTTCACCGAACTCATGACAGGGCACTGTGCCCTCCGATACCATTTGTGGAAAATGGGAAAAGAGGAAAGTAGAAGTTGTCGCAATTGCTCACAAGCGTCTTTCACACTGAGCTGAGCAATATCACCCCCAGGAAAGTTACCAGGTTCATGGGGGACCTGGGACTGATTGGGAAGGGATTGGTTAAGGGTAGAACAATAGATCTTTTAGGCTTAGTTTATAGCGAACATATTAATTTTGTTACTTACTAATAATCTTCGAAGAATCCTCGTCAAATATTAAATTTGTAATATCTACGAATGTTAGTGTGGTAAAGGAAGATATGCATCATCCTCCTTTAACTATTTGTTTTCAGTTAGAAACTAAGGAAACTTGTATTTTTAAATCTGCAAATTGTAAAAGTTTTACACATATTTTAATAAATGGTCATAAAAATTTTGTGATCAATTATCTATCTACATCATTTATAAATAATTTTGCTAAATTATTTGAACAGATTTTATTATTTAGAATATAGTTGTACATTCAACTTAATATACAAATCACCACTTAATAGAATAGATTCATCGGCAAGCGTTCGACGGTTACAAAATTTTTAAATTTTACACATTTTGTGTAGAAAGAACTTGATGAACAGAAACAGATTTATGTAGTATACGTTGCATCACTTATAAATCTTCGAGATGTGGCCCTGTTAGTTTTTCTATTTAAGATTGCTAATGGTCTCATCGATGATCCGAATTTGTTTGCGGACCTAAACAATTACGTACCAACAGTAATATCAAGAAATACAAGTTTATTTAGATTTGCAGAAGCCAATACCATTATTATTAATAAATAATAAATAAAGAGGGCTTAGAAAAAGCCAGAATTAATAAATATTAAATGGAAATAATAATTACTTTCCCTATATAGTATATATAGGGGAAGTATTGTTTTCGTGCATGAAAATGTCTGTGGGCGCTGTATCTCAAAAACGAATGATCCGATTGAGATGAAACTTTAAACTTAAGGTTTTATCGTTAAAAACTGGAACTGAAAAGCTTTTGGTAAACATTCATTAACCGAATGTTTAGTCGAGGCGATATTTTTCCGAATTTGAAAAATATTACTTTTCAAACAAAGGTTAAAATAAATGAGAAACTGAACAAGTTTTATTGAGACATGGTATTCGTAAAATTTTTAATTTGTGAGAAAAAAATTGACCTTTAGAATTGTTCAGAAATATTTTTAAAAGATTTTTGAAATTTCAGAAATTTCTCCTCCACACTTTTAGTTTTTATTGCAACTTCCTTTCCGAAGAATTTTCATCGAGAATTCTACAAATTTTTACAAGTTTAGCAAAGATTTTATTCAAGAGTTTCAAAATTTTTCAGAAAGTCATCATTTATATTTATTTATAGAAATTTCTTCGTAGTTTTTGTAGAATATTTTGTTCAACATTTTCTATAATTTTCTCATATGATCCATACATTTAGTTTTTTTTACATTGAGGTTTTTAGAATTTTTCACAAGATTTCATTTTAGATTTATAAAACTTTTTTGAGGATTCTAGAAGTGTACAGTAATTTCCTTTTCTTTTCTAATAAATAAATAGATATTTTCAGAATTTTATTCGAGAGTTCTAGATTTTTCAGAAAGTTCTTTCAAGATTTTGTTTAACTTTACAATTTATTAGGTTTTTTTTCTAAATTTCTAGAACTTACTTAGAGGCTTCTGGAAGTTTCAGGAATTTCTTCTCCATATTTTCAGTTATTTGCATCTTCCTTTCCAAAGAATTTTGATCGAGAATTCTACATTTTTTCACAAGATTCCCTTGTAGATTTCTAGAACTTTTTTGCAGGATTCTAAAAGTTTACAATAATTTCTTCTTCATATTTCCAGAATTTTTAGCAAAGGTTTTATTCGGGAGTTTTTTTTAACATTTATAGACTTTTCTTTGAGACTGTTTCCAGTAATTTTAATATTGTCTTATAAATTACCTTCAGGGCTCAAAAATTTAAAAAAAAATCTTTTCCAGAACTTTAGACTTTTTTTCGAGAATTCAGAAATTTCCAATAACTTTTATTCAGATTTGGAGGCTATAGATTTTTCTAGAAAATCTTGACTCTTTTCAGTCATTTCTCCAGATATCAAGATTTTTTTTCAAACTGTCTTTTAAGTTGCAAAGTATTTAGAATTTTGAAAAAAAAACGATTCTAGAAAGGTATATTTTTTGTAGAATTCAGAAAATTTCCAGTAAATTGCGAAGATTAAAATGAAGGCTTTTTTAGAAAATTTGTTTTTAAATTTCAAAACTTTTTTTCGAGAGTTCAGGAAATTTCTAGTAATTTCTTCTCCACATTTCAATATTTTTTCAACTTGTCTTCTAAATCGCAAAGATTTTCTTTGAGGCTCTAGAATTTTTAGAATTTTCTTCTAAAAATCTAGATTATTTTCTCGAGGGTTCAGGAGATTTCTAGCAATTTATTCTCTAGAGTTCAAGAGTTTTTTTGAAGTTGTCTTTTAAATTGCAAAGATTTTCTATGAGACATTAGGATTTTCTAGATTTTTTTTCTAAAAGTTTCGAGTTTAGAAAATTGCTAATAATTTCTTCCCAAAATTAAATTTTTTTTTCAACTTTTCTTATAAATTGCGAAGATTTTTTTCAGGCTCTAAATGTTTTTTAATTCGTCTTCTTTTCGAGAATTTAGGTAAATTTCAGCAATTGCTTCTCTAAAATTCAACAGTTTGTTTCAACTAGAGGCTATAAACTTATTTAGAAAGTTCTAAATTGCGAAATTTTTCTTGGAGGGTCTAGATTTTTTTTAGAAAATGTTTCCTTTGAAATTTTTTCTTATTTTCGAGAAAGTTTAAAGAATTTTGAGTAATTTCTCTTCAATTTCAAGATATTTTTTCAAATGATCTTCTAAATTTCTAGGAGGCTCTAGAATTTTTAGAAAATTTTGATTTAGAAATCTAGACTTTCTTCCAAGGGTTCAGATTTCAAGGTTATCTTCTTATCTTCTAAATTGAAAAGATTTTTTTGGAGGCTCTAGAACTTTTTAGAAAATTTGTTTGTAGAAATCTAGATTTGTCTTGAGAAATTTTCAGTAATTTCTCTTTTTTTGAGACCCTAGATTTTTGGGATTTTTTTTTCTAAATTCTAGACTCACTTTTTCAAGAATTCAAGAAATTTCCATTAATTTCTTCTCTAGGTTTCAAGATTTTTTAATTCAACCCGCTTTCTAAATTGTGAAGATTTTATTGGAAGCTCTAAAATTAAAAAAAAAAATGTTTAGAAATACTTTCAAAAATTAAAAAATATTCTTCTTTCACTGAATTGAAAAATTCAATATGTTTTAACCAGAAACTATTGTAAGTAAGTATGGAATACCACGTAGTAACGGTCGCAACCTAAATTAATTTTATATAACAAGTAAATATAAAGAACTAAAAATTGAGCAAATAATTAAGAATAACCTCATAGTTTTCGAGAAAAATATAGGGAAAGTATTATGATGGCCACATCACCATTTTATTACTTTCCCTATATAGTATATATAGGGGAAGTATTGTTTTCGAGATTTTTTTTTCAAAAATTTTTTTTGCGGAAATATCCGTTTTGGGGTCCCCTGAACCCAAAACACTAATTTCTGGAAAAAAAAATTCTGTGTCTGTGTGTGTGTGTGTGTGTGTGTGTCTGTCTGTCTGTCTGTCTGTCTGTCTGTCGGTGGGTGCTGTATCTCAAAAACGAATGATCCGAATGGCATGAAACTTTAAACTTAAGATTTTATTGTTAAAAACTCGATCTGAAAAGCTTTTGGTAAACATTCATAAACCGGAAGTGGTTGTTTACTCGAGGAGTTTTTTGTTTTTTCGTGATATTTTTCTAAATATGAAAATTTTTAAAAAACGGTTCAAACAAAAGTTAAAGGGAATGAAAAACTGAACAAGTTTTATTCGAACATGTTTTTCATAAAATTTTAAACTTTCGAGAAAAAAAATAAAAATTGAAAATTTTGACATTTTTTGCCAATTGCTAATAAACTATTGGAGATAGATGAAATTCATATAATAAATAATTGTAGCGAATTCAAAAATGCACAAATTATTAAGAACAACATTTTTGCTTAAACCTCATAGTTTTCGAGAAAAATATAGGGAAATTACTATGATGGCCACATCACCATTTTATATTTGGTTTCATCGTATTAAACGGGACGATTCCACTTAAATAGCGAAATGTTCATACCAATTTTAATTAATTAAGCTAATAGAATATTATGATCGACTCTGTCAAAATCCTTTATAAAGTTGATTATTCCCTAGTGCTTTTTACTTTCCCTATATACGTAGTATATATAGGGGGAGTATTGTTTTCGTGATTTTTTTTTTAAATTTTTTTTTGCGGAAATATCCGTTTTGGGGTCCCCTGAACCCAAAAAACTAATTTCTAGAAAAAAATTTTTGTGTCTGTGTGTGTGTGTGTGTGTGTGTGTGTGTCTGTCTGTCGGTGGGTGCTGTATCTCAAAAACGAATTATCTGTTCGAGATATAACTTCAAACTTAAGGTTTTGTCGTTTTGGTGATCATTCATAAACCGGAAGTGCTTGTTTACTCGAGGCGTTTTTTGGTTTTTTGGTAATATTTTTCTAAATATGAAATTTGAAAATACGCTTTCAACAAAAGTTAAAGAGAATAAAAAACTGAACAAGTTTTGCCCGAACATATTTTTCATAAAATTCTTCACTTTTGAGAAAAAAAATAAAAATTGAAAATTTTGACATTTTTTGCCAATTTCTAATAAACTATTGTAGTTAGATGAAACTTTTATTAGAAATAATTGTAGAGAATTTAAAAGTGAACAAATTATAAAGAATAACCTTTTTGCGTAAACCTCATAGTTTTCGAGAAAAATATAGGGAAATTACTATGATGGCCACATCACCATTTTGTTTTTTTAAAATTAGTATAAATTACCAAATGGGTTTCAGCAGCTTCGTCTAAAAATACATCATATTGCTATAAGTATATCAAACATATCAGAAATTAACGCGGTTGTAAATTTATCGACGATGTAGAAGCAGGTCCATGATTAATAATGTGATTTTTACTTTCCCTATATAGTATATAAAATGGTGATGTGGCCATCATAGTACTTTCCCTATATTTTTCTCGAAAACTGTGAGGTTTACGTAAAAATGTTATTCTTAATAATTTGTGCACTTTTGAATTCTCTACAATTATTTATTATATAAATTTTATGTAACTCCAATAGTTTATTAGCAATTGGCAAAAAATGTCAACATTTTCAATTTTTTTTTTTTCTCGAAAGTTAAGGATTTTATGAAAAACATGTTCAAACAAAACTTGTTCAGTTTTTTAGTCCCTTTCACTTTTGTTTGAACCATTTTTTTAAATTTTTCATATTTAGAAAAATATCACGAAAAAAACAAAAAAACGCCTCGAGTAAACATCCACTTCCGGTTTATGAATGTTTACCAAAAGCTTTTCAGTTCCAGTTTTTAACGATAAAACCTTAAGTTTAATGTTTCATCTCAATCTGATCATTCGTTTTTTAGATACAGCGCCCACAGACATTTTCTCGCACGAAAACAATACTTCCCCTATATATACTATATAGGGAAAGTAATAAGGGAAGTATTGTTTTTGTGCAGGAAAATATGTCTGTGGGCGCTGTATATCAAAAATGAAATATCCGATTGAGATGAAACTTTAAACTTAAGGTTTTATCGTTAAAAACTGGAACTGAAATGCTTTTGGAGAACATGCATAAACCGGAAGTGGGTGTTTACTCGAGGCGTTTTTTTGTTTTATTCTGATATTTTTTTAGAATGGAAAATGTTACAAAATTTTTCAAACATAAGTTAAAGGGAATGAGAAACTGGACAAGTTTTGTTAAAACATATTTTTCATAAAATTCGAGAAAGAAAAAATTGAAAATTTTGACATTTTTTCCAATTTATTTATTTATTTATTTACATACAATAATACACAACGTAATACATACTTAAATTAACTTAAAATATATAAGGTTATACAATAATTTAAAATAAGCTCAACTAAAATAAAATGGATATCATTAAATTAGACTGAAAGTTAAATAATATTTATTGTCCTTCTAAATTGGTGACCTGTACCATTAAATAAATTGAAGCAGGAATTAATGTTTAGATCATTTGACAATCTAAGCATACAAGTAATAGTGTTATTATACGAAAAGCCCGTGTTATACTTGTTTATAAAAAATAAAATCTTACTCCTTAAAGTGGTTGAAAAATTTGAGGGAAATAAACTAATAGTAGGCAATAAGGAAGGATTATTAATATTTGAAGTTATAAACCGTGAAGTGTGCATAGATCGGAAATTGATCTATTGATCTATTACAACTAAACTATTGGAGCTACATGGAATTAATAAAAGTAAACAAATTACTAAGAATATCCTTTTTGCGCAAACCTCATAGTTTTCGAGAAAAATATAGGGAAAATACTATGATGGCCACATCACCATTTGATAGATTATTAAGATGGTTTCAAAGAGATGAGTTGATTGGTCTGAGCAGATTTTCTCTATTATTGGAAAGAATTGTTGTAAAATTCTAGAACACTCTCTCTATATGGTATATTATAATAAAATTAAACAAATAATACTACAAATTCAAAATATTTTGAAGAGAGAACTTTTTGAAAAATATTTGATTGATGAGGCTGTCACTCGAAGACTTTAAGAAGAGATGTACTCTCAACTTGCATCAAGGTAATTCACTCTGAATTATCTTCTACGCTACACAATGCAGAATTTGATTGCATTTTTGGAAAAGTCCTAAAATTTGGAATAAATTGTTAGAACCCTCAAAAAATCTGAAATATTGTAGTAAATTAAAGCAAAAGTCCATCAGACTATAGAAACCTGGAAGGAAGAAAAAAAAAATATATGAAAAAGTCTAGAATACTTATACAAAAAATATCGCAATTTGGTAATTTTTTGAAATTCTGGGAAAAGTGTTGAAGAATATTTAAATAAGAAAAACATTGCTAGAAAATTCTACAATCCTCAAATAACTTTAAAATAGAATAGATTCTTTATTTTGTTATAAAAATTTAAGTTTTTACACTCGTCAGACATATTTTGAAAGAAAAACTTCTAAAAATCTAAAACAGAATTGACTGGAAAATATTCATTATTCGCTAAAGAAATAAGAAAGAAAAATGTTTACCAAATCTTAACACTCTTTAACTAAATTGAAGAAAAATTTTGGAAAAAGCTGCAAGTCTTAGACTCTTGTAAAAAGTCTGAAAAAATCAAAAATTAAAATATTTATAACTAGAATAAGAAACTTGCATGAAAAATTGCTGCAAAACCTAAATAGTTTGGAAAATTACTGGAAATTTCAAGAACCATAAAATAAATTTTCCACATGTTTCTGCAATATACTAATGAAATTAAAAAAAGAATATTAAGAAAATCTGAGGTGCTGCAAAATTCTAGCTGAAAAATTCCAGAATTCTTGACAAGAAAATTTAAGAATATTCAATCATTTTAAAACTATACATAACCTTTATGAATTATTCTAAAAAAAGGAAGAAACAAAAGCTAAGGAAATACATGAAAAAACAATTTGGAAGAGAATTTTTGGAAATTTTAGAATGTTAAAATTTTAAAATATGAAAAAATATTCTGGAAAATTCTATCCTTACAAAACATTTTGGCAATATGAAAGAAAGTGGTTATTTATTTACTTATTTATCGATATTTACCCAATACCCAAAAGGCCAATTATTCTAGAACTTTTGAAAAAATGTCACAAATTGGCGTAAGAAATGCTAAGTCTAGAAGAAATGCTGTCCCTAAAAAATTCTTTGCAATTTAGAAAAGAAATTTTCGAAATTTCAGAGATCTAGTTGAAACTTTTTTTGACGAATTCTAAAAATCCGACAAAAATGCTATAAAAACTGAAAAATTAAATAAAACATGTGGAAAATTCTAGGATAGTTTAAGAAAATCTTACCAATTTCTAAAATCTGAAAAAAAGTTAGTAAATTCTAGAATATTAAAATTCCACAAATTCAAGAATTTTGGAAAAGAAATGTCTAGAAAATTCCAGAAATCTAAAATAAATTGAATAGAAAATTTCATAACCTTTCAAGAGATTTCTCTTAATTTGGAGGAGAAAATTCTGGTATATTCTGATGAAATACATTTTTATTGTATTTCATCAGATATTACAGTTCAATAAGGTGCTGAAAAATTATATGAGTCTGGAAGGGAAAATTTTGGAAAATGTATATCCTTCGAAGAATTTTTTTTTTAAATTTCAGAATTTTTTAAGAATTTTTGTAAAATTTTAGAAATTTCGAGGAAAATTCTTAAACTATGCGAGACAATATTAAAAATAATAACGACGACATATTTAGACAAAATAGAATAATTAAGCTATAAAATTCGGATGAAATGAATTAAGAAATAGTGAAAGAATGTAAGTCTAAAGAAAAAAGTACTCGAAAATTCCAGAATTATTAACATTCTACTAATTAGGAAAAGAAATTTCTATAAAATTCTATAATAACATTTTGCATTCTGTATTGTTTTTGTTTTGAATAATGTTATTATTATTATTATAAAAAATCTGTAAGAAATTATGAAGAAACGTCGTTGCCAAATCAATTCTAAGAAAATTCAAGGAATCTGGCTAAGAAAATTCTGAAAAACCTTAAAAAATTCCAGATATATAAAATAAATTTAATGGAAAATTCTATGCACCCTCCAAAAAGATTCTTCCAATTTAGAGGAGACAGAGGCAGGAAAGAGAGAAATGAAAGATTTTTGAAAAAAAAAATTAAAGAAAATTGCAGAAATCTTTAACAATTGTTAGAAAATTTTTGAAATTCGAAGGAAAATGTTAGAAAATTCCAGAGATAGTGTTTTCGAAATTTAGAAATTAAATTATGGAATGTTCTGATAAAATAAATCAAAAATTCTCTGAGCCTAAATGAAAATTTCAAAAAAAAAATGTTTCAATTGGGAATATAAATTTCTAGCAAATTCGTAGCTAGAAATCTGAAATTCTAGAACTTCAAAAACAATTCTTCTAATTTAAATGAGAAATTTTGGAATATGCTAATAAAATAAAACTAAAAAAATTCCAATAAAATATAGCAAAAAATTGTTTCTAAAAGAAAATTCCACATTCTTTGCAAAAATTTCGTAGTTAGCAAAAGAAATTTCTAGAAAATACATAAAATCTATAAGAAGAAGAGCTAAAAAATTTCAAAAAAGAATAATTATTGTCAAAACTTAAAACACTTTCAAAAATAATTCAAATTAATACAAAATATCTGGAAAACAAAAAGAGAAATTTCTAGAAAAAGAAAATTTATTCGAGTAAATTGCCATCACTTATGGTATTACTTGTGAATATTCCATAATCCTTAAAATAATTCTCGTAATTAGCAAAATAAACTTCTAGAAAATCCAAAAAATCCATTAGAAAAAAAGCAGATAAATTTGGAATAAGAATAATTATTGCCAAAACTTAAAAACTTTTTAAGAAAATTCAAAGAATCTAGAAGATAAGTTTCTGGAAAACACGAAAGAGAAAAATCTCAAATAAATGAAAAGAAAATTTTTCCAAAAAGAAAGAAAGATTACCGTAAAATTTTAAAACTTTTGAAGAAAATTCTATTAAATAATAAATTTAAAAATACGAAAACATTTCGTGAATCTACAACAATGAGTCTTACTAAGACTACAAAACAAATTAATTTGAAACAACTACTTCTCTAGCTAATACTTCGACAGACATTGAATAATACAAATTAATTTGCGTGTTACGAATAGTACAACTATCGAAGCAACACTAATTTGAATGAAATTATTTCTGTTGAATAAACTAATAAATGATAAAATGTACTTTAGATTGTTTATTTATTATATATATATATATTATATTATATATTATTTATTAATACATTTTAAAATTCTATTAAGTTATCATCCAAACTTTTAAGAAAATTCCGGGAATCTGTAGAAACAATTGTTGGGAAACTTTGTAAATCTAAGAAATAAAAATGGTGGAAAGTTCTATAGATATAAAGTGTGAAGAGAGGAGACAAGAGTGTTATTACTTTCTCTATATTTCTAGAAAAATAAAAAATGTGTCTGTGTGTGTGTCTGTCGGTGTATCTCAAAAATGAATTATCTGTTTGAGATGAAACTTCAAACTTAAGGTTTTTTTTATCAAAATCTAGAACTGAAAAGCTTTTGGTAAACATTCATAAACCGGAAGTGGGTGTTTTTTTGTTTTTTTTTTTTCTGATATTTTTTTTAATATGAAAAATATTACAAATATTTTTCTAACAAAAGTTAAAGAGAATGAAAATCTGAATACATTTTTCATAAAATTCATAGCTTTCGAGAAAAATAAAATAAAAATTGAAAATTTTGAAATTTTTTGCCCATTGCTAATAAACTATTAGAGTTACATGAAACTTGTATTACAAATAATTGTAAAGAATTCAATAGTGAACAAATCATTAAGAATAGCCTTTTTGCGTAAACCTCATAGTTTTCGAGTACAATATAGGGAAAGTACTATGATGGCCACATCACCATTTTTATTTACATTTTTATTTATTTATCTTTGGTCTCCTTTCCTAAATAATACATATTAACAAACTAATAAAAATTAAAACATACATAACATTTTGCGCAAAAGAAAAACGGATGGAGTTTACAATTAAATATGTTCGTCCACTCAAACCCTTATTTTTAACCAACGCATTTTTCAGTAATTATGAAATCTCTAGGTCATATTTATTTATATTACTTATATTGTTATCTCCGTCATATTTAATTATAAATGGTTTGACACTGATGTATTTTAAATGTCCAAATGCGGACGAAACAATTGAGAATTGTCCTAGTTTTGGGCAAACTCAGTCACAGAACAAAACCTTTTCATCAAATGAGGAATTGTTATTAGCGTTAGAAAGGTTTGGCGCAAATAAGTACAAACAAAATACCTCCGTAACTCACAAAAGGCGTAGTTTCGGGCCGAAATAAACTGGATGAAATTAGAACGCTTAGACTAGAATTTTGATTGCGTCATTTTACGAAGGACTTAAAATCTGGGCAACAATAAACCTTATAATCACTTCCTTTGCCCGAATCTGAATATTCAAAACACATAAACACTTCACGTAATAGACTTCTGGTAAGTGTATTTCATTTAAACGAGTTTTGTTTCGACCGGGAAACACGAAGGACTTTAAAGAAAGGCCGAACTAGTTCGCGAAACTTTCCAACTCGTGACGTCGCCCAATAAACGCGCGCAATTATGTACGGGCGCATAAAGTGCGGCCGATATTAGCGAGGGCAGTTTTCAAGTGGGCGAACACGGCTGAGTGTAGGTATGGGAGTAATTAATAATTCAGCTTTAATTACGTCTGTACCTACACAATAATAATTGAAAGTCCCCGTGCGGTAATTGGCTCCTTAAATTGTAAAATTCGCCGGTGCACAAATGGATAATTGTCGTGCATGTTGCGCCATTATCGCGGACACAATTACGTTTCAGGAATATTAAATTAAACGGAATTGGAAACAACAAATTAACACTGTCACCGGCGACACGAAAGACCGATAAACGGGAAGGTGCTCACGTGGAAACTGGCTTGCGCATATATTTGATGTTCATTAATTAAACTGCACCTGTTTGATGGATGGAACAGCAGTGCTAACAAAAAATCCTTTGTGACTTGTTACTAAAGAATAACTAGGAGTGCATTGAGCTAGCGAATAACGGCGTATTTGTTGTGTCGTGAAATCATTACCACTATCACGTTACCTTTTGTGCTTCCGAACATTATATAAAGTTTTTGTTTGAAAGTAAAATACTGCAGTGACATGCGTTAATGAAATTTTCTTGCTAAATAGGTTATAGTATAAAAAATGCAAATAGCGATTTTAGTACTTTTACGCAAAATGATTACCATTTTTATAATTGTCAGTTGTTTACAATTTATGTAATTCTAATAGAGAAATAAATATCCAACGGTTTGATATAGAGCATAAATCAGCAAAAGAAAGGATTTAATCCGAACGAGCAACAATCCAAAAACATTAGTTTCTCGATTCCTTTTAATTATATTAGGATTTGGATCCCTTTCAAAATTTCCTTTTGAATACAACTTCAAATTTAACAGGCGATTTCTTATTCCTAAATTTGTTGTTCAAAATCATTCCTTCAGGCTTAAATTTTATATAATTAACTAAATGCCTCATCATTAAATTGTATCGCCGGCCTGAGAAATAGGATAAAAACACTGCAATTGTTCACTTAATTCGAGGAGGAAAAAGATTTGGCGATATTCCTGACACCCCTATCTAAAAGTGACGAAGCTCTTGAACTCCATCCATAAGGAACCTTCTTCAAAATTTTCAGTAGACGTATATCAGGTTTCAGCGGTGCATAGTTATGGGAGGTGACTATTTCGAAGGATAGTAAGGTAACTTTCGTTAATATTTCAACTATTAACCGTACTTTATTGTCAGAGGTTATATGTGTAAGAAAACGAAGTGATAAGTAGAAAATATACACTGAAACTAAAAGGAATCAGAAGAAAACTATGAAAGTAATAAGGATCAGATAATATATGCAATCATATTAAAGGTAAATCTAGACGAGTCAAAGGCGAAAGGAGCAAAAATTAATTTAAAAAAAATACTTTGTAAAAACAGAGGTATGTGAATAAAAGAGAACATATATAAAGGAAAGAAATACAGAATATCACGTTTACACAGTAAAGAAGCAACGAGTTAAATCTTAAGACTCAAAGCACAAATAAAATTAAAGCTAGAAAGGAAATATATGTTTTTTTTATAATAAATACTATACCACTGCGTATATTGATGAGATACATTATTAAATAAATACGTACTATAATTTATATTATTTTTTTTAAATTGGATTTAATACAATTACATTATTGCTATATCAAAGAAAAAAAACGTAAAGTTGAAATTAAATAAACTAAAAAAATTCTATTAATTAATTTTAAATATTTGTATGAAATACTTCTGGATCAATACTTTTTTAAATGCTATTATATAAAAAAAATTTCTTGTAAAAAGCCTTTTTTTTCTGTTCAGGATATTATACATCATTTATAGTTTATGGCTTCCTTTACGTAATATTGATATAAGATATTGGTTTGCTGTAAGATTTATATTCGAACATTTTTGACGTATATATTACTATATATTGATGAAGAGCTTGACTGAAAGGGACGCAGCCATAAATTATATAGATTTATTAATATTGATTATATGCATGTGTTGTGTTTATTTTTTGTATAGTGTTTTTATTTCGAGTACTTAAAGTACAGAGTTATAAGGAAAATATTTATCGCAAATTAAAATAATTAAACTAATAGATAATATGAACATTAATAATGAGATAAATGAAATCTCTATGAGCATTTCTGCACTTATGTTTTACAATAAATGTAAAAACTTCAGCTAATAGCTAAAACTACTCCCCGTACTAAAGCACCGCCAGGCATTGAATGACATAACTGTTAGTTGTTACATCGTGCAGAATATGATTTCAGACATGTAACGACAGTTAACAGTTATGTCGGGGAGTAGTTGTTTTAACTGTTAGCTAGAGTTATTACATTTATTGTAAAACATAAGTGCAGAAATGCTCATAGAGATTTCATTTATCTCATTATTAATTTTCATATTAATAACTGCACTACGAATTTTAATATTTAATTCGCATAATTGATAATGTCATTTAATATCATTATTGTAATGAAAATTGTAGTTTGAAAATCAAACGATCTGCAATAGACATTGCTTAAATTATCAGGCTTACATTTAATTGTTCTTGGATTTTATCAGTTCTACGCAGATGAATACAGGCAAATGGTATATTTATATGAAGTTCTAATACTTAATAAAATACTGACACAGTATATGGTCTCAAAAACGTTTTATTATTCTACAACAATATTTCACCACACCGTGAAGGTAGATGAAAAAAAAAGTTTTTATGTGGTGAAATATTGTTGTAGAATAATAAAAACATTTTTGAAACTATATACTGCATCAGTATTTTATAAATTTATATGAAGTTTCAAAAAGTAACATCCTCATCCATCCAGAAGTTCTAATACTTTAGATATCTTTATGGCATACCCGCTCAGTTGGGAAAAACCGTTCCAAACTTAGACAATAGGTGTCACCTTAATAATATGCTTATATTTATAGAACCCTAGAGTATTAAAACTAGACTACTACTGAGTCTACTGCGTCTTCCTTAAGGACTATAATATTATGGCCGATACCCAGATCGCTTTTCGAGGCGGTCTACTGATTCTTCAGCCGATTTGAAGGGTGACAGAATTAATCTTGGAAAGTTTTCCGATTAAACATAACACTGCTACAGGATAGTGTACGATGGCAGCATTTTTAAAACAATCAAATTTAGGTTTACTGCCTTCCACGATATTCTTCGTAACAGACAATTTTTTTTTGCAAAATCAATAAACTATATCTTGCGAGTAACCCAATGGGATCCACTCTATCTCTGGCACTATACAAAATCTGTACCAGTTTGATTTGATGACTAAAAATGAAAATTACTACATCTAAATAAAATTTGTGAAACGTTTTTAGTACTTCATTAAGTATTCTGTACAAGTGATATTTCATATCAGGCTCTGTTAATGTTTGTCAATTACTCTAATGATACGATTCTCCTTTGTAGAGATGACTATCCACAGTTAATCTAAGGAATATTTGTCAAGCTGGTCCCGATAATTAAATTAAAAAATTAATTTTATCTATGGAAAACAGAGTAAATGTATTTATTATGATGAATCTTCTTGACTTACACAGCACTAATTTGGGGCTTCTGTAGATCCTCATAAAGAGTGAAACTCCAGCTTATGCAAGTCATCGCTCTGAAATATTCTGCTTTTATACGGAATTCAGACATTCACCGTGGCACTTAAATTAGTAGTGTTTTGGAGTTTATCAAAACAACACATAGTAAAATTTTTCAACCAAATGTATGTAAGTCGGAATTAAATTTCTGAAATATATCACTGGTCAAATCAAATATCGTATAAACTAATTGGTAGCTAATTAGCCACCATAGATCCCAGAGCCACCACAATATGCGTGATGACTTGCTTCATTTCAAGGAGAGCGTCATGTGTATGATTGGATCCTCATAATCTTGGCGATAATTTTGCTCGAGTTTCCGACTATGAAAGGAATATGATCTTGGATTAGTTACAATAGCGATATCAAGATAAGATTTTAGTCAGTAGAAGTCGAACACTACCCTACTATAAGGGTCTCCATACGGATTTCTTCTTCTTTAACAAAAAAAGGTTATCAAAGGATACGTACAGATATTGAGAAATAGTCTACCATGACCCCAGCTCCGCCTTAGAAACGCAAAACATCCCCAGAGTGAAGCCCATGACGTTTAAAACCGTAACAAACCGATGAATCAAGTTTTACAATCAAGACAAAGATACCTTTTACGATCTCTGAGTTTGCGTTAATTTAGTCCAAAAAACGAAGACTTGCCAAAATACTGCAGTTGGATGGTAGAACTATAATGCTCCATTATCAAAGAATGACGATGCTAAATGAACCACGGCTATCCAATAAACAAAGTCCCTTGTCGCCTCTAGCGTAATAACCATTTTCTTAAATTGGAAACTACAACACACATCCAACCCTTTCCTAATAATAAGTAACTGTAGCTCTCTACACACCCTCTATAATAGTGATTCCAAATAGACAGACGGTCATTATTAGATATCAATATCAATATACGTCGGCGAATTTTTACGAATAACCAACGAAAAAGCCTAAAACCAAATAAACACAATTTTAGCATAAGCTGAGAAGACCAACTCCTTCTTTGCCATTTTAGTGCAATCAAAGTTGATTCTACCCCACCAGTAAGTTTTGCCAACAACCTCCTATCTGCAACATTTACGTCGCTAACAACTATAGTGTAACTATATGTCAAAATATTATAATCAAAAGTCATAATATTATTAATAATAATAATAATGCTTTATTGGTGTTATAACAAAGTTTACACAGGACACAGGTAGATTAGTCTGAGAATAAGATATCAAATCCTACAACTCGGAAAGTATGCTAGCGAAACGTATGTCAGAGGCTCTTGACACAGTAAACAAATGGTGCACATACCAGGGTTTATCCATAAATCCGACTAAAACGGAACTGGTACTGTTCATAAGGAGAAGGAAGATTAAAGATTTCAAACCACCAAGCTTTCGGGGCGAAGAACTTACCCTGAAAGATGAAGTCAAATACTTGGGCATTCTTCTAGATAAAAAACTAAACTGGAATAGCCACCTGTCGGAGAGATCTAAGAAAGCATGCATAGCCCTCTGGCAATACAGACGAGCTGTAGGGAAAACATGGGGACTATCTCCAAAGGTAACCCTATGGATCTACACAGCCATAGTGCGGCCAATGTTGACATATGCATCATTAATATGGTGGCCAAAAACGACCACGAAATCAGCCGCAAGGCTCCTAGACCACGTTCAACGTAGCGTCCTTTTGAGCGCGACAGAAGCCATGAGAACAACACAAACAGCGGCTTTGGAAGCCCTGCTGCACCTGTCACTTGGACATATTTATCAGAGAACAGGCAGCAGCGGCGGCAATAAGGCTTCAAACAACAAAGACATGGCTTGTAAGCAACGGAGGAGGTGAACACCCCATAATCTTAAAGGATCTAAGGAAAAGTAATCTCGAGATTATGATGCCGGTGGACAACATCCCTCGAAAATACATTTTCAACAGTAAGCTTCAAATAGACCTGAGATTCGAAAACTCAGGAATAGGAAGCAAGCGCAAAGACATTCACATATACACTGATGGGTCGTCAACGAAAACATGGGCTCGTATAGGAATTTTCTGCAAAAATATATCCCTAAAAAACAGTACTGCTATAGGTAAGATAATGAACACACTAACAATGGTGGAACTAGTGGGTATACTATACGCCGCAAAAGCAATCTCTGAAAAGAAGATTAAGGGTAAAAATATACACAATATATGTAACGAATAGCAGAGCGGCAATCTTGTCCATTGCCAACTGCAAAATAACCTCAGCATTAACGTTGGAATGCTGCGAAGCCCTGGAAAAAGTGGCTCGTGAGAACGAGGTAACTCTACGCTGGGTAAAAGGACACAATAGCACAGGGAACAGAATAGCAGATGGTTTGGCGAGGAAGGCGTCCGGACAAACGGTAAGCGGACCGAACCCCTCCCTGCTAGATCTGAGTACCCTACTGAAAACTGCATCAATCAGATGCCATAAGGAGCGATGGGACAACATACCTGGCTGTAGAGTCTCAAAAGATTTTATCGCAATGAACACCAAAACGGTCAGATACTGTATGCAACTGTCCAAAGAAAACCTACGGAAGGTGGTAGGGCTTCTTACAGGACATTGCAATTTACGATCACACCTGTACAAACTGGGACTACAATCTAGTCCTATCTGCAGAGGGTGTGAAGCAGAAGAGGAAACCGCGGAGCATGTACTTCTAGACTGCCCAGTGTTATCCAACCTACGTAAATCCACAATGGGAGAGGGATGTCTAAATCCATCAGACATCCTCAGAGTCCCTCCTGCTGCAGTCTTGGCATTTGCCAATGGCTTGGGTTGGCTTGACCGTGACAAGGAATGAGGACTCAGATGGGAGGACGTACAAAGGGCCCATTGGGGTCTACGTGCGGCGGAACTCTTTGCCCTACCATCGATTTAAAGCAGAACCAGAAGATATCAAAAATGTCTAGATCGTATGAGGTACACAGATAAATATAAAATATCAGAAATAAGCCTTAAATGTATAACAAAAATCTAAAATAAAAGAAAAATAAAGAATAGAAAATTAAAATTAAAGATAAAATCAGTGTAAATACAAATCATTTAAAATCAGCACTTAAATACTAGTGCAAACATTAAATGGACTAAAATCAGTTAAAATATAAAACTAGCGTAGCTATTAAAAAGAAAAGCTAAAATGAGTGTATATATAAAACTTAAAGACTAGTGCTGATTTTAAAAAGGCTGAAATCAGCGTAAACATAAAACTAAAACGTAAAGACTAAAATTACTATACATAAAACTTAAATACTAATGCTGATGTTAAAAAGGCTAGAATCAGTGTAACTATAAAACTTAAAAACTAAAATTAGTGTATATAAAAACTTAAAGATGTTAGTGCTGATGTTAAAAAGGCTAAAATCAGTATAATAATAAAACTTAAAGACTAGTGCTGATAATTAAAAAGAACTAAAAGCAGTGTATATATAAAAATGATAAAGTTAGTGCTAAATTGTCAAATCAAAATAGCTCCATATAAAATGGACATAAATACGCCAGCAATGGCCAAAATTTGCATTGCGCGTGTTTTTTACTCCCAAGTGATCGTTGCTCCCCACCGTATTTGGCAAATTAAAATCGCCGCACAGTGTTAAATCATACTCTTCATATTCCTGTCGAAAAGTTTCCACCGTTACGGTATGTTTAAAATGTTTATCAATACCACATCTGGTTGGTAGGTACACCCATCCAATTAACACTTTTTGCGAATATATATCAAAAGCCACGAACAATCGTTCAACATTTTTATCAGGGAACAAATTTCGCGAGACTCTTTAGAATTTCTAACTGCTATTAAAATACCACCACCTTTAGATTAATCACTATTTATCATGTGAACAGTCAGCTCTATATATTGTACGGTTGCAACAATAAAATTCGCTGTCACAAATATCATCATACAACCAAGTTTCTACAAATATAATTATATCAAAACATGTGTTAATTTAGTAAATTAAATCTTTAATTTTACCTACTATACCACCCACATTATGAAAATAAATCTTCAGTTTTTTAGACAAACGTGTTGTTAAAGTTACTCAAGTTTGTAATTTTCTGATAATTTGAGGATGATTATTAACATATTTGATTGACAAATCAGTTCCGCCATTGGCCTTTCTGTTAACTAACTTTTGGTTGAGATTTTTAAGTCAAGTTCTTTGCATATTTGTAAGGTCTGCACGTATTTTAATATTAGAATTAGGTTATATATTTCATTAGTGTTTAAGATTTTTTTTTTAGTATTACCATCACTGTACACCACTTTAAGAGGTCTATATTTATTAGTTTTCTTTCCCAGTCGAATAGATTTTTACTAGATAGACTTGACATGTCTTTCCTTAATCTTTTGTATGATATTATGTATATTACAACCATTTTCGAAACTAGACTTGAGTTTATTATTTTCGTGTTTTAATTCTTTGTTTTCATTAACTCCTAACTCATAACCTTAAACAATATATAGGCATAATTTTAGAAAAAGCTGACTAACTAACTCCTTATAAACCATTTTAGTGCCATCGCTGAATTAGATTTTACCCCACCAGTAAGTTTTGCCAACAACCTCCAACCAGTAGCACTAACCGTCCCTAATAACTTTTTTTTGCACTGGAGTAAAAACTAGACTAAAAACAGTACAATAAAAAATTTTGCATTTTCACTAAACGATTTCCGAAGAATATGCCCAATTGAGCTGAACGTATCGTCATTGTCACTGGCCGTCTTCAGCTCCTGTATACATCTTTGTATCGAATCCATGCGGATAAATCTGAAGAGACTATCCTACTTCCACACAGGTTCATCCATATTCCTAGCGTCGTTTTGTTACTGTTACTCTATACTCTTTATTGAATCCTAGAACATGTTACTTATGACTATTCCAATTTTTTGAGCAGCATGTGCCAATATTTTCTGCAAAATTAACGCCAGCATTACATGAACCTTTCACTCCCAACAGATGAAGACCGCCGCTGCTGTATCTACTTGCATCACAACAATTGCCTTTTTAATTTTTTTTTAGAAAATTGCCTTATTTGAAGAATCCACTACAAAAGACCATATTCTCCGGCTTGCTACCTTCCCACTAACCCAATTAACCATATCGGCTTCGACTTGTAGAATATCAGTAATGATATCACATTAAGAGGCATTTTGGTAATGTTTCATTGCATCTCTCCCGTTTATTATCATCACAAATAGTGCAATTCTAGTTAAAATTATGCAAACGCACCGCGTTTTCCTTCCTTCTTTTATTCATCAACTTATCGACAGAAAATGTTGTCTTTTCGAACAATAGTAAGTCGAATTCTATTCTGCTACACAAACTGTGTGGAATCGCCTTAATGCATGTGGTCAAAATATACACCGAATCCTGATGGAATGGGATAGTGGGGCTGTGACTGTTATCCCTGAAGCAAGGATAACAGTCACAGCCCCACTGTTCCATTCCATAAAGACCGAATCTTTGTGTGTGTTCAGATTCTTATTATGCATTCTTGTATTGAACGTCAGTAAAAATAAACCAATGCTGCTAAATCGGGAAAAACCCTAACCAAAACTTTTTTTCAGTCAATATTATTAACATCATATAAAAATCATTTCTGATAATACGGCGAACTATTCCTGACTTTGCAATTTATCGCATTGGTGATTCTGCTGGAAGAGGAATCACCTTATTATGGCGCTACAACATCACCGCTATTCTCGTTGACAGTTCCTGGTTAATCTCATTTCAATATGTGTTCTCACATAATGTTTTTTGTTTGCGGTATATGCTTTTCATTCTCAGTTAGTAATATTTTCATCTACTCTACTTAGACCCAACCTCTCAGGCTTTTTTTTTTCTTTACACCTACTAAGACAACTTTCTGAAGAGCCATATTAACGCCAGCCATACTAGATTCTCTTACTGCCTATATACCAGAACCATTGCTGTTTGATACACTTGCCGTCATCTACAATATAATGGTTATCATTCCTCTGTTACATTTTTAAGAATCCACCTTATCTGGTAAATCCGATAACAGTAACCACATTTCCCTTTCCGCCGATTATTATATAACCAAACTAAACCCAACAATGCTTGCTTCTTATAAAATATCAGAGACTACATTAACGCAGATTTACAACTGTTTATAGCTAACTACATTTCTCAGTCTGCTAATTCATATCAATACTTCAATCCGCATACTTCACTGAATACCTAAAAAACTCGCCAAATTACTTTCTTGTAGACTTTTCAGACTACGAATCGCGTGGAGCTACATAAAGACTCGACTACCAACGCCAAATTTTGTAGTAAATTGAAAGCACTTACCACCCAGATGAAACATAATTAGTGTCTGAAGATAGTCTACCGGAGATGACTCAAGCATTCACGGACTACCTTAGAACGTCTGTGACGTCCAGAAGACCAAAGATTTCTCCTATATCTATTAGACGAGGTGCCGATGATAATAACATCACAAACTTTGAAGAACTACTTGCAGCCCTTTATGAAAGGAAAAACATAATAAATAGAACCATTGAATTTGTATTTCCTTATCAACAACAATAACTGACCAGTTTCGATCTATTTGGATCTTATTAAATTATTATTATTGTTTTCATTCTTGCTATTGTCAGTTTCATGTAATTATCGGTGGTTATCGACTCAATTTATGATAATATGGAACTTTTGAAAGTAGATGTCACCTTAAAGTTTTCCTTCGTTTTATTTGATTACATTTGAATTTATTTAAAGAGTAATATTTTATAAATACTCCAACTACACTATTCAGATAATTTTATACCAATTGTAAACTGTCGACATTATAATTGTACTACTGATACATATATAAGTAAATAAGATTTTTTAATCATTACTATCACTTGGGTAATTTTATATAATATGTTATATTATAGCAACTCTATTCATATTTCTAAATGATTTGATTAATATTAATACATTTACCAAACCGAATACTATTATTAATAATAAACATCACATATAACTAGCTGTACATAAACTTTATCTAGGGAAGTATTAAGCATTCAAACTCGGTATCAGCAAATTTGCTCGGAGACGAGTCAAACCGTGTACGTATTTATTGAAGATCTCATTTGATAAGAAGGAAATTGTTTCAGAGTTTCGGAGGAAATTAACCAAACTCCAACTTTTGACAAACAATACACCCCCTTGTGCACTATCTACCAGCTCAATACTGAGATAAATAAATCGACGCGAAGAGAATGTCGCAGGTCATTCTCGATTGTATTAAAAGCGTCGTGTCAACTATTCAGATCGGAATTCATAACAAACAGAAAAAACACAATTCATAATTCATTAATGTAATTTAATACATTCGAGCACACTTTAATTGCATTAAAAATGGTAATCGTTTAAATTTGTAAATTAATTCCTATTTTAATTAAATTTCGCATTAATGTAATTTATTTATGCGAGTTTATTATAATTGGGTTTTCGGTTGGCGGATTAAATTAATATTCGAGCCGAATAAATGTATAAAAATATTATATTAATATTTACGGTGTTTTATGAAAGTGGAGCTTAATCGACAACGAGTGTCTTAATGTACAAAGCGGGGGATGCAAACAGTGTTGCGTCAGCATAAATTAATAAATATTTTTAAACGAAATACTTGGTGTTTTTACGGTAAACAATTTACATAATAAACATGTATACAGGGTGGGCCACGAATAACGACCATTAAAAGTTTACGGGGTTCCTGCAAGAGGAAAAATCTGAAAAAATTCAACATTGTACTTTTGATTGCGATCTCCTCATGGAAAATATTTTTGACTTTCTATCACTTCCGGTTGTACCGGAAATGGCTACCAACTTTGTTATTTTAAATAGAACATACTGTATATTATTTTATTTTTAAATTCCTTGTTCGATTGCCTACCTCTCCATATGGGTTTATGTCAAGTTAACTTTTACAGTTTTTGATTTAAAAATTTATTTGTCAAATATTGACGTCTATTTGAAGTACTTTTTGGTAGCAAATTGTCTTGCGAATCACCCTATAAGATAAAATATTGGTCATTCCGTTTGAAAAAATTGAAATATGATGTTTTAAAGTAGGCGCTGAAATATTGATATTTTTGAAATACCAACTGTCAAAATTGACACATGTCAATTTTTTTCCTTTGTAGAGGAATCCATTAGGTACAATACAAGGTGCCGCTCTTGTGTCTATCTTGTACCTACTAGAAGTTATAGGCATTTTTCTAAACGCCTATTTGAGGTCAATATTTGACAAATAAATTTTTAAATCAAAAACTGTAAAAGTTAAGTGGATATAAACCCATATGGAGAGGTAGGCAATCGAACAAGGAATTTAAAAATAAAATAATATACAGTATGTTCCATTTAAAATAACAAAGTTGGTAGCCATTTCCGGTACAACCGGAAGTGATAGAAAGTCAAAAATATTTTCCATGAGGAGATCGCAATCAACCGTACAATGTTGAATTTTTTCAGATTTTTTTTCATGCAGGAACCCCGTAAACTTTTAATGGTCGTTATTCGTGGCCCACCCTGTATAAATAAAAGCTCAAAGAATTAAAGTAAATGTCAATTGCGCGGGTATTATTTATAATGGTAATGTTAATTCATACATCAATGTATTTTATTCAGTCAAAATGCATATAATTTATATTTATAAATGTTATTCATTAACAACTTTTACGATGATGATATATAATTTTCATTACTAATATTCTCTCTTTATCTTAGCTTATGACTTAAACATTGCCTATAGGCAGGTTTTCTCAACCTTCCCAGTTGGGTGAGATTGAAGGAGAAAGACACATATCGAATAATAAGAGCAAGAGATAAGTACGTAAGTACATTGTGAAAAAAAACAACAAATAATCACACTTAGCAATTAACAATCCAGTGTCAAATATCCTTTTAAGGTCTATTTAAAGAGTAAGCATTAATTAAACTTATATGCATCTTGTAGCCTCTAAAACGTACAATACAAATATTCTACGATTAAGCTATTAACAATCCTCTACAGCGTAAAACAATATTGACAAACATATAGGATAGCCTTGGAACACTTGATTGAGGAAATATAAACTGAAAGGATAAATTAGATATTAAAAATTTAATTAAAGAAAATACTTAATATGAAAACAGCTGAAGGATTTTTTTAAACTTGCGTAATCGTAAACAATGGCTATTAAATGTATCTATTAATAATCTTTAATCATCATAATAAATATGAGATTTCATGGTGGTCTATTCATATGAGAATTTATAAAAATTTTCAGGCTTATTTAGTTTTTCAAACATTTAGAATGTATATAGGGGAAATAGAAATTTTGACAGTTACAGGTAGGGCTTGAAAATGTGAAATGAAATTTTTCCAATGAATAAAGTATAATCACAACGTACCCTAAGCCTCCCAAGAGACGGTATAAATTTTAATTACCGCGTGCAAATAACGAAATGCAACTGTCAAAACGTGGCGGCAATTTATGCGTTGATCAAAAAGTAATTTTTTGTAATTAAAACGTGCGCGGGGATTACGCTCCCCAATCAAGGGCGGCTCCCATCAAACGCATCCGAACATATAATGGACATTTCCAAATACAAATTCCGACAAAACGCGGGTAATTATTAAAATAATAAATACAACGGGCGACGCTCCGCCGGCCGGGATTAACAATGGGATGCAATTTGCGCTAAAAATGGTAATTTTGAAAGCAATCAGCGATTGATAACATTTTATTAATGAATGTGTTGGGGGGAGGTGTTCGCCGGCGGTTGAATTTACAATGGACGGGGAAAGATAAATTGTGTTTTAATGAAAGGCTTTGTTCGCCATCGGTAGATAAAGGATGCGCCCAATTGAATAGTAGAATGGACGGTTTTCAAAACCGGATAGTTTCTGAAATGTGGAGCTTTTAAATTCCGATAGTAATTAGTAATTCCGGTGCGATCGTGTAAGATTTCTAGACGATTGTTGTACGGGTGAAATGAAGTGATGTTGAATGAATGGAAGCCTCCGGGCCAGGTTCGGAGATACGTATTCTGTACTAATTACTGGAAACAATGGTCTTTCTATGTGCGCGTGTATTTTTAATTGTATTTCTTTGTTATTTACGTTTAATTTAACATGCTCATCTATATACATACTGAGTGTTTTGGGAAATATTTATAGGCTACCCATTATATTAATTATATTTATTCATGCTTAGCTTAAATTTGAAACAGCATTTTCAAACATAATGGTTGTTAAAGAATTATAAAAATTATTGTAATCACCTTAATTAATGAATAGTCCTATTCAATAAGAAAGAAATAAAAATCCTGTATAATCGATATTTGGGAAAAATTAATACTAGAGAGTGATACATCATTAGCCTGTAAAAGCAATTGGAAGGGTGACCGGTACTCGTCGCAAGTGGGATACAATTATTGGCGTTTTGTAATGAAGTGGACGAGAAAATTGAGAAAGGTACGAGCTTTTTTTAAGTTTATTGCTAAGAGCCTTTATAGAGAAGAGTGTAATAGCTTCAAGAAAAAAAAACAAGAACTATGGAAGATATTGTGTGGTGAAGTAAAACAGTATATGGAAGGTGTTAATAAAATCAAAAGCGAAAAAAATAGATTGCAGACCAAGATACAAATTTGATCAGTGGTAGCATGTAAACCAGCAAAAACTATTTTTACAACAGAGGAAATAAAAAGCTTTATGGTATGTTAGATATAAGGAACAAGAATATAGATATGCTTAAGAAATAATAACTGATATAATTGACAAAATGAATAAGGCGCAGCTAGTGAAGATCCAACCGATAGAAGAATACTTGAAATTGGTCAATTGTGAGTGTTTAGTAACTAAAAATGGCAGAAACTTAATCTTAATAAAAAAACTGAGGCATGTCTTAACAAAAGTGGAAGAAATGGTATTGTCAGTATCAACACTTCTTCAAAATATATAGGAGCCGAAGGCAGACAAAGGAAGAAGTTGTTTGAGAGTAAAAATATTTTATTCCACACTGATGCAAAAAAATGAACCGTGAGAGGAAGAAAAAAAGTTAAAAATTAAAAAAAACGCATAATATGTAATTTAGCAGGTAATAATAATAATAATAATAATAATAATCTTTATTTCAAAGTATCATTTACAAAAATATACAAAATGAAATTGCGTCAATGTTGTCTTATAGTACCTAACTAATTACATAATTAATTAATTGATTGATGAGGCTGATAAATGTTGAAAGTTCATCTTCACTATGAATAAAACTATATAATTACTTTCAAAAATATATTGTAAGACGCTACAATTGTTTCGCCACACTGTGGCTTCTTCAGGCGTCTTACAATATATTTTTGAAAGTAATTATATAGTTTTATTCATAGTACATAATTAATACTACGAACAAAATGTCCTAACACTAAATATACATATATACACATATACATACAGGTATGGTCACACATGCATATACAAATCTCTATGAGCACATCCCAAGCTAAGATAGTGAGCGTTCTTTAGGCTATTTGATCATAATGAAAAAATTCTCTTATGTTATAACGTTCTATTAGATTGAGTAATTCCATTTCATGTGGTGCATGTTGCATTATGGACTCTTTTATTATTATCTTAAGTTCCGGTACTGGAATTGACGTGAATAAGCTTTTCGCGTCAAATGAAACCAGTATAACTTTTTTATTCAAGGTCATTTCTTTAGTTTTTTCAATAAATTCCATTGAATTCCTTATGGATAGTTTCGATCTACTTGGTATGTGTCGCGGTAATGTATCGTTGATGTATGAACATAGTTTGTAGGTGGGTGCTTGAGAGAAGGATACTACAGGTCTAACAGGAATGTTATCTTTGTGGATTTTAGGCATACCATATAAAACTGGTGCTTGTGGGTTCATTTCTTTCAGTTTAAACTTAATTTCTTCTGGAATGCTTCTAGATAGTTTAATTGTTTGTGTGACATCTTGTTGGTATTTGTTCGTAGGATCTTTTTTCATCAATTTGAATTTATTGTCTTCGATCAGTTCTTCCACTTTGTTAATGTAGTCTATTTTTGGTAGTATTGTGATGGTGTTTCCCTTGTCCGCTTTGGAGATAATTAAGTCATTATCTCGACACTTCTTCTTTATTTGTTTTATTATTTTATTCTCCTTGGTGTGTTTGTTGTTAAGATGTTTTGCTTTTTGTCTGTCGTATAGTAGGGTGTTTGCTATCGGTATTTTGTCGATTGTGTTTGTTATTCCGGCTCTGTTCAAAGCAATTTCTGTGTCTATTGCTAATTCTTCAAATTGACTGTTGATTGTTATTGTTATTGTGATTATTTGAGTCCCTTTTCCATTAACGCCATCTCTTCCTGATTAAATATTGTTGTGGAAAGATTCTTTACCCTAGGGTAAAAATTATGTGTTGAGGATGTAGTCGGCTGATGCTTTGGTTGGCTCCTTCTTAGAATGCTTAGTTTTTTCTTTTGGGTTACATAATGTTGGTGTGTCCACTTGTTAATGTTTTCCATTGTGTCTGATAAGAAACAGTCTAGTGTAATGTTATCCACTCTGGTAGTGAGCTCCATATGGATGACTTTTAGATGTTCTCCTAAATTATAAACTTGTATATATATAGCTTACACTACTTCATTATTAATTATTTTGTACTTTGAAAATTATCAGGAATGATCGAAACACGTGTCAGGCAACTGAAAATAAAAATATTATGGAACTTAACAAGTGTTTTACCCCATTGAATTTACATATCTCGTTCCATCAAGAGTGTAGCTCTACCAGTATCAGTTGAATCACTTAAAATTAAATATAATATTATATAATGGAATTAGAGGCACGGGACTCGACTGATCTTATTCGTATAAATAAATCTTATTTATACGAGCGGACACAAAGGGTGGTGATTTAAAAAACGGCGTGCTTGAATCTAAAATATCTTTCATAACTACAAGACTTCCCCAAGGAAGCTTAGCAGCGCCCACAAGTTTCCTCCTTTTCATAAATAACCTCACTCATCACCACAATCCATACCGGCCAAGAGAAAATAATTAATTATGCAGATGATACCAATCCCTTAATCTCGAAATCAAATATAAATGAAGTGATAAAAAATTCAAATCTACTATTTTTTAGAATTAACGAGTGGTTTACCAATAATAAATTACTAATAAACAAGGATAAAACCTTATATAATATCATTATATTTGGCAAACAAAATGCAGCTTCTCCAAAAACAATTACAATGAAGTGATAAAAATAACTAATTTAACAAAATCCCTAGGAGTTATTATAGATAATAAAATGAATTGGATAGATGATGAAAATAGTACAAAAATAGTTATTTAAGGTATAAGTGTAAAAAGTGATGCTTTATTGCACGAACTGGCGTTTAAAAACACGAGCGAGGAACGAGCGAGTTTTTTTAAAGCCAGGAGTTCTCTATTCTATTGATCTTGAGTGAGGTATGTTCTTATGAATCAGATAGTAAATATTATGATGTTTGTCAAAATGTATAATATTATGTGCAGGTTTGCTGAGATAAACTATATTTGGCAATTGTACTGAAAGCTTGTTATAGAAAAACCATAACGACAATTTGCTTATCGTAGTGTTACATTAGATTTTCAATTTGAAGTTTATTTTATTACTGGCAATGGCCGATGTATACTCATCATACATAAATATTGTTAATTGTCTCTTAAGGCAATATGTGGTTCCTTGATCTTGAAATATTTTTACTTTTTGTCTACGGCTAGATAAATATGATTTATATCAGTTATTTGCTGTACCCCAAATGACATAATCATATGGCTTATCTGAAAGAAGTTCAATGTTCAAGATATGAAATGCACGGCTTAGATTTATAAAAATACGTACATGAAGTGTATGGAATAATAGAATAAACTAAAGTGTTATTTCATTCCATTATATTATCCCACAATGAAGTGTTTTCCGGAAACTAGCCAAGAATGGTGTTATTGTAGAGTACTTGTTCAAGTACTCATTAACTCTTTGTTGTATACAAATTACAAATATTTAAAAAATATATTGAAACTGAAGCTATAGGTCTGTAATTTTTAATATCTAATCGAGTGTAATTATGGATTCGTCTAACGTTTCTGAAAAGACTCTTCTCTCAACCGTTAGATATATAAGATATGTAAGAGGTCGTTTTATATAAATCTGGAATACTTTTAAAACTATTTGTTCTTTCTCAGAACATTTAACTTTAACTTTTGTTTGAAAACTTTTGTAATATTCTTCATATTTAGAAAAATGTAAAAAAAAACATAAATTGGCTTCGAGTAAACATTCACTTTCGGTTTTTAAATCTTCACCAAAAGCTTTTCAGTTCTAGTTTTTAACGATAAAACCTTAAGTTTAAAGTTTCATCTCAAAAGAATCATTGGTTTTTGAGATACGGCGCCCAAATACATTTTCATGCACGAAAACAATACTTCCCCTATCTAATCTATATAGAGAAAGTAAAAATGGGTACAGAAGATATGACAAGGAGAACGTTTATTTCAGTGTATGACTTTGGCGTGAACAGTAAATTAGGGCTTCGAGTCGTTTATCATGTTTCAAAGAGAACGTTTTGGTTTGAAGCTCCACAAAAATTAACCTTGATTAGTTTGCCATAGCATCGCCATTTTAATATTTAAAACTCAGTTCTCCTTTCTTTCCAACCTTGTGCCAATAATTTCTGAGATCAGTCCCGAGTGCCTCGTGTATATAACCCCGTAACCTTCTTGGTGCTCATTGTTATAATTTTTCCGAAACATCATCTCATAGTTTTTTCCTAATATTTCCTTTCCTGCCAGTAATTCCACGAATTACTGGTTTCCTCCAGTAAACAGTGCTTCACCTTTTAGTGGTACTGGAGCTTAGATAAGAAACGTAATGTCCAAATCAATCCTCTGGGTGCTAAACGATTAGGTCGCAGTTGCTAATCGGTGCACTCTTTGCCTCAGTACTCAGTGGTCCAGAAAGTTCGACATGCTCTCCTTACCTACTAACGAGATCACGAGAATAATCTCTTTATAAACAAATTTATTGTTGCAATGTTGCTGGATAATAATATGTTGTATAGATGCTTTATTTGAATGTTCATTAATAGCTCCACACGATGTTCGCATAATTGGGTTGAGTCTTAAGTCATTTCAGTTTTTTACTATAATAATCAACCGCGATTTTTATGTTGTCTTAACTATCCACTTCTCATTACCAGAGACAATACGTTTGAGTAATGGATCATTTAATTATTTTTCAAGAGCTTGTCGCAGAACTTTATGCGCTTTGTTAAATGAACTTCCTACAGTTCATATTTCTACAAGTCTTATAACGGCTGTGTGCTTCGATTAAAGCATTTATTTTATTATTTTCGGCTTCAACTGGCCTTCCTGAATGTAGCGTATCTTTGAAAATCAAATTATCGGAAAGAAATTTGGCAAACCGATTCTGGCACTGGCGTTCTGTTAAGTAATCTTTCCCGTATACATCACTAACTTTTTATGGACTTGCTTTGCGTTTTTCACTTTTAGTCAGTAAAACAGTAAAGCATAGCGATATTCCTCTGTTTGCTTTCTATCTTCAAAAAATCACCTTCAGCGATGATGCTAATTTTTGGTTGAATGGGTACATGAACAAATAAAATTATCAAATTTGAGTCGATACCAATCAACATGGAATCCAAGAGCGTCCAGTGCTTGCCGAAAAGGTAACTGTTTGGTGTGGAATATCGGTTGCCGGCATAATCGGTCGATATTTCTTTGAGAACGACGTTGCTCAGGCCATCACCATAAAGAAAGAGCGTTATAGGTCTATGATTATGAATTTCTTTTGGCCTAAATTGGATAATGTGGACACCAACGACATGTGGTTTCAATAAGATGGCATTACGTGCCATACAGCTCATGCCCCAGTGGACGTTCTACATGAGCGATATGAGGGCATGGTCAGATCGTGCGATTCGACCTCGTTAGATTTTTCTTCTGGTGATTTTATCAGGTCGCAGATGTATGCAAATAAGTCACAGCGGCACGTTTATGAAGCGCACCACCAAGCGAAGCCGCGGTTGACTTTCAAACGAATAACAAATTTCGATAAGGCCTCACATAGACTTGTTCTCTTTGAATTAGATAGAAAGAGCTTAATGAACGATCCTACATATTCGCTTAATGTAATTGTATGTAATTGTATGAGCAGCAAAGTCGTTGCTAGGATTTATCGGCTATTTCTTTTTGAAAATGAAAAAGTTCGTACAGTTACAGTCAATTCGAAGCGTTATGTCGATATGTTAGAAATTTTCTTGCTACCTGATTTGCAAAATTTTTCTGGCTATAACCAAAAAGGAGATAAGTCATGCATGTCCAAAAGTCGCTGTCATGAATTTTAAAATATTCCTGAAAAATTGATCTCCTGGAGAGGTGGCATAAATTAGCCTCAACGAAATCCTAATGTAATCACTATAGACTATTTTTGTGAGGTTATCTCAAATCTAAAGTTTACGCCAAGAGACAATATATAACACGAAATGGCATTCATCCCAGAGTCTAAAGACACTTGAGTGTTCTAATAAATATTTGGGCAATATTATTTTTAGGAAATAAATTCCCAATTTGTTTACTTTAATAAATAATAAACAATAATAAAAAAGCTGCTTTATTTCTAACAAGCAAATAACTCTTTTATAATCCAATACCTGTCGTGGTATTAGCCAGAAAAGTAGTTGTTTCAATAAGTTATTTGTTTTGTAGCTTAGTAAGACTCGTATATTTACTAAATGTTTTCGTATTTTTAAATTATTAGTTAATTTTCTGTAAAGACCTGAAGGACTTTAATACATTTTATTAAAGATTTTATTATTTGATAAATTTAAAAGGCTTATGGTCAAAAGCTCAGACAGGCTAAAAAAAATCTTATGAATTAATTCTAGTCAATAGATGTGGACATAAATTGTAAGGTTATATATTTGAAAATGTTAAAAAGAGCTAATATATGGCAGTACTTTTAAACATTTATGAAAACCTACATTATGTATTATACCTATCATCGTTACAAGTTGAAAATATTGTGAGGGTTGATAAAACGCGCTGCGGACAAGCAAAGGAAAGGTCTGACTGCGCATAATATATTTACATAACAAACTGTAAAAATGCATTTGCGAATAACAAACAGTCGGCGGTAGTCGCGATGAATAATGCCCGAGAATTGAGATTGAGTATGAAATAAGGATTTGGCAAGTAACAGGCAGTTGTATAAAGGGGCGTGTGCATGATATACTCCGCCGGGTGGTGGATATGTAGGAAGCGGATGGAATGTGTATAGTAAATAGTGGGAATATACAGGGATAGATTGAGTGGTGCGATTGTGTGCGGAGGACTCCTTTCTTGTCGATGGTGGTAAGCGGCTTATCGCACGCGGCGCAGCTGAGTGCAGCGAACGGATCCGTTGCCAGGACGAAAATCCGACATCGACAAGGATTATTAGCTCCTCTGGCCTTGTTCAGTAATCTCGGAACAATGATCTTCACTCACATACCTCCTTCACGTTCCCTCCGTACCACGCCTCTGTCCATTTGTTTTCACTAATTAGTACTGAATACGCAGCGCCGAACCTCGCCCTAAATCTCCATTCATTTGTACATCACTTCATTTCAACCAGAAATCTTACATGATTGCCCTGGAATTGCTAATTACTTAACTCTATCCCGCATCCGGGCGGACTCGAAACAAGAGCACTTACAAAAGATTTTTTTAAACAGAATTATCCCTTTTGACAATGGCATGAACGATAACATGCAGCTATTCATAATATTTATATATATTAATGTACCATACTAATAGTAGTCGTATTTGGCAGAAAAAGACAAAACAGAAAAAAAGTTACAAATACAGAAAGAATTTTGACTCTCATTTAAGGAGCTTAGAGACAGGAAAAGATTTAGAGGGAAGGAGGAAGGGAGCGTTTTAAGGATATTCAGAGACAAAAATGAAATGAACTGTTCCTACACTGAAAATTAGCAAAATGAGAGGTTCGTATAGAGAAAAGAGAGAAAGGGAAAAAATAAATGTACGTACATAGAGAAACTCAAAAATATGATAAAGAAAGGGGATTAGAGAGAGAGGCAGAGAAGAAACAAAAGGTTTAGAGAGTGAAAGAAACTCTTTAAAAAGTTGATCTCATTTAAAGAGTTTAAAAGAAGATAATTAGATTAAAACATAAAGACCAGCATGAATAATAATATGAATTTCAACCATTTAAAAATTCAATACTTATTTTCTTAGTAAAATACTGACACAGTATATGGTTTTTATTATTCCACATCAATATTTCACCACATAGAGGCCTAGTTATTTATTTGAAGAAGCCACATAATGGTGAAACATTGTTGTAAAATGGTGATGGGGCCAACATAATACTTTCCCTATATTTTTCTCGAAAACAGTAAGGATTCGCAAAAAGGCTGTTGTTAATAATTTACTCAATTTTGAATTCTAAATTCTAAATTTATTTGTATATGTAGGGTGCGTGGGTGGCTTTAAACCCACCCCCCAAACAGTGAAACATAAGCCAGAAAATTAAAAGTTGTAAAACGTAAATAAACATAACATTTTTGCTAAATTTAATAGATATATTCAAACAAATTTTTCAAATAATTTTTGATTATGTTTTTCTGGCTGGAGGGTGGGATAGAGGCCACCCACCCACCCTACATACGACATCTGTACAAAAAACTGTACTGTGTATAAAAGAGGGTTATTGGAACTAAAATTACCTAGATATTTGCTGATTTAAAATCTAGAGATAAAACTAAATTTTTAAATTTTTGAGAAGATAAAATAAGTTAACCAAGAATTATGTAAATCATGTACATCAACAAAATACTGCTTGCGCAGTTGTGGATGTTTGTGGTTAAAAATATATATTATTTAAATTATCTACAAAATAGAAAGAAGTACTGCGCGAGCAGTATTTTCTAGATGATTTATATCAATAAGATACTGGTGGAATAGAAATTCATCACTACGCAAGCAGTATTTTGTGGATGGTTTATCATCAATGCGATTGTAAAAATTATATTCTACAACCTATTCAGTTGGGAGGATTTTATAGGCAGTATGAAATTATGTGGATGTCCAATTTGGAAACAAATCACTGGAAAATTTGATGCAAAGAGATACTAAATTAATAAAAATAAGTTTTTAAAGATACACATAACCATCATTGATCTCTGTAGAAGAATCTGTAGAATAAACTATAGTGTGTATAAAATAGAGTCATTGGAACTTAGATTATCTAGATACTTGCTGATTTGAAAACTAGAAGTGAAACTATATTTTTAAATTCTTGAGAAGATAAAATAAGTTAACCACTAATAATTATTGAAATCATGTAAATCAACAAAATACTGCTTGCGCAGTCCTGGATTCTTATGTATATGTAGGGTGGGTGGGTGGCCTTTAACCCACCCTCCAATCTGCAAAATATAAGCAAGGTTTTTAATTAAATGTTGTAACACGTAAATAACTTTAATAAATTTATTCAAACAAATTTTTCAAATAATTATTGCTGGTATTTTCTTGACTGGAAGGTGGGATCGAGGAACACCCACCCACCCTATATATACATACAAACTTTAATTCCTTATCGTCTTGTTGTATCCAATTAAATTAATTACAAATCTTCTTGAATAAAAATGAAATTAAAATGGAAGAATTTTTGAGTGAGTAAATTAGTATAATATGAGGAATGATGAGTGGGCAGACTTTAAATATAAGTTAGATAAGATTTGCTATAGAAAGTTAATTATATTTAAAATTACATTTTGATTTTGTTTCCTTTTTTATTACATAAAGGGTTTGATGCTTTGTAGCAGCAAAATCATCAACGGTTAGCAATTAAAGTTATTATATATATATATATATATATATATATATATATATATATATATATATATATATATATATATATTTAGGGTAGGTGGGTGGCCTCTATCTCACCCTCCAAATTCCAATTGCTGATCGTCTCGAGGTTTGGAGTAAATTAATTGAATTAAAAAAAAATTCAAAAAGTAAAGTTCTTGATGAGAAAATTAATAAAAATTTTAAGCAGGATGGGTAGACAGACTTCAAATTTAAAATAGATAGTATTAGCTATAGAAGGACATTTATATTTAAAAGTAAATTTAGATTAGGCTTTATTTTTTTATTAGATATAAGATTTTATTTTTTTTTTGCAGCAAAATCATCAACGATTAATATTTGAGGTTATCATGTATATGTAGGGTGGGTAGGTGTCCTCTATCCGACTTTCCAATCAGTAAATCATAAGCGAGGGTTTCAATTAAAAATTGTAAAATGCAAATAAATACAAAAATGGTGATATCGCCATCATAATATTTTCCTTACAATTTCTCCAAAACCATGAGGTTTACCCAAAAGGCTATTCTTAGTAATTTCATGTAACTCACATAGTTTTTTTAGTGCTGGGCAAAAAATATCAAAATTTTTCATTTTTAATTCTTTTCTCGCAAATTAAGCACTTTATAAAAAAAATGTTCTAATAAAACTTGCTCAGTTTCTCATTATCCTTAACTTTTGTTTGAAGAGTAATATAATATTTTTAAAATTTAGAAAAATATCGAGAAAAATCCAAAAAATGCTTCGTGTAAACAAACACTTCCGGTTTAGGAATGTTTACCAAAAGCTTTTCAGTTCTAATTTTTAATGATAAAACGTTAAGTTTAAGTTTTATCTCAAACGGATTATTCGTTTTTGAGATAGAGCGCCCACAGATATTTTCATGCACGAAAACAATACTTCCCCTATATATACTATATAGGGAAGGTAATAATAATAAAAACGTTTCTGAAAACATATACGTTGTCAGTATTTTATTAAGTGACATGGAGTTTCAACAAGTAACAGCCTCAGCAATCCAGTACTTATTTTCTTTTCTGAATATTGTGATACAGTTGAAGATAACTCAGTTTCAACCCTTTGCCAGACACTACAAATTGGTATTGACCTTCTCCACATCCATAGTCTAATATTTAAAGAGAAAAAGCTAGCATCCATAATAAACATTCATTTATTCAGTAAATATTTAACTGTGATGTTTCAGTGTTTTTAAAAATTCAAGTTAAAATAAAATTCAAGTTACTTGTACAAATGAGCATGTTGGCATTTTCGCTTATATGAAGATTTTACTAATAAATTAAAACAATATGTAACTAAAATACTAGTCTTTAAAAAAAGTTATTCTTTTTAAATGATACCAAAAATCACGAGGCGAGGACCGAGGGATGGAAGCCATAGGCCACTTCAGAGAAGATTTGTAATATTATTTATATGTATAAATGAATTATAAGTTAACTCTGTAACTGTCAAAATAAAACACGTTTAATGCAACTATAATATAATAAAGCCTTTGTAGCAAGTATCACTCATATAATATGAATTTGTCTTCAGAAGTAGCAACAAGAATTATACACATTGAAAAATTTTAGAGGATGTGGTTTAACAATCAATCCTCTAAATTGTAATTAACAATTAGGCTCATATGTTAAAATGAGGAACACATACGAATCATTAACTAGTACATTCACTTGTCTATAATTTTTCATAAAAGTGTATAACGTAAAAGAAACAGAAAGTATTAAATACGTACAATACAAATATTAATATGTAACTGCATTTCATTACGTTTGATTAGTCTCAATATTTCTGAATACTTACCACTGGTTGATTTGGTAGACAGTTATTATAATCCATCATAGCTTCTGGTAAAATTGCAGGCGAAATGTACTTATTCGCCGAAATAAATTTCAGCATTTGTTGTTTACTGAAAAATTACTTTACTTTCCGAATCCAGTTTAAAATAATTCTCTGTTGGTTACAAGAAATTATAAACATTGATTGAGGTATTAGTAGTAATATTTTAATCAAAAATAAACAAGGTGATGAAGTAACTAACTTGTGGTTCTTATTATTGTATTTCTGTGAGTTATTTCATTCATTCATTGAAAAGGTCGATTTTATTTGCCCTATATAGAATATACAGGGCGAGTCTCCAACTTCGAATAAATTCAGTTACTCATTAAAAGTATTTTTTGAAAATATGATCGGATAGGTCGATTAGTATTTTAAATTGGGCTCTTTTTGATGTAATAATTTTTTTTCTCAGTGTGTCCCAAATATGAGATATGACGTCATCGACTATTTTTTTATTGGCAACCCTATTTTTTTATCACTATCCTTAAAGAGTATACCAAGTTACACATGTGTGCCAAATTTCAAATTTTTATTTCTTGTCATTTACAAGATTTGGAATGACATAAAATTCTTAACTTCCGAAAAAAATGAATTTTTTTTTCTAATTGCTAATAAACTATTATAGTTACATAAAATTTATATAGCAAATCTTTGTAAAGAATTCAAAAGTCAACATATAATTAAGAATAGCATTTTTGTGCAAACCTCATAGTTTTCGAGAAAAATATACGTCATAGTACTTGACGGCCACATCACCATTGTTATGTTTTTTTACAATTTACAACTTTTAATTAAAACTCTCGCTTATGATTTACTGATTAGAGGGTACATATACATGATACCTTTAAATACTAATCGTTGATGATTTTGTTGCGTAACGCAATAAAACCTTTTATGCAATAAAAAATAAAGCATAATCCAAATTTAAGTTTAAATATAAATGACCTTCTATAGCTAACATTACCTAATTTAGATTTAAAGTCTGCTCACCCATCATACATAAAAATTTTATTCATTTACTTACTCAAAATTTTACCATTTGAATTTCATTTTTATTCAAAAAGTTTTGTAATTAATTTTATTTCAAATCGCGAGACGATCAGTAATTAATATTTATATGAATATGTAGGGTGGGTGGTTGGCCTCTATCTCACCCTCAGTCCAGTCAGTAAAATATCATCAAACATTATTTGAAAAATGTGTATGAATAAATCTCTAACAATTGCAATTACTTTGTATTTATTTATATTTTACAACTTTTAATTAAAACCCTCGCTTATGTTTTACTGATTAGAGGGTGGGATAGAGACCACCCACCCACCCTACATATACATGATAAATTTAATTGCTAATCCTTGATGATTTTGCTGCTAAAAGCAGTCAAACCTTTTATGTAATAAAAAATAAATAACAATCAAAATTTAAGTTTAAATATAAATGACTTTCAATCCATCAAATTTTTACAAATTTACTCTCTCAAAAATTTTACATTTTTAATTTCCTTCTTATTCAAAAAGTTTTGCAATTAATTTCATTGGATACAGCGAGACGAAAAGAAATTAAAGTTTATATGTATATGTAGGGTGGGTGGGTAGCCTCTATCCCACCCTCCAAATAAATAAAGATCATAAGAATTGTGACTTGGTGGTAATTTAAATTAAAACACTTGTTATATTTTTAACATAAAGAAAACATAGTATAAGTTAGTTATTGATACATATTGGGCGGTTGTATGTGGTCATAAAATAATGAAGTAATAAGGTAGTGTATGAAATGTAATAGGTAACTAGCATGGATTAATTATCAACAAGTAATGTATCAGATATAAGTGAGTGTAAAAACTGGATTAAAATACAGAATGTATAGTTTATACTAAAGAAAATGTTGTATGGTTAGGAGTGATTTTAATATATGATTGGGCTAATTGGCAGTTAATGTACAGTAATTGAAATAAATTCCTAAAATAAGTTAATAAACTGGAAGAATATGATGTTGAAGTCATTAAATCAGCTATTAATAATACAAAGTACAAATTTGCAAACTGTAATTAATCCACAAGAGGTCACCCGAGCCATTCTATCACCGATAAAGACGACTAGACAGACTAGGCCCCAGCAGACGGCACAATAAAAAACTCACGTTAAGGAATCTCCAATAAAGGCCCAAAAATCAGTACAGCTGATATCAACAGTTCAATGAAACGAAATGAAAATCACCAAATAAAACCGAATATTCAAACTATCGGGGATTCAGTTATAAAATCGCATACCCAATCTAAGGAAAATAAAAGCACAATTGGTAATGATGAGGAAGAAAGTGATGTCGTATATAAACACACCAAAAACAAATGGTTTCACATCGGTAAATATAAGCCAGAGTATACTAAAGAAAACATCAAAACTAAAAACAAAATTTCCAAACATAGAATCTGTTCACCCAATAATGTATGAAGATCGAAACACTTTAGATAAATATAAATGCTTTAAAATTGGTGTCCCTGAAGAATCAGCCTATATACTAATGGATCTAAATCAAAGGTATTATTATAAGGGAATTTAAGTTTTTTCGCAAAACAACATACAGATCAAACACTAATCCCCACAAAAATATTAAATAACAACGACAACGCTATCACTAAATTAAAAATTCTACACCAAAATATAAGAAGTGTTTATAATAAAACTAATGAACTTGCAGTAGTATTAAATGACATAAAGGCAAATATCGTATGTTTAACCGAAACATGGTGCAACAAATATAATTCAAGTAATGTGCACCTAAATGGATACACAAAAAGTGCAGAATACACTAGGAAACGCAATGAACACGGTGGATGTATGGTTTTTCTCGATTCAAGATATAAATATGGTCGAATAAATATTAACGAATATTGTGTTGAGAATGAAATTGAATGTGCAGCCTGCTTCTTGAATGAATTTAATTTAAAAATTGCATTAATTTGCATATACCGTCCACATTCAGGTAATATAAATATATTTTTAGATAATATCACAAATTTAATGGTAAATATAAGCAGTACACATTCCCACACAATTCTTTGTGGTGACTTAAATATTGATTACATGGTCACCAACACACCAAAAAGGCGTTTAAATGATTTTTTCTCGTCATTTAATTTTATCAATAAATTAAATGAATAACTAGAATTAACTTAACAGAAAATAACCATTCATCAACACAAATTGATTATGTAGTCACAAATTTCCCAACTGCTACTTGGAATTGCATAAATATTAATTTACACCTTTCTGATCACCACGCACAAATCATAGATGTACAAGTAAGTGCTCGAAATATACCAAATGACAAAACAAAATTTAAATACCGAAGAATAATAAATAACTCTACCATAAATGAATTAAGATATTATCTGCTGAATACAAATTGGAATTTCATTAAAACTGAAAATGTGAATACAAGTTTTGATTTTTTCTTGGAAGAGTTTTTGCACATATACAACATATTGTGCCCTATAAAAAAGAAAATGAGCTCCAATAAACGCCAAACGTGGGTCAACACTGACATAAGAAACTCGAGTAATAATTTAATACTGATTTACCGGCTAATGATGGAATCAAAAACTGAACTTATGAAAATGAAATACTAAAATGACAAAAAGAATCATAAAAAACTAATCGAGGAAACGAAGCGAAAAACCATAGCCAAAAAATTCATAATGCTTCAAATAAACAACGCGAAGTATGGGGTATTGTTAGTGAAGAATTAAACGGGGTTAGAAAGGCCGATTCATACGCAATAAAAAACAACGGACAAATAATTGACGACACGAAGTATCAAATATCTTCGCAGAACACTTTTCGACCATCACAGAAAAAAAATAAGAAATCACTTTGGCGATAACATATCGGAAAACTATACGTCTTCAGAAAACGCTGCTAATACAATGTATTTAAAGCCCGTTACATTTTCAGAGCTTCATAATGTTATATCAGAATTGAAGTCGAATGCTAGCACATGGGAAGATGGTATACCAGTGAAACTTATTAAAGAGATAGCAGCAGATATCATGGAACCACTGCTTTATTTAATTAATTTAATAATAAGAACTGTCATATTCCCAGACTCACTGAAAACGGCGAAAATAATTCCAATCCACAAAAGTGGACCTAGGACTGACATAAGCAACTATCGACCAATTGCTTTACTGAAGACGTTCTCAAAAATATTTGAAAAAATTGTAGTACAAAGACTCACTAATTATCTAGATACATTCCAAATACTAAACAACGCCCACCACGGTTTTAGGAAACATCGATCTACGGAAACGGCACATGTCCTTCTTTTGGAAGAGGTGGCAAAAAACATTGATAGAGGAAAACATGTGCTTTTGACACAATTAGTGCAAAGTTCGTGTGTGATAAGTTAAACGCATTAGGAATCCGCGGTAACGCTTCAAATCTTATAGAATCGTTCCTCAATAACCGCAAACTTTTTGTGCAAATAGGAAATAGTGCTTCTGTAACATGTAACATGTAATATTAGTAACTGTGTTGTTCAGGGATCAACCCTAAGTCCGTTGTTTTTATTATATATAAATGATCTCCCTGAACATATCAACGACGGTTATGTAATAAACTTTGCGGATGATACAGCTATTTTATTATCGGCAAATAATGATAAGGGCTTGATACACAAAGTTAAAAAGCAAACGACGAAGGTCGAAACTGGTGCAATAAAAATAATTTGCTGCTTAACACGGACAAAACGAATGCATTGCTATTTTATAATAGAAAATCACCTGACTTTTCAATAGAAAATCGTACGCCCTGTGTTAAATATTTAGGATCCTATATTCAGGAAAATTTACACTGGGATGAGCAAATAGATCACGTTGCGTCGAAGTTAAGTAGTGCGTACTAAGCCATATTGAGGCTTAAAAATAAAATATGTCACAGTTTTTTGATAGAAATATACTACGCCATGGCACACTCTTATATAACTTATAACATATTAGCATGGGGGAGGGGCGATATAACTCGTGTATTTGTAGCGCAAAAACGCATTCTGGGGCTAATATTTGGCCTGCGGAAAACCGAACCATGTCGGAATATATTTAAGGCAAATAAAATACTAACAGTAATAAGTGTATATATATACAAATGTGCTCTATATGCCTATAATAATAATCAAGTTTTTATAAAAAACAATAACACGCCTAACTATAACACAAGGCAAGGCTCTAACGTACGAGTTACCGGACATAAAACGACCCTCTATGAGAGAACAGCAATATATATGTGCAGCGTAGTTCTTAACAAACTACCAAATGAGATTAAAAAATATACCCGACTTAGTCAATTCAAAACAAAATTAAAGTAACATCTAACTGAAAGATGTTTCTATAATTTTACTGAATTTATAACCAGTTGACTTTTTATAATGCACTCTTTACTTTTCTTAAAGATTTTAATTTGTATCGTATTTGTATATGTATAATGTTTTACGCTAATTTTATTTTATATTTTTAATTTGTTTCTTGATATATACTGATTTTAACCTTTTAGTAAATGTTTTTATTTACTATTAGTATAATTTTATTATATAGACTAAGATTATTTACTTTCTTAATGACGTTCACATCCACTTCAAATGTATGCTCTAGCAATATTGTATCTTTTGTAAATGGTGGCTTTTTGATAAACCCAGTAGTTGAGCAAAAAACTATTCTCAAATTCTTCATTATAATTTACTTGTTGGCTGTAACTGTCCTTATATTAAGGATATATTTATAAATGAACAAAGTATGAGTACCTACATAATATTATCAATACATAAATCTAGAAATAACAACAATAAGCTAAAATATCTCAAGGCGGAATAAACAAAGCATAAATCAATTTTTTAAATAAAAATATATAAGTCCTTTACGTTGTAGAAAAATTTGAAAAAAAAATTTTACGAAAATATTTTCGTAAAATCTACAACAAATGAGTCTTATTAAGACTGCAAAAACAAATCAGTTTTGAAACAACTACTTCTCTAGCTAATACCTTCAAAAGTGATTTGTTTTCATAGTCCTAATAAGACTCATCTGCTGTAAATTTTACGAAACTATGTTCGTGTTTTTTTTTTTTCTAATTTTTGAAACTTCCGATTTAGAAAAATGCTTGTCACGATGTTACGATATAATGAATATAGCCACTAGAATTTATTGTTTTAAAGGCCATGTATACTACAAGAAGATGAAGATGAAAATGCAAATATACATGAAACAAACATTAAGTAGGAAAATGTGAAATCTGCGCTGTGCCAAATCTTGAGCTAAAAATTTCCCTGAAGACTTTCCATACTTGTCAAAATATTAACTGTGCTGAATACTACGGATATACCCTTTATTATATTAATTTATTAAATATAATGCTAAAATTCAAGCTTAGACTATTCTAAAGATGACGAAGAGAGAAGATGCGACAAAATAAACACGCATATTGGAGGACAAAAAAGTAGCGAAAGCTGTTAAATTCTAAAATCCCTAAGACAGGAAAAAAAGACCTAATATCTCCAATAACAATAGAAACATGGGAAGACTACTTTAAACAATTACTAACATAACGGCATCATCAATCAAAATAACTGTGGCGGACGTAAAGCAAGCTCATTAAAGAAAAGAAAGGAACCCGGATCTAGAAACATCCCAGTAGAGCTCATTAAATGGGGAAGAACAAAACTCTACCAAGAACTAACGGTACTAAACCAAAACTGTTTGAATTAAAAGCCAACCCCGGAAGAATTGAACATCGCCCTTTTATCTACCACACATAAGAAATGAGACACGTTGAACTGCGAGAATTAGAGAGGGATAGCAGTAACGAGCGCACTATACAAAATATATGGCAAGATCCTGGCAAAAAAATCGAAGCAGAATACAATGACATGGAAGCGGAGGAGCAGGCAGGATTACGGGTGGGGAGATCAACTATAGACAATCTATTCTCCGTCACTCAAATAATTGAAAAGAAAAATGCGTACAACGAGGAAACCCACCTGGTGTTTAAAGATCTAAAAAAGGGTATGACAGTATACAACAAAATAAACTGTGAGGAGCATTAGAAAGAACTAACATAAATACAGCATAATAAAAGCGATACGAAGATTATACCCACATGCATCAGCGAAAATTAAAATAGGACAAAAATTATCAAAAGAATTTAATATAACTAAAGGGCTTAAACAGGGATGCTGCATATCCACGACCCTGATAAAATATAACAGTGGAAAAGAAAATGCTAATACATGGGTATACCCCTGAACGATAATACTGTCTAAATAATGTTCATCATAGACTATAAAATATTGATAGCGCAAGATCTACATGACATCGAATATATGACCAGAAAATTCATAGAAGATTGCTGTATAGGGAATGGAAGTAAATATAATATATGTGTATAGGAGGACTACAGCAAGACGGAAAAAACATGAAACCAACAAATATAAATACACAGATAACCAACGATGGAACACAAGATGATAACATAAGAGACAGAAATATACAAGGTAGAAGAGTAATAGGTATGTTGAATGGAATATAATAGAAAATAGGCATATCTAACAAAAAGAAACAAGTAATATTTAACATCATAGTAAAAACTATAATAACATATAGCAGTGAAGTATGGACGCTCGAAGATAAAACGGAAAAGCCTTGAAAAGCTACGGAAATGGATTTCTGGAGAAATCGGAAGCCGGGTAGTCCAGAATGGAGAGAAAGACTCCCAAAAAAATATGGGAATGGACACCACATGGAAGAAGGAGAAGAGGAAGAGCTTGAGAGAAGGTGTCGATAGAGAATTAAGAGAGAGAGAAATAGAAGGGAATTTATGGATGGACAAAAAAGAAAATCGAAAGACATCAGAAGATGTTATAAACCGAATTAATAATAAATAATAGTCCATGAGTGAGGTCCACCTCGATCAATCCAGCTATCTACATATGTTACTGTTAGCAACCGCACTCACAAAAATCCGCATGATCATGCTAAACCACAATGCGTTTCTTGTTACCAATGCTATATCCTTCAAATAGTGAATAACGTTTGTTCTATTCTTCGCCAGTAAGCAAAATGCTGGGCCAATTAGCTATGCATCAAGAAATTCGATAAAAACGTTCAACGAGAACTGATGTTGAGTCAAGAGTATTCAGTTGCAAACCGGCGCTTGATCGGAACGGACGTGTCTAATCCCTCAAGCAATTACCTGGCGAGCACTTTTCGAGCGGATTATAACAAGCGATTTACAACTTGTGATTTACGTTGCGGATAATTTCCATTTCAATAACGAAATGGCGACGAAAGGCGAGGAGTTTGCGGCGACTGTGTGTGAGGCGAAGGCGAAAATCTTAAAACTTCTGCCCAAATCATCGGCACATATTAATGTGTCCGATCGGAAGGAAGTGAGGACAAGCGTGGAGATCATGGCATCTACAATGTTGCTGATGTGTGGCATGTTGGTCAACATGCGAGAATTGCTGAACGAGACCGAAAAGAAAATGAAGGAATTAAAAAACGAGCTAGTGAGATGCCGGCGAAGACGAGTGACAAACCCGTGACGCGTAGGGAAATCAAATCTTCCTACGCCAATACGGTGAAGAAGAACGAAATAATCGTGAAGTGCGGTGACGATAAACTAAATAATGTGCAGCTGAAAAGTCGAATAATGACAAGTGTTGACCCCGTGCAACACGAAATCGGAATCGCAAAAATGACGATGATAAAGAAAAGATAACGAAAACCGTGGATGAAACTGTTCAGAATCGATGTGAGTGCGACTGATAACTTTATTTAAGCAGAATTCCTTTTTAAAGAGTCTGTTTGTTTCCATTGAGGAATACTGGAAGGACGTGGTTGTACGCCGGCACATTAAAAACCATCGCAACCAATACTTAAAATGCGTGGTTCTGGAGGTACAGGCATCCCTCCGAAACCTATTAAAAATCGGTTACGAATGTATTCTTGCGGAAGACTACAAGGATTTGTTGCCAGTGCCACGCTTTTGGATATAAATCGGCGGACTGCAAAATTAAGGAACAAGTGTGTAGTAAGTGCGGCGAAAGCGGCCATGCGTTCAAATAATACAAAAGCCGTAAATTGTGTTGTGTAGTGTGTAAGCCACATAATGACCCGAATAAAGATGGTCGCAAACTTGAAACCGACCACGATGCGAAATCAAGACGCTGCGGGAGGAAACAGAATCACTTAAATACAAATGGCATGTGATAAACTGTTAAAGGAAACGGGCAGCAAACGAAACACTTACCACACTGAAGAAAGAAGAACGAAGAGTACCAAGAGAAGAGGACGTTCCATCGCAGAAGAGAATCACACAACGTAGAAGAAAGAAGAGGATGCCTCGTCGCAGAATAAAAGAAGAGGACCACCAAGACGATGACCAGGAGGACCAAGATGAATAGGACATGGGAACATGGAAGGCTCCTGTGCAGATGGCATAATTCTTTATTTTCTTTTATTTTTTCCATTCTGTTACTATTTCTCTGTTCTATAACCTGTAACTTATTCCTACTATCTATTTTGTTTATTGACGACGATAATTTACGGATAATTTGCATGTTAGACCATATATGTATATATATCCCTGCGGGAGGGTAGTCTAAGCTAGTTGTAATTAGTTTTAAGAATACAATACAAATGTAACGCATAATAAATAATAGTCAAGAGTATTCAAGTATATTATGTGATTTTTTTCAGCCCACTGCATTTCTTGAAAAATTCATTTTACCGCTAAAAAGTGTCAGTAGTTAAGGAATTTAAACAAATTTGTTGCAAACGCCATTAACAGAGAGCAATATGTCGAGGAAAACGCGTCAGATAGAAGTGCCTAAAATGTAATGTGTGATATGGATACAACTAATAATCTCTAAGAATTAAACAGTCCCGTTACTTAATTAATTTCATTATTTTAATAGAAGTACCTGGATCTTCCTCTATGATGTTTACCACATTCTCGTCCACTTCAACCGTTCTCTTACTTCCACTGGCGTTTCTCGTTCTTCGCTTCGTTTTAATGTGCCTGTTTTAAGAAAACTGATTGAGTTGCCATTAGTCAATAAATTAAATGCATGTCAGTCATCTCGGCGTTCGGATAGTGATTCAAGATAAACTGCTTGACTAAGTATTATTGTAAGAACATAAACGTTAAACTCATTATCAGTAAATTCGACACATACCAAATGACAAGCACAGTGAGTGTTCAAATTAAATGAATACTTAAACTGTTTTTCTTTTATATGCCTGTACTTACCTGCTGTTAAAACAGGTAAACCGAGTGCAGAACTCCTTACTTATTATATTTTCGACTATATTAATATATCAAAAATGGTTTTGTTAAAAATTTTGTTCGCCCTTTATCTTCAAAACAAAGCGGGTTTTCTAAAATCATCAAAGGACAAAATATTCTTAGAATAACCCAGGAAATCACCTATGAAATGTTTGTCATATGTCTAATAAACACTCTGCAAAATAACGTCAAGGGAACACTTAATATTAAAAGTTAAATATCCCTTTCTTTACTGTATTAATTTTAAATTCTATATATAAAAACATAAAAATTGTCAAAAATTGTAGTATTGAATTTTCTAAAACAAAACATACTTAGTAAAAATGGGGAATAGTAAAGAAGATTCTATAAGTTGAAAGGAGCTAACCTAAAAAATATAAAAAATACAAAAAGGAGCTATCTAAATCCTATTACTTTAACAGAACATTAAGTAATGGGTGTAAATACCACCACCACTTTTTGTGATATAACGAAAACTACAGTACTGACAACTGATCCAAAGATATGAAAACTTAATCTGAAAATATTAAGTGGTATATAAACTCGACCATACTAGGTAAACTAACACTTTAACGTATTAGTAGTTAATACAACAGATGAAGCTTCAATTAAAGTGCAGAGATATTGCCTTGGTCTAGTAAACTGGCCATGACAGAAGCAATGTTCTCAGAAGGCCTGCTTTTTAGTATTTTTTTTTATAAAAACTGTACTCTAGCATCATAACACAAGCCACTAGTAACTGTAAATTATGATAGAATAAACTGATAATTTTAAAATTCATTTAATATTAAAAACAACCGTAAGAAAGATTGTAAGGTTGTTTTTACAAAATTTGCATTAGGTAAACTTAAAAGATACCTAAAATTTAGGAAGAATCATCTTTAGCTATCATGCAAAGGAAAAAAAGAAATTACGAATAAATTATTTTTACTAAACTTATTTAGCATTAGCATGTGCAGCAACATTAGTTCGGGTCAAAATGGATGGGCGACCGGTATCATTCGCCACTCGGATCCAATTAATTACGCTTTACAGTGGCGAGCGCAATCACTTAAAGTAATAAGGTCATTAACACACACTAGCTTTACTTATTTTTATACTTCAAATAAAACACAAAAATTAATAAAAGAAAGATACATCAAAGCAATATTCAGTAATTAGAGGTTAATTAAACTTTTGGTGTTCATCGCGATATTCAGTAGATAGATTATCTTAAAAAAAATATCTGTGGGATGAATAAGATACCCAGAATAAAAGTAGAACTAAAAAAGTTGTACTGAAAAATAATTGATAAATTATTTCGACTTAAATTTTATTTCTTGCAAATATTACTTTCAAAAAAATGTCTCCCAATATTTTTTCAAAATTTTGTAGTTACTTAATATTGTTGTAAAAAGGAAACATATATTTTCTGTACAAATATTTGATTCACATCCATATTGTACTGAAATATACTGCTTAATTTCTTTCGGAAAACCAATGTGCACTTATGAATATTAACTTACAGTCAATCAAACTAGTTAATGTTTACTTTTTTGTATCAGTTTTTTTCGCTATGTCTAATATTGCTGAGACACAAATTTGCATGCTGTCGGCGCGAATTTAACACGTCCTGCCGCTATCAGATTGATTATGTAATATATAAAGTTTGCTGGGAGTTTTCATGAATAAATTTCAGGCTCATTAACGACTTAATATCAAACTTCGTGTTCACATGAACTTTTTTCGGTGTACACGACATTGTTTGTACTGTGCGCCATTTGGTTCCTCGATGTCAACACTTTTTACTAGATTAATTAATTTTTCCGCTCGATTAGTTTTATAGTTTTTATAGTGAAATAAAACTCTAAAAGATGAAGCCACAGCTAAAAAAAAAGTAAGGATGTATATATGGTAAGCTAATAGAAGTATAAATACAACCTGCAGATAAATAATATAAATCACTGAAGACAATAATAAAAGAAACAGCGGTCGATAACCTTTTGACAAACTAACGCACTAAAACATCATTCAAATACACATTTTTATTGACAAACTATACATATTTACATTTAAATAATGAATAATGGATGATGTGTTAGTGAGTTAGTTCGTCAAAAGGCTATCGACCAGAGGTCTTTCTGCCTAACATCATTCATTATTCATTATTTATTATATAAATGTTAACACGTGAAAAGTTTATCAATAAAAATATGTATATAATTAGAGAGAACTATTACAAAGAAAATGATACAGGATGAAACTGACTGAAAAAGAATTTGAAACAACATGAAAGAAATAGAAGATATGCTATAAAATATTAAATAACATAATATGACAGAAACGATTAGCATAATTGAAGCATGAAGACCAATGAGGCAATAATAAAATGGAGAACGTACATCCAAGAACTACTGAATCGAGACTCTGAGCCAATTGAAGGGAGAAAAAATACAAGAGAAGATAAGACATTAAATTTTTCACAAGATAGAGAATGAGAACAAAAAGTAAGAAAGACAAACAAAAGTTTTAAGAGTGAAGAATCACCAAAGCAGACAAAAAAGAAGTATTATTAAAAAAGTGAGAACAAAGGAAAAGATTAAACGACAAAGAATGTGGAAAGAAAATATACCAAAAGTTTCAGGTGTAGGAATTATGATATCCATTTAAAAGAAGGATTGTAAGAACCATAAACTAATAACATTAATTAGAACTATTAAAATATATGAAACAATTACATAAAAATAGAAATAATATATTATCAGAGGCACAGAGCGGCTCTAGTCTCAGGAGATGTGCACATAACCTCATATTTACAACGAACACAATAATTCACCTGATATTGTAAACACAGAAATCAAAGTTTATAGCATACCATAGAAAAGGCGTTCGATAAAGTGCCAAAAAGAAAAATGTGGATAGGCTTAAGGACAATGAAATTCGACAACTAAATGTTAAGGTTGACATATAAGTATATATAAAAAACAAGAAATATAATACTAATGAAAACATTTATCGAAATATTATCACTGTTTATACAGTTCTTTTTTAAATTCTTAATTAAAGATGTTTATTAGCTACAATAAAGTTAAAATATTTGTATTATAGCTAAAGAGATTAGGGACTGCGTGTAAATTATTTAAGAAAGATAAATATAGGCGGAGATTAATATTTAAATTGAGAAGCCTAAAATAAATAAGGGGAAATTTACGTCAACGGTACATAAGTAAAATTGTGTATATCAGGGGGGAAATAAGTAGCAACCAGGATGTGGGCGATGACGACCCCTACTCTGCTCCCGCGTAACGGGAAACGATTTATCATTATATTCAAATAAATAATATCCGTGTTATTGATATTCAAGATGCGGCCGGCGGAGTAAAAGACGCCCTTTGCGACATTTTTTCTTGGCATTTTGTTATATGAGTGGTCCAGGTTTACACGTGTCCAGATATCCTCACTTGACACAAGCTCGTTTTTTCCGTCCCTTCAACGGATCCTTCGTTATCCTGCGGATTCGGCCATTTCTTTATGGTTGACCTCTGGCGGTCGTTTTCTTTTTAAATCCCCGGCATTTATATCCCTTTTAGACTATTATCGCCTATTTCCCAACGTTTTTCCCGGGCGCAATATCTCAGGCGGGCATTAAGATTAAATAGTGGAAACTAAACACGAGGCGAGTCCACCATCCATTATTTAAATTCGCCGCCATTAAGAAAACCTGATTTCGCGCCCTGTTTTTAATTAAACATTCCCTGCATACATCCATCCCTACCTGCAATTATTAAGAAAATTCCCCACGCTGCTAATTACCTGCAATTTGAGTTATTTTCCTTGATTAATATATTTTGCTGGGAGATTTTATTACACTTGATGAATTATCTTTCGGGATTTACTGCAGTTTAAAACATTGTAAACTGTAGAATGAGAGTAATTTTATTTTAATGGTAAGTTATGTTGCAATTGAATTTATTCTTGCTTGAAATATTACTCGGAGTTTGGTCATAACTCAGATCCCTTGTTTGAAACTTTAATTTAAAGGAGAGTAATTACTAAAGGAAAATGCTACAAAATTGTACTTCCCTAGGTCGATGAGAAAATTACCTGCATACTAGTAAGTTTCAATTTAAAATTAATATGAAATTAAAAATTAAAATCTCAACAGTTTTGTAGGATATTATATATAAGAATTTGTTTAAATATACTTCTCTTTTTTACTTAAATTCCTATAAAAATATTATAAATAAAATTTCAGTTTTGCTATCTTAATTATATCTATATCTACCGGGTGTGGCACTTAAGACGCCTCGGACCATAGCTCCCTTACGATAAAAGCTATCGAAAAAAATCTAAGAGCAAAGTGGTGTATAATTACCGTCGCTATGTTTCAAAAATATTTCTAATCATCAGTGGCGTGCCGTGCTCCAGTGGCGTACCAAACTTATGTTTTTTTAAATGGAACGCCCTATTTTTTATTGCAGATTTGGAAAGTGCTCGGAGAGTATTTATTTTTTTTATCTAACATGGTATACCCTGCACTTTAGCGGTTTCGCTGTTATAACCCCTTCTTTCAAAATTGCGCCCCATTTTTGAGATTTTTTTGTAGCGAAACTAATTGACGCCGGCGCCTAAATTTTGAATTGAGGTACAGGTTAAGACCTCGTATACCTTCACATAATTTTTTTTCGGGTAATTTATGGAAAAAAAATAATTTTTGATTGATCTTCGCATGTTGTCATTTTTTTTCAATGAAAAATTTAGAGTTTTGGCTGTACAACGCCGTAATTTTTTTAGGGGGGTGCCATTTGAAATTTTCGATAAAAATGACAACATGCGAAGATCAATAGAAATTTTTTTTTCCATAAATTACCCGAAAAAAAATTATGTGAAGGTATACGAGGTCTTAACCTGTACCTCAAATCAAAATTTAGGCGCCGGCGTCAATTAGTTTCTCTACAAAAAAATCTCAAAAATGGGGCACAATTTTGGAAGAAGGGGTTATAACAGCGAAACCGTTAAAGTGAAGGGTATAACATGTTAGATAAAAAAATAAGTACTCTCCGAGCACTTTCCAAATCTGCAATAAAAAATAGGGCATTCCGTTTAAAAAAAACATAAGTTTGGTACGCCACTGGAGTACGGCCCGCCACTGATGATTAATAATATTTTTGAAACATAGCGACGGTAATTATGCACCACTTTGCTCTTAGATTTTTTTCGATAGCTTTTTGCATGGCAAAAACTTATATTTTTATATAACTGTATGGTTAGATGGCATATTTAGTTTCGATATTTCAAAATACGAGAGATTTATAATAGACCACCAAATGTATTCTGTAGGCATTCCTCAATCGATAAAAATTCTTCCCCAACAAAATAGTTTTCAAGTATATACCCGAATTTTTCCTGCAGTAACCTTTTTACATTGTTTTGTAGACTATTATAAAGTTTTGGACCATAGTGTTATAGTGACGATGACCCTTCTCTTGCCTATAAGTGTTGATATTTTCGAGAAAATCATGTTCACTTTAACGCATAAATTCATGCATAATGAAATAATTTATGGGTTAATAAATCGTTTATATATTCTGTTTTATAGACCGTAGAGGTAATTATAGGAATAGTGCTACTTTGTAGAGCAACTAAAGTGACTCCATAATAAGATTCCATTTGTGACATGGGAATAAATATAATGGCAGACAGTTCTTCAGAGATCTTAATGAATATATTCCTACAAACTTTATTGGCACTTTTATTTTTAAATCTTATCCAATTTAACTTTAGGTCAAGCACACAGAAACTTAGCATCTGTTGCAATATATAAATTTATTTATTTTTATCAATTTAATCAGAAAACGAGATATGGTGGTATCTCGTGACTTTAAATATAAGCAATATAAACAAAGTAAACAACCTTCAAATTTCATTCTATATAAACACTGGAGAAATTATCAACTCAGCCATATCATGCAATTAACAATTATTTCTGCAGAACTATAAAAATACCATCTAATGATGATACCATACAATTTTATCTGGATAATCTGCATGAAAATGTAGGTGATTAATTTATTTTTAAATTAGTGAGCACTGATGAAGTGACAAATGTTTTCATTGACTATGGAGGCTTCTACTTCGTTATACATTTTAATCACAAATTAAACACAATAATTACTTTGTTTTGTATAACTTTCGGTTTGAAAATGGTACATGAATGTATTGAAACCATTGGTCACCATATAAATAAATAACTGTTATACAAAACAAAGTAATTATTGTGTTTAATTTGTGACAAATATTTTATCGAGTATACAAATAAATGCATTTCTATGATTAAACTGTGTTGTCCTTATATCATTTCATACCTCAAATATATAATAAATTGTTGTTTTGAGCGGGCACAGTTTCCTAACATATGGAAATCGGCAACAATAGTTCTTGTACCAAAAATTGTCCTAAATGCGTCAAAGACTTACGACCAAGCAGTATTTTTCCGATACTTTCAAAAATATTAGAACGTGTTCTGAAAGAACAAATTAGCGTGTAGAACTTCTGCCTTCCATACAGTAAGGATTCATGTTGACCATAGTTGGTCAACTGCCTTGCTAAATGTTTTAGATGATATAATTTCTGCCTCTGATAAAGGCTGCATAACTTCTCTAATATTACTAGATTATAGATACTGTTAATCATGAAACATTAACTGCAATGTTAAATTATGTAGGATTCAGTAAACATGCTGTGAAAAGTGAAAATAATTTCTAGTTTTCTTGAAAAATGTTTGCAAATGGTAAGGATTGATGAATAATTTTCTGATATTACCAAAGTTACTGCGGGTGTTCCTTAGGGTTCTATTCTGAGTCCAAAATTATTTTGCATCTATATATCCTGTCTTAATAGCCGTCTTAAATATCGTAGTGCAAATTATTATGCAAATGATGCTCAGCTACTTAAATCATTTTATGTTGATGACATCATTATCACTAAAACTAACATAACTTGCGACTTAATTGAGCTAGTTTAATATCCCAACACCACTCATTTAGAATAAATGGTGATAAATCATCTGCCTTCTTATTTGGTCCTTGTAGTATTATTGATGAAGCTAAAGGTATACTAAATATCGAAATAAATAATGATAGTTTACCCCTTGTAGATGAGGTGCATAATTTGGGACTGGTCATTGATAATAACCTGAGGTTAAAAACGCACATCAGCATTAGTTTTGTTAGTTTTGTTTTATTTTACCTTTTTTGATGGTGTATATAATTCCCGTACAGATATCTGGTAAACTAACCACATTAAACTAGCTTAAGATGTCTGATAATGTGGAGTGTGTAAACATTACATGTGTAAATAAAGACACCTTTTACTTAAAAGATAGTTAATTTTTTTTAATGTGTTTTATTTTGACAGCTACAGAGTTAAATTATAATTCATTTATACAAATAAATGATGTTACAAATCTTCTCTGCAGTGGCCTATGGTTTCCATCCCTCGGTCCTCGCCTCGTTCAAACCCGTTCGCTGACTAACAAAATATTGCCTCAGTAGCCAAAATTGCACGATGAATATCAACACCATCTGCTAACTATAATGGGTCGAATGGAAGAACACGAGAAGTCGTGAACTTCGCCTTCAAGTTCTATGGATCAAATTTTTAAGTTTAATGTATTTAATAGAGCTTGTAAAGTAAATAAAATTAAGTAGAATAAATGTATAATCGAAACTTAATTATTTAATTGTATTTCTTATTTTTTTCCCAAACTGAAAGAAGTATGTTTGATCTATAACTACTAAACTTAAACGGTTAACGTCTGCTTCTATAAGGATATCAATGAATATCAATCAATATTTTGGTGTTCATTACTCTTAAGGATAATTTGATGCTCTTTAATTGTTGCTCCCTCGGAGAAAAAAAAACATTAAAATATAGTAAACGGGTAAATTTTCTACGTTATTAGTAATATCAATCAAAATATCTGAATAGTTAAGACTGATAGTTGTTGAATGTTTATAGGCATATGCAAAATAAATATTTGAAAATATTATCGTATCTAATTTACGAAACATTGCCAAAGTGAATAATCAATATATGTTTTCTTTTTGTTAGAAGAAAAACCAAATAAAATTTCCAAAATTTGGTACTCAATTAACAAGTCCTTTAATGTTCTTTAATGATAATTAGTTTTTTAATTGTTACAAGAGCTTACAGATATAAAAAATAATAATAACACAAGTTTACACATTCAGACCAACTTTTGGACCTGAGTAGATGATAATAATTCTTAACGTTATTTCATGCCCTGAACTCAGATCTTCAATCCGTGTATCAAGACCCACAGGACGTTCTATTACCACCTATTCACATTAAACTTGGACGTATTAAGTTGTTTCCAAAACTGTCATAAGCAAATATCAAAGAAGGAATATTTGTCGGACCTGATATTCCAAAACTAATGGCTGATACAAAGTTTACAAAATATTTAACGCCTGATGAAGCACTGGTATAGGCATCGTGTTATTCTCAACTTTCTTGGTAACCAGAAATCACCGGATTACAAGCAAGTAATCGAAATTGTTTGCAATGTTGCCACAAGATTGTAGCTCGAATGTCTCTCAAGATACATTTTCTGCATTTGTATCTTGATTTTTCCCACAAAATTTGGGCGACACGATCGACGAGCAAGGAGAGCGGCTGCCCTAAGATATAGCGGAAAGAAAGATACCTAGGTGTGTTTTTTGGATCAGTTTCCTTATTTGATTTTGTTGTTTATCAGGTTGTTTTTTATTTTAAGTTTAAACGGAACTAATTTCAGTATTTTTATATGTATGGATAAGTTGTTGTATTTGTTAATTATGTCTACTGTGAGGTGTTCTGTGTATCTTTTTTTATACTCACTGCCTAAACACAAAGCAACTGTTTTTGAAAGATGTTTTACATATTATTTTTTATAAAATTTATAACAATATTTCATCACACCTCAAAACACTTATATTAATCTATTTAAAGAAATCTATCCGAAAGAATTTGTTACTAGATATTTTCTAGATGTAGAAATTTGCTACAGTTGCATTTACATTCATTCAATTTTTACTCTTATCTCTACCTTTGTTAAATGATACTATCAATGTAAGAGTTATAGAAATATTTTATATTCCACTATATAATAGTGTTTTTGTTTTCTGATTAATCATTTTAATGTAGGTTAAGTGAAAGAGCAGAAGTAGTTAGCTATTAACTACCTGAACTTCGTTTACCCTGTTAAATATTACTTTTTTGCTAATATCGACAATTTGTTATTATTAGGTCTACTGGAGTACACAAATGTACCATTGTGTATTTTGAGTAGATATATTAAGAGCAGTAAACAGCAAAGTAAATAAATAATAAATTACGGGTATAGTGGAATCCCTAATTAATATTTTTTGCATCTTGAATTTTGGAGGCGTTCACTTCGTAGTACATTTTTAATAAATAATTACAGGTGTTTAACGTTTTTCTGTTATTAATATTTTCTGCATATGAACGCACAACCATAGCACCATAGGACCCAGCATTTAGGCTTTCACCTTCTTCTTTCACAGTGTGTATCAATGCTATTGGGGTATCTTATTAAATATTCCTTGGCCACTTACGTACTGTGTTAGTATGGCTTACGGATCCATACCTTACAAGTTGGTAGGTCTGCTAGCATTCTAGCATCTATTTTCTTAGTTCCTCTAGAGCCACTCTCCCCTGGGTTCTGCTCCTTAGGTCTTCATACACTATATTCAAGAAATCAACTTGTTAATCCATATTGATCCTTAAAGGGTGATGATATAAGGACCTCCAGAGCAACAAACAATATGATTCTATATCTTCTCATATCCTAAGCGCAGAATAGCAACGTAAAATAGCTTCGCGATGACAATCGCATCAGCAGCTTTCTTTAGGCTACCAAATTTTCTATAATGTTAACCAGAAGGTTTGTAATTTAAGTGATTGTGGTCTTCGCTCTACTTACAATCTCCTCATTAAAATACTCCTATTATTACCACTAGATACCTAAGCCTCGAGACTATTATCACATTAAGCTTAGGAGCAGAATTTGCTGATCTTAAATTATACCTGCTTCGTGCTCAAAATTCCAGGCAGCTTCCGCTTTCTCTATCTAGCAAGATTTAGCGCTACTGATTTAGCTCTGTATGGCCTTGGACATCTCTTACTACAAGGACAGAAATTTCAAATCTTATTATCTCTTATCCGGATGATCTTTATGGTGCACTTGATCTTAGTTTTAAGTTTTTTCTTTAACTTTACTAATCACTCGAGCCAGGACGCCTTGTTTAATGCAAGATTTTAGTCCTAGAATATCTTCGAATCTCATTGGTCTGTTTTCTTGTATTAATCGCCTTACTGGTTAGAATCGCCTTTACATTATGCGACCAAATACTCTTTAGAAGAAGTATAGCCAGCTTATTCGAACAATGAACAAGTCCTAGTCAGTAGAAGGTAAGGCAATTTAATAATATTACCATCTCAATTAGATAAATCTGAAGAATTGATGTTAAAATTCTAGGTTTTCAAATACAATCATCAGCATTTTTAATTTACTGCAACAAATAAACAAAATATTTAAAAAAATATATTGAAGCTGAAATGTGACTATCTACCTACAAAAATTAACTTTAGTTGAATTTAGAATTTAATGATTGATGTTGATGTCTTTTGTCAACAATTTAAAAATAAACGAAAACGATTGCATACTTAATTTCATAATAATCGTTGGGCATTAGAATTAAATACAGAATTCAAGAAATAAATAAAAAAATGTGACTGCCCTATTTGGGAGTATAAATTGAAAATACAACTGCAAGCTAGTTAACATTGATTTATAAACAGATATTAATATAGATATACTAAACTTTTCGACAAATCAAAGATCAAAAATTCATAGCATCCATTATTTCGGCCGTAATAAATTCTCAAGTAAAAATATTTAAATTAATAAAACATGGATGTTTTAAGAGCTTTGCTTGATTATGTAAAGACACTACACTACAACTATTTCACAACACTGTGGCTTTATAAGGCAGATGCGTAATAAGCCATTACCCATATGTAACGTCTTTATATTAAAACGCACATTTAAATTAATAAGTATATTAATAACAAAAACTTTACAAAGAATGTACAATTGAAATTCGTGTAAGAGCCGATGGTGTTTGTTTGTTGATGTTTCAAACTGATCTGGTTTTCCTTTTCGAATGCTGGTTTCTGCACAGCACGTAAAGGGGTAGAGTTTGTTAGCCCAAGGGTAGGTGGTGGTCTGCAAATTAAGATTATTGGCTGCATACAGACTTATCTGCACAGCGTTGCCAAAACATCCATCGTAAGTCTTAGGGTGGCTTCTAGATGGTGAAAATACCCGCTAGGACCTTTATGGCCCACGGACGTTATTATCGCATTACGCGCACAAACTCACCATAAAAATGGGGTACAAATTTACAGTTCTTAGGATATAATTTATACTCGCAATAATCTATAATTCGAGAAAGGATTTTAAACCGGTACCGGCTGTACACTCGCTGCCCCCAATAAAATTCGTTAGAGTCCATGCACCCCGTGCAGGTAAGGCCGTAACACTATATGCTTAATGAGGCCACGTAGTGTTTAAACTTTTTGGACATGTAGTAATCTCATCTTCATTGTGAAGAAAAGTAATAATCTACGCATCGTTACTACTAAAAACTTGAAGAGATTATTTGAGTGGAGGTGGGTAAAGTAAATCCTTCATAGTAGCGTATTATTTGAACACTGAATTGAGAAATTCACTATGTTTTGTCTCAATTCAGTGTAAGTATGGATTACCACGTAGTAACGTCGCAACCATTCTCTTTATTATTATTTGAACGTTGAAAATTCTTTAAGTTAAGCTCTGAAAATAGAGAGGAAATAAATAATTATTTTGAGCAGTTATGTAACGCATCACTCAATAAGTCTCCGGTCTAACTAAGAAAAACAAGTGATTTTATAGAAATTCCACTTTATTTATAAACATACTACCCGGCAATCACATGGATCTGTCAACAATGTTTCCATATATCTGTAAGACCTGGGACTTATTGAGTGACGTATTACATGGTTACGCTAATTTGGCAAACTATTGTACAAAATTAATACATAAAAATATAAAAGTTTGTAATCAGTGCTTCTAATATACCACATATACAGTTGTGCAAACCATATTGCAAGTCCCAAAGAGGAGAAATACAAGAAATAATTATTAGTATCTTAAAATAACCCGATATGATGGATGCATTGTCCGATATTATCACAGCGAAATTGACGTTTACAAAAACGCTAAATATGGACTTGGATACTAAAAAAATCGACTGGGCAGCGCATCGAAAAAGATAAAATTAAACTTATCTTAGTAAAATGTATGTCATATAAACACCGTGATCACATATTCCAAAACAAAAGAAAATTAAAAGGATCTAAAATTTTAATTAGGGAAGACTTAACCAGCATACGTTCGAATAATATATTAAAGGAAGCTATTGAAAAATTTGATCACAAAATCGTGTCGATAGATAACTTGCGACCAAGATCAAAACCATTTATTAGATTAGTCATAAAATATTGTTGTTACCTCCCCCCCCAAAAAAAAACAAAAAATAATGGTAAAAAAACTAATGCCGCCTTGGCTGGCAGACAACATCAAAGTTTTAATTTCTATTAGGAGTAAAGCAAAGTCTAAATTTAAAAAAGTAACACCTTGATGATGAAGTTGGGAACCTTCGATCCTGAAACGATATGGAAGGAACTAAGGTTCTTAAATATCATTAACCACAAAAGTAAACAAACCAATCACATTGGGTTTTCCAATAAGAGGTTTCATCGATACTTGTTCTGCTACTCTCTTGATGGAACCAAATTTTCAAATTAGGAGAAGTAAAACTCTTGTTTTGTTCCATTTCTTTAAAGAACTGGACCCTTTAACGTGACCGCAAGAAAAATGTCTAAAGGTGTTAAGTCAAAAGATCTCGGAGGGAAATTGTGTTCACCTCTTTGCGAAATAACACGGCCAGGAAACTATTCTTGCAAAATGGCGATTGTTTCGTTACTTGTGTGGCACGTAGCGCCGTCTTGTTGAAAATAAACGTCATCCACATCAATATCTTCCAATTCCGGCCATAAAAAACCATTAATCATAACTCGATAGCGCAATCCATTCACCGTAACAGTTACACCAGCCTCATTTTCGAATAAGTAAGGTCCAATCACACCGAAAGTCCAAAAACCGCACCAAACAGTGACACATTGTTGAGAATGGAGAGGCTTTTTTCAATAAACATTCTTGGATTTTTAGAGCCCCAAATGCGGCAATTCTGCTTATTCACGTAGCCTCCGAGGTGAAAATAGGCTTCATCACAAGATGATTTTTCGATGAAAATCTGGATCATTTTGATGTATTTCAAGGACCCAATCAGCAAAGATACAATGTTGCTGGTGATCGACGGGCTTGAGTTCTTGTGCTAACAGAACTTTAAAAGCCTTCAACCCTAAGTATTTATGCAAAATACGGTGTAACGCCGTTTTTGGAATGTCTAATTCCAAAGATCGACGAGCAATCGACAAACCTGGATTTTCGTTAAAACTATTGGATACAGCAGCAATATTCTCAATTGTTCTTGAGCGACGCACACGGTTTCGATTCTTCACATCACTAAGTTGTCCCAACAGCTCAAATTTTTTAACCAGTTTTACTATTGCTGGCCGAAAGGTGCTTCACCACGACCCAAAAGTGCTTTAGTTTGGCGAACTGTGACTGTGACTGCAAAACTTTTACCATTTCTGTAGTGAATTTTAACAATTTCTATACGTTGTTGAAGCTATATCATTAAATGTTTGCTAATGGCGTAGTTTTTACTTGTCAAATATCAAAGATGATAGGTTGGACATAAAATTAATTAAATTATGTAGCCCATATATACATTTTATAAGAAATATAATAAATACTTGTTAATTAGATGGAGTTTTCCCTACAGCATGGAAGATGACAATAATTGTGCCTTTACCAAAAAACAAAATCTTACTCAACTTGGTGATTTGAGGCCTATAAGCACTTGTCAGAAGTTTCAGTAAGGATTTAGGGAAGGCTTCAGCTGCACCACTGCCCTGTTAAAAATCAATAACGCCATCTCAAAAGAAACCATAATTACAGTAAAGCCTTTGATACTTTTGATATAATTAAACTCGGCCTTATTAAACTTCAAGGAACTTACATCGGGTGTTCCACAGGGATTGATTTTTTGATCCTATTTTATATTCCATCTACCCGCTTATCATAAAATAACTTAATTCATTGCAAGTACCAAAAAGAAAATGTACTGAATTAGTGGAGAAGTTCATACCGTCATTAAGCCGAGAAAATTTACCCCTATTGCAAAAATCTAGGTTGTCTCGGGACAATTCTTTCAGATATCATAACTTCATATCTAAATATATTAACATTGCGTATGGTAATCTCAGGACTATATATCATAATCGATAATATTTATGTCAAAAATACAAAATTTTACTGTGCGAATTGACAATACTTTTACAATTCACTTATTGTTCTCCATTATTACATTCATGCCTAGACCGAATGATGAAGTTACGCATTCAACGGATTCAAAATTCTTGCTTTAAGAATCATTTTTGGGTTGAGTTGGGAAGTGGCAGTATTACTCAAAGTTACAGAGCAATAGTGGAGTAAAGCATCACAAAATACATGATGCGACCATGAAAGGGAATGATACTTGTAAATCTGGAGGCTTTATATAGACTTATAAAGCAAATAAATCAGCAACTGTACATATATGTAGATATTATTAAAGAGGTAAGTGATAGGGGTGAGAATTTACTATATAAATGTCTCCCTAAGAAGAAATTCTGGAAGAATTAAAAAAATAATAATAAATAATGGAACAAAATTATAAATAATGAGGGACTGCAAAGCTGTCTTATATAATCTAAGATAATTGTACTTTTAGCATTAATTCTATTCCAGCGTCTTCTGTATATGAACTTATACGTGCCTAGTGATTTACAATCCGTAATTGAAGTTATACAAGATGGACTTCCAAGAATACTCTAAGTATTCTTCTTGAGAATTTCCTTTGACTAATCGACACGAGCGATTATCAAATTATGTGGGATCCAACGCGAATTACTTATTTTGATAGCTAAATCTTTAGGCAATCATAAGTTACATGTTTCCTGCAACAATTATTTAGTTAAATACTTTTCTTTTTTAATGAAATTATTTTTTTAATGTAAAATTTATAAATAGTTGCTAATTACTTTGAAAGTTAAATTGAAATAATCAACAACTTTTTGCATTCAATCTCAACTTTCTAATCCCAAAGTCGACAGGAGTGCACCTGCAGTCCCTGCTCACTTAAGACTCCCTCCCTAAACGCATACAAATGCATACTCATCGACGAGTTTTATTAAAAGACCACCCCCTCGCCGACGTTATTAATGTGCGCAACTCTCATTCCGACTTTTATTTATTTCTGACACCCGTGAGCTCGTCTTTTGACATCCTGGCGTTCGGTGAATGGGGGCGGAAAAGAAAACTAATTACAAGGGGAGCCTAAGTGCTATCATAAACTGCCAGCCTCCAATTATTTTTCTTTCCAGATTAATTACCAAAGAACAGTTTTATGACGGTGTAGTTTAACCTTGATGAAGGGGAAAGGGAGTTGACAGTTACACGGGTCGGCAATTATTTATTGTTAGTTTGATAAATACGATTGGTGATGAGCTTTTATGAATTGATTTATTTATCAACTAACATTTAATATATAAAAACATAAAAAATAATTAAGGTAATAAATATTTAAATAATAAATTAAAGTAAATTAGTTTTAAAATTTTATACTCTTACATCTTGAATAACTTGTAATTGACACAATAAGTTTGTATTACCGCTATATTTTTGAGAATTGCAGTGACTTTTATTTTGATAATAACTAGCTTATTGTCGATATTATAGTCACTGCAATTCTTATAAATATAGTGGAAAATGCTAAATGTAAGGGTTTGAAAGACCATCGGTCGATGTTGTTACGGGTTAGCTCTTCCTAATTGTAGAAAGCAGGGGAAACCTAAAGAAGATAACCCCTCCGGGACTAATCGCATATGAATTTAAGAGGGTAATAAAGATATGTATATGAATATACATAAAAATAAACTATCAACAAAATTACGATTGTCCTTGGCTTCGTAACTGCACGATTAGCTCAGGGTAGAGTGCAGAACAAGTTACAAGCAAAAAGAATAATAGTAAAGAAACATGCGTTACTTACTTGGTTTTTGAGTGCGATGGTCGTTGGAAGCTGCTCCTGCTCCTAATGGCTGGATCTGAACAGGATTCGTTGGAAACACTTACACTTTCACTATGCACTGAGTTTAAGGATTGATTGAATAAAAGTCGGTGTTCAAATTTAGAATTCTTCTCAAAGAGAAGTTATATTGACAAGATCAATAATAACAACAACAATAACAAACAAAATAATGAAAGAATAATAACAAATGTAAGACTAAGATAATTTACAGACCTTTGAGGTTGAGCACGCGATCAAACTTGGTATTTAAATACTTATTTGTAAAAAAAAACGTCAGGACGTTAATGCGGATGCGACTGTTACGTGCGATTGCTTAGCAGAGACTTTTTTTTTTTCTTCTTTAAGGGCGGCTGCCTTTATAGTATACCTGGGCGATCAGGTCGCGCCCTACCGAATTTTCGGACAACTAGCCATTTCTTCTTCGCTTGCGTACCGCATCATAACGGAGCATTTTAAACAAATTATGATGGCAACCAAATCTTTGCACATATTTATGAATAATGTGTAGCTTATTATTCTGTGCCTTGAGTTGTGTCACTTGTATTAGAAGAAATGAAGATTAATTTTCCTAAATTAACCTGTGGACATTCTAGAAAATCAGAATTATAACGATTTTCTTATCTTGATTATATATGTTTGGAATTATAGCTTAACATTCGCATTATCTTGTCCGACAATGAATTAATGAAATAATATTGTTGACGAGTTTAAGAATATCAAAATAATGTAAATAAATCTAAACAAAACAAACAATCAAACGTGCTCTACCTTCAAAGAATAAAATTGAGAATCGAATTCTGCATCTATAATATATTACTCAATACTATCCATAAACAAATATTATATAAAAAAAAACAGCAAATTAATTTGATTATAATGAAATCGCGAATGTAAAATTAATTCGAATATTTGTCTAGATGTGAAGGGAATGTGATGTGATTGTTTATGCATAGTATTGTATCGTAAAACCGTGAAAGAATATATACAAAAAAAAATGTGCAGATTTCCTATATCCTAGTTGGAATATTATAATTATAATTAATATTTAATGATATTTAATATTTTAAATAATTCGCCTAGCCGTAATTAGGATAAGGTTTAACATGAAACTATAACTATTCTATAGGAAATTTTCCTGGCTCAATGATGACGTATGTGTCGATTTTGTATAGCGTATGGTTTCGCTAAAAATCGCGAAAAACACTATGGGGATTTCCGCTTGTGACGTCATGGCAATTTAGGTTTAACCCAAGTAAGCGTGCGCGTCCCTTAACGCAGGTAAGCGCGTGTTAAGGCGAGTTTAGGGTGAAAACATCGGCTTATATTTCTAAAAATAGATTTCAGGTCTATTATCCCGTCAATATTTACAATTTTTATGGGTCACGGTTTTACGATGGTTACCTACTCTACTTAACTAATTTACATCTTAATATACGAAACAAACTTTACTCATTTGGAAATCGTTCATGCGGCGAAATTTGGAAAAAGCAAAGTATATTTAATAATAATAATAATATGATTTAATTGTGATTAATAATAATCTTTGAATTTAAATTTCGGCAAATTGGACGCGTTGAGACGTTCTGAGAAGAACGCCGATAACAATTCGGCCCCGTAAAATGAGTAAAATTTGTTTCTGCAAGTATATATATGGGTCTATCTTCATACATTTGTTCCTAAAATAAATATATACATACAAATCTGATGAATATTGATACAATAATAGAAAATATATACACAAATGTGGTTGTTGTCAGTGGTTAATATTTACCAATCGACGGCTTCGATATACTCATGTCACCTTGGGGTAGGGAGCACCGGCTCCGGAATCTTCGCTAAACGAGGCACTGGCGACGTTAAAGCTTGACATGATTTGGGGTTGTAGAATAGGGTGTGAAATTTTTGGGCGCCACAATGGGTTATTAGACTGCCCATTGTCAGTCAGGAAACTGGTAGTTTCAATATGTTGCTGGTTAATTCTAAATCTTCCCGATTCGCTCAACGGATTCCATGTCCTTGGAATAGGGCGGTAGTCCTCACGCGTCTTCTTTAGAGGTTCACTGGGTGGCACTCTTTGCTCATGAAATAGAGTGTTTTAATCCGCGAATGTGTTTTCCATGACACTGGATCTGCTCATGGAATCGCGACGTTTGCGGAGTCCAAAATACGATTTTATACAGTTATTTACACTTATATACACTTACACTAAACTTACACTAATTTCACTCGGCACATGAGCGTCCTGTACTTATTAACACTGTACCGCGGGATGGTAGCGTCTTTAGTTTCCGGATGAGCGTCTATATCGCGGAAAAGCTAGTCACTTATGGTACAATAATAAAGCACAGGCACTAACCGACATCTTCTTCGTCTACTTCAGAGGCTGGTTGAGAGGGAGGTCGTGGATTTAGTTCTGGTTGCTGAAGTGGCACTGGCCGGATATCATCAGCATGTACCCTGACATCTTGTCCGTTTCGATCAATTAGATACACACGACCGGAGAGTACTTCACGCACGGTATATGGTCCTAGCCATTTGGAAGCAAAACCGGCAGGGTTTTGTTGGTCACTTATTGGGTGGTTGCGAATAACCACCGTCTGGCCAAGTGCGAATTTTGGAGGCTCATCTGGCTCGTCGTATTTGCGAACATACTGCAATTGTCGATCGCGAATGACTCCTAATCGAATATCCCTTGTCTCGTATTCTGGAGCTGTAGGTGGCTGCGATCGTGAAATTTTGCGTTCTCCTGGTCGAGGAAGATCGTATCCTAATAGTGCTCGTGCCGGGGTAAAGCCAGTTGCAGCAATGGCGCGCGAACGGAGTTCGAACAGAATACTCTGGAGGTGTTGAGACCATTGCTTCCCGGGCTGTCCCTGCATTTTAATTCGGAGGCTTTTTTTTCAATTCTTGGTTCCTCCTTTCAGTTGGATTGGCCTGGGGATGATATACGGGAGTATAATACGCATCCACTCCCCAGCGATGCATTTGTTTATGCCACTGTCTCGCTGTAAATTGTGATCCGTTATCGCTGATAATGCACTGTGGATACCCAAACCTGTGGAATACTTGTTCTTCCAGTAATTTAAGAATGTTGCCCGATGTGGCTCGACAAACAGGAAAAGCTTCCACCCACTTTGTAAATAGATCCGTTACGACAATTACAGACCGCTTTCTCGTAGTAGATAGTGGAAACGGTCCTATCAGATCCACTGCGATCGTGTGAAACGGAGCTATGGGAACTCGCGCTCGCATAGGCGCAGCTTTCTGTCTTTTCCCGCGTTTTGTTGCTATGCAGACGAGACATCCTGCTACATAGTTTCGTACGTCTTTCACAAGCGATGGCCAGAAATAACGTGTACGTATACCTCGTAAACTTTCATCGCGGCCTGGATGGATAGCTTCGTCGTGCATGGCATGTAGAACTCGAGCTCGAATGGTGGTTGGTACGTAGAGCGTCCTGTCACGATCGTTTACTGGAATGTGGTATAATGTACCGTCTATTACTTCGTACATTTCATTATATTTCGTCCAGTCTGCGTGATATCTATCGCTAAGGATTTGAATAATGTCCTGGGTTTCGACGTCTTCTTGTTGTGCTTCTACAACGGTTTGGACGATAGGGGCTTCGAGAAGGTTTAGTGTTGGAGGCAGGTTGTTTTCTAATTCGGGTAACTCTCCAACTGATTTTTCTTCCGGATTTCTGCTGAGGAGGTCTGGTAATTGATTGTCTTTCCCTGGGTAATGGACTATTTCGAAATCAAAACTTTGCAAAACAAGTGCCCACTTAGTAAGTTTCGATCTATGATCTTTAAAATTTGCGAGCCAAGTGAGTGCTCTGCTATCAGTTACCACGCGTATGTGATGTCCTTCTAGTAAAGGACGATATCGTTTAAGAGCCCACACAAGTGCCATACATTCCAATTCGTTGATATGGTATCTCTTTTGCGTTTCGTTTAATTTCGCTGAGTCGAACGATATTATTCTTTTCTCGCCTTTTCCGTCCGTTTGAAACAGTACCGCCGAGATACCGAGTTGAGACGCATCAGTCTGCACTGTGTATTGCATGTCGGGCAGAGGTCGGTGAAGCTGAAGTGGCTGTTGAATTTCTCGCTTCAAAGTCTCCATTGCTCTCATTGCTTCTGCGTTCCACTTAAAAGCGCGTTTGGTAGCAGGTAAATCATTAAGAGGAGCGACTATGTTAGCAAATCCGTTAATATACTGCCGGATCCAATTGCATAATCCTAGAAACTTACGTAACTGTCTACGAGTCTTGGGAATGGGGTGATTTTTAATTTGGTGTATGTGTTTTTCTAGGGGACGCGTCCTATCTTCATGAACCATGTGTCCTAAATACTCCAACGTTTTCTTTCCAAAAGTGCATTTATCCACGCCTAATCTCAGGTCGAATTGGTCGAGACGTTCAAACACCAAGGCCAAGTGTCTAAGATGATCTTCGGGTGTCCTGAAATACACGATAATATCATCCAGGTACACCATTGCGAAGTTGTGGATCATTCCTGAAAGCACTTCCTGTGACATCAAACGTTGAAACGTTGACGGGGCATTTTTAAGTCCAAAAGGCATCACGCGGAATTGGTAATGTCCTCCATCCAACGTTGAAAAAGCTGTAAACTTTTTTGATTCCTCTTCCATCGGTATCTGCCAGTACCCACTCTTTAAATCGAGCGTTGAGAAAATACAGGCATCCCCAAGATCGCGCAAGGCTTCCTGGATCACTGGCAACGGTGTTGGTTCTGACAAGGTTACTTCATTTATTTTGCGATAGTCGATGCAAAATCTGTTCTCACCATCCTTTTTTTGTACAAGGACAATAGGTGACGAATATGGGCTCGTAGATGGTTCGATTATTCCTTGAACAAGGAGATCTTCTACCTGTCGATCGATCTCTTGTTTCTTGCTAGGACTGACTCGATATGGGCGTAGACGAATAGGTTTATCAGTGGTCAATTGGATTTTATGTTCAGATGTTCGTGATTGACGGGCGAATTGATCCTTCGGTTGAAACGTCCTTCCAAAGCGTTCGACAAGTTCTTCGAAGTGTTTAGCCGCGACTCCTTCGAAACCGTGTTGTAGTTTTGGAATCGGCGTTGCTTCGTCTTTAGTGTAGTTGTTATGCATCCACCGGATAGTTTGTCGCAATTCTTTACCTATGTGCATGCAACATTTAGCACAGTCGATTACTGCATCGTGCTTTAAAAAGAAGGTAATGCCTAAGATTGCATCGAATCTTAAGTCAGGCATAACAAGGAACTCTTCTTCGAACATCTGATTTCCCAGCTGAAAATTTAACAATGTAACTCCTGTAATATCGGCTGTTGAGTTTCGTCCTGCGAGGTTTGTCTTGATTCGGAGCGTTTTTATATGAGAAGTAAGGCCGGGGCAAATATAGTTTTGACCAGCTCCTAGGTCAAGTAAACATGTGATAGTGTAATTTTTAGTGATAAGTGGTAACAATATAAGTTTACCAGTGCGTGGTTGTAATGAACACAGTGGAGGATTTACTTGTATAGCGTCTATATCGCGGGCACTATCACTTATGCGGCTTGCAGCAGTATGTTGTAACGCACTGGAATTGTTTATTTTGCAGTCACGGTAACTGCCTAAGAACTTGAAAATCCTACGAGTACATGGGAACGCGCTAATAAATTGGTCCTTAATTTCGTGTTTGCTACTATACATTCTATCTTGAGGCGAAGTTTTCCTATCGTAAGGGTGGTATCGGTTTAGTTGAAATGCGTGTGGTCGTTTCCATTTAGCGGCAAGAGCAGAGAGGCAATTTAGGTTTAGCTCTGCCGCTGTTGTCCGTTTCCCTGAACGTTAGGACATTCATCGTTCCAATGATTCCCTTTTCGGCAACGTTGACATAAGGGCGGATCTTGCGGAAAGTTCTTCTGTTTATTTTGTAGTGGTGATGATGGTCTGCGTACGTATTCCGTATTTTGTTTATTATTGGAGGAGTTTTGTCTATAACTGTGCCTATTTACTGAGCGGGTTTTCTGTGGAGATCTATTTAGCGCAGGATTGTAATTGCTCCTTTTCGGTTTTGGTTTATATTCTGTCGAATCATAATTTCCGCTATTTTTATTTACATTATTATTGTAATTATAACCTTGATAACGTTGATAATTGCTGCGTGTGTTATAACGTCCTTGTCTATGATTATTATTCTGTGGGGGTGGTGAACGTCGTGTGGGATTGTATGGGGCACTTCGATTCAACTGTTGAGTTTCATTGGTTTTACCTCCACTTCTGTTGTTATTCGATGAAGATGGAATTGTTGTGGCTAACTGTGCTGCTTGTGTGACGAATTCCGCGACTGTTTGTGGTCTAAAAACAAGAGCCTGACGAAGATCATTGGAGGCTAACTTCCACATTACTTTTGTTTTCATCACTTCCGACCAATTTGCAACGTATTTATCGAATAGCGTCTCTTTACGTAGTGCAAAGATACCAGGAGGTGTGGAATCTTGTGTAGTGGATAATAGTTCTAACATCTCCTCATGGGCTATATTTTCCGGATCAATTGAATTGATAAACAGCGCTTTCGCTTTACTCCATGGCACGTGGTCTGCAAAGTAAGGCGCATATAATTTTAGGCAATCCGGAGACATACGAGCAAGTGCACGACGATTCTTCATGTTGTCCTCCAATTGAATTCCTTCAAATTCCCGCTCCAGCTGGCTTATGAAATATTGAGGGTCTTCCTTCCCGGTGAATTTATATGGAATGTCGTTTTCCACTTTCTTCGTTCCGGTTAAAATGTCTAGAATGTATTTATTGGTCTGGGTGGCCTGGCGCAGGACATCCTCGTGGACTGGGAGAGGTTGGACAGCATGATTTCGGCGAAGAGGTTCATGAACTTGCGCTTCCACTTGTATCTGATGCTGCGGAGGCGGGCTAATTGAATGATACCTGGGCTGTGGAGAATAGGCTGCGGCTCGTACCTCCGGTTCTTCATTTGATAGTCGCGAATGGACGCGTTCGTTCTTCTAATATGTCGAATCTCCTGTACATGTCATCCGCTTGTCGTTGTAGGCGTTGCTGCTGTTCGCGAATTTCGCGCTGGAAACGTTCTTTTTCGCGTAGGAAGTTCTCGCGGTCAATTTTAAATTCCCGTATTTGTTGCAGCATATCGTTTTCGTATGTAGAGGTTTCTGGAAGAACTTCTTCGGGAAAACGGGTGCGGTCTTGGTTTTCATACCGATTTAGGGCTTCCATTTCACGGCGAAGTGTGGACATTCTGTCGTTGTGATTCCGTTCCATTGCTTCTATTTCTGCAGCTATTTGGTCTCTACTAACAGATCTTCTGTCGTCCTCATACATATTATCTTCACAGCTTATTTCGCGCGAATGTTGGGGATTATTACTTTTTAGAGAGTAAGTAGACATGATCTTTCGCGTAATTTGATGCTCAATTAATTATTGGCGTATTTTAAATTACGTTCGGCCCCGTCGCGATCCCGAAATTAATAGAATAACATAAGAAATGAAGCTTATATTTTTGACTGATTATCCCGCTACAATAAAAATTAAAAATATTTTCCTAGCTGAATTTATGCGGCCCCGTCTGTAGGATGTGCGCACAGTGTTATATATATGATTATATAAAAAAATATGAGTTCTAAATTATTAATTCAAATTAAAAATTCATGTATTTCTAAAACGTACAAGGAGACAGTAATAAATAGAAAGTAAATAAATATGTAATTTGTCCTGAGGATTCTCGTTGCTATTGCGATAATACTTAAAATAACATTTATTAAACAATCACGTCATTACTTGAAGGAAAAAATACAAATATATGCAGCCACGAGAATCCTATTTTGAATTTACTTTTAAACTAGAGTTTCACATAGGTCATAAAATGGGCTTGAAAGTGACTATTGTGAAAATCAAAACGAGTAAATTAATATTATGAAATTTACTGAAGATTAAATTGAACTGCACGTGATATGAATGAAAAAGGGGGTCATGAGTTATTAGTTTACCACTATTTAAGCGTCACTTTGTTACGAAATCACTACGGGTTCTATATAAATTAATTTTAAAAAAAAACAAAAAAAAGATGGTAGAATGTTATGAATTACTTAAGTGACTGTATATCAATATCAAAAAAATAAAACAAACCTGGTCACGATAAAATATCAAAGAGTTTTATATCTTTAAATAAAAAAAACAGGGTCGTGGTTTATTTATAACCAATAGTAGCGCGTCACAATGTTACGATTTAATTAAGTGGTATACAATTTTTAAAAATTAGTTATATCAGGGTCGTGGATTTATTTAAAACCTATCAAGTTGGGCGCCACAATGTTACGGGTTGAAACCTGGTGGACTGCCTCTTGCCGTACTGCTGGAAGGCGGCCCCGGGTGACGCGGAGTCACGGCTAATTTACAAAACATGAAAATAGTAGCAGAAGTAGAGCATGAATCTTCAGGGTGTGAGTTTTACTCGGCCACTAGTTGGGAGCCAAATGTTAACGGTTGACGCGGAAGATGTCCTCGTGGCGGACTGGCAAGGAAGTAGCACCGACGGTACTTTCTGGAACCAACACGCACTGGAGGCGGCACAGGGGTCCCTGGCGAGGCTCACCATCGATTAGCAGCCGCAGGCTTCGATTAAACAGTTTCCCTTCGGTGATACTTGCTTGAGCTTCCACGCCACGTCAACGTATGGGCACCGGCTAGCTGTGAAAACAGAGTAAAAGAACAAGAGAAAGTGTGTAAATTAAAACATGGGACCGGAGAAGAAGAAAATATATTACAAAAGACAGAAAGAATAGACAGAGAAAATATACAATATATACAAGTAGGGCAAGAGGCTTGAATCGGCAAAGCCGACCAGGCTGACCAGTCGTCTGCCATCAGCAGCGGTGGTCAGCCTGGTCGGCTTGTATATCAATATCAAAAAAATAAAACAAACCTGGTCACGATAAAATATCAAAGAGTTTTATATCTTTAAATAAAAAAAACAGGGTCGTGGTTTATTTATAACCAATAGTAGCGCGTCACAATGTTACGATTTAATTAAGTGGTATACAATTTTTAAAAATTAGTTATATCAGGGTCGTGGATTTATTTAAAACCTATCAAGTTGGGCGCCACAATGTTACGGGTTGAAACCTGGTGGACTGCCTCTTGCCGTACTGCTGGAAGGCGGCCCCGGGTGACGCGGAGTCACGGCTAATTTACAAAACATGAAAATAGTAGCAGAAGTAGAGCATGAATCTTCAGGGTGTGAGTTTTACTCGGCCACTAGTTGGGAGCCAAATGTTAACGGTTGACGCGGAAGATGTCCTCGTGGCGGACTGGCAAGGAAGTAGCACCGACGGTACTTTCTGGAACCAACACGCACTGGAGGCGGCACAGGGGTCCCTGGCGAGGCTCACCATCGATTAGCAGCCGCAGGCTTCGATTAAACAGTTTCCCTTCGGTGATACTTGCTTGAGCTTCCACGCCACGTCAACGTATGGGCACCGGCTAGCTGTGATTTCTTTCTGTCTTTTGTAATATATTTTCTTCTTCTCCGGTCCCATGTTTTAATTTACACACTTTCTCTTGTTCTTTTACTCTGTTTTCACAGCTAGCCGGTGCCCATACGTTGACGTGGCGTGGAAGCTCAAGCAAGTATCACCGAAGGGAAACTGTTTAATCGAAGCCCGCGGCTGCTAATCGATGGTGAGCCTCGCCAGGGACTCCTGTGCCGCCTCCAGTGCGTGTTGGTTCCAGAAAGTACCGTCGGTGCTACTTCCTTGCCAGTCCGCCACGAGGACATCTTCCGCGTCAACCGTTAACAGTTGG
>OZ018387.1:86812417-87004398 GCA_963969525.1 Ontholestes murinus
CCTAATTAACGACCAGATTGACCTGATGTACACTCCAATTTTTACCGCTGTTTGTTAAATTTTGTTTCTATATATATACCTGTAATTGTAGTTTAACTCATTGTATGTTTTGATAATGGCACGTTGAGATGCCGAAACTATAGTAAACAGAAAATAAATAGTGTTATACAAACAAAGTTACAAAGTGTTTTATTTATACTCAAACATGTATAACGAAGTAGAAGCCGCAAAAATTAATAATATTTTAGTTTGAGTATTTTATTTTTTAAATTATTCATAAAAATTTCCGCTAATAAAGAACTTAATGGAGAGCCCATTGCTAAACCTCCATTTTGTTTATAGATTTTATTTTTGAATGAAAAATAATTATATTCTAAAATATTTTACATATAATTTTTATAAAATTTGTAACAAAATTCCATCACACCTCAAACCTCACATTAACCGATTTTAAGAAAACTATGCAGAACGCTTTGTTACTAAAATATATTTCCTAGATGTAGAAATTTGCACACCTTTCTTAAATAATACTATCAATGTAATAGTAATAGAGCTATTTTATATTCCACTATATAATAGTGTTTTTGTTTATTTCTCGCCACGTAGTTTTAATTTTCTTTATAGTTGTAATTTTAATGTAGGTTAAGTGAAAGTAGTGGTTAGCTATCAACTACCTGAACTTCGCCTACCCTGTTAAATATTATTTTGTAATAGCATTATTTTTTGCTAATATCGTCAATTTGTTATTATTATTAGGTCTACTGGAGTACAAAAATGTACCATATTTGTGTATTTTGAGTAAATATATCAAGAGCAGTAAACAACAAAGTAAATAAAAAAAGTTACACTTATAATGGAATCAATAATTAATATTTTTTTAATGTGAATGCAAAACCAAACATTACCAGCAACTTAGAACCCAACATTTAGGCTTTCACCTTCTTAGATAAAATGACAAAGTTACCAGGTTAGTATTAAAAAGTGTGTATCAATGCTGTTGGGGTCTTTTATTAAATATTCCTTGGCCGCTTACGAACTGTGTTAGTATGACGTACGTACCCATACCTCACAAGTCAGTAGGTCTGCTAGCATTATAGCATCTGTTCTCTTAGTTCCTCTACTCTCCCCTGGGCTCCGCTCCTTAGTGTTTCATACATTATATTCTAGACATCAACTTGTTAATCTATAATAAAATATATATGTCCTTTACGCAAATGACTTTTGTATTATTCAATGTCTGTCGAAGTATTAGCTAGAGAAGTAGTTGTTTCAAAAGTGATTTGTTTCTTGTAGTCTTAATAAGACTCATTTGTTATAGATTTTACGAAATATTTTCGTGTTTTGTTAATCCATATTGATCCTTAAAGGGTGATGATATCAGGACCTCCAGAGCAACAAACAATATGATTCGATATCGTCTCATCTTCTAAGCGCAGAATAGCGACGTAAAAGACCTTCGCGATGATAATCGCATCAGCAGCTTTCTTTAGGCTCAAAAATATCCTATTATGTTAACCAGAAGGTTTGTAATTTACTTAAATGTTGGCTTCGCTCTACTTACGATCTTCCTTAAAATACTCCTATTATTCCAACCATTACATCTAGATATATAAGCCTGGAGACTATTATCACATTATGCTGATCTTAAATTATACCTGCTTCGTGCTCAAAATTCCAGACAGCTTCCGCTTTTTTTATCTAGCAAGATTTAGCGCTACCGATTTTAGCTCTGTATGACCTTGGACATCTCCTGCTACAAGCGCAAAAACTTCAAATCTTATTATCTTATATCCGGATGATATTCTTTTATGCTGCACTTGATCTTAGCCTTTAAGATTTTTTTTTAGCTTTACTAATAACTCAAGCCAAGGCGCCTCGTTTAATGCAAATTTAGCCCTAGTAGAATGTCTTCGGGTCTCATTGGTCTGTTTTCTAGAATTTATCACCTTACTGGTTGGAATCGTCTTTAGATAGTGCGACCAAATACTCTTTAGAAGTCTAGCCAGCTTGTTTGGGCAAAGAACAAGTCCTAGTCAGTAGAAGGATGAGGCAATTTCATAATATTATCATCTCAAATAGACAAATCAATGAAGCTGAAATGTGACTATCCACAAAAATTAACATTAGTTGAATTTAGTATTTAAAGATTGATGTTTTTACTGCCATCAATTAAAAAATGGTGATGTGGCCATCATAGTACTTTCCCTATATTTTTCTCGAAAACTATGAGGTTTACGCAAAAAAGCTATTCTTAATAATTCATTCAGTTTTAATTCTCTACATTTATTTGTTATATAATTCTTATAATTTATTAGAAATTGGTTTCTAAATGTCACAGTTTCACGTTTCATCTCAAACAGATAATTCCTTTTGGAGGTACAGCGCCCGCACATTTTTTCCAGAAATTAGTGTTTTGGGTTCAGGGGACCCCAAAACGGATATTTCCGCAAAAAAATGTTTAAAAAAAATCACGAAAACAATACTCTCTATATATACTATATGGAGAAAGTAAAAAAAAAGCCGAAAACGATTGCATACTTAATTTCCTAATAATCCTTGGGCATTAAAATAATATTAGAATTAGATACAGAATTCAAGAAATAAATAATAAAATGTGACTGCCCTATTTAGAAGTGTTAATTGAAAATACAACTGCAAGCTAATTTATGCTTTATGATTTGTATACAGATTTTACTATAAATATACTAAACTTTTCGACAAATCAAAGATCAAAAATTCATAACATGGATTATTTCGGCCGTAACAAATTCTCAAGTAAAAGGATTTAAATTAATAAAACACGGATGTTTTAAGAGTTTTGCTTGATTATGTAGAGATACAACTACAATTATTTCACAACACCGTGGCTTCATCCGGCATATCAGTAATAAGTCATTACTCATATGCCTCATACAACTTTTTGGACATGTAGCAATCTGACCTTTATTGTGAAGGGAAGTAGTAATCTACGCATCATTCCTACTAAAAATCCTGAAGAGATTATTTAAGTGGAGGTGGATAAAGTAAATCCTAAAGCTTTGAAAATTCTTTAAGTAAAGCTCTGAAAATAGAAGGGAAATATAATAAATATTTCGAGTAATTATGTACGTGTCTACGCTAATTTGACAAACTATTGTACAAAATGAATAGACAAAAATATAAATGTGTGTAATCAGTGCTTCTAATATACTACATATACGCAGTTGTGCAATATGGGTTTTACAAAGCCCCAAAGAGGAGAAATAAAAAAATAATTATTGGTACCTTAAAACAAACCGATGTAATGGATGCATTGTACGATATTATTGAAGACGTCCTTCGAGAGATTGGTAGAGGAAATATCAAACTTTGAAAAAATAATCCTCGGCCTGAAGAATAAAAGCGACAATCAGAGAAAATTTTGACAATTTCAAACAATGGAATAAGAGGAATAATTTGTTAATATATGAAGTTCCAGAAAATACGAATGAACGCTTGGAGGCCGTGGTAGCTGAAATGTTCACAAAAACGCTAAATATCGAATTGGATGCTGAAAAAATCGAAAACTGTTATCGAATGGGCAGCCCATCGAAAATAGGTGAAATTAGACTTATCTTTGTAAAATGTATGTCCTGTAAACAACGTGATTACATAGTCCAAAACAAAAGAACATTACAAGGATCTAAAATTTGAATTAGGGAAGACATAATCACTATACATTCGAATATTTTAAAGGAAGCTATTGAAAAATTTGATCGCAAAATCGTGTGGACAAATAGAGGCATAATATTTATTTTGGCTGAGAATTAAAAAAAACATAAGATAACTTGCAACCAAGATCTAAACGATCTTTTAGATTATTCATAAAATATTGTTGTTACTGTTTATATAATTTTGCATTATTATTGTTTCTACTACATATATTTGACAAATTGGCCCATAAAGAACAATAACCGTAAAAATACTAACTACGCCTTGGTTGGCAGACAACATCAAACTTTTAATTTCTATTAGGAGTAAAGCAAAGGCTTTAATAAATTTTAAAAAAGTAACACCCAGATAATTGAATTTATTATAAAAGTCTCCATAATAATGCAAACGTTGAGAACCTTCGATCCTAAAACAATGTGAAAGGAAGTAAGGTTCTTAAATATCATTGACCACAAAAGAAAACAAACCAATCATAATGGGTTTTCCAATAAGAGGTTTCATTTTGATATTAAAAAATATGAGTATATTTTAAAAGAAATCAGTGGATATTTATCTTGATATTTCAAATATGTTTCACCACGGGTTAAGTGAGCAATTAATTAAATATAATGGATATTTATTACATTACAAGAAGAAAGGTATTCAATTAACGATGTAAAACGATATCAGCCACGGCTACGGTTGCAGCACCATATCCTTTTCATAAAATTTTCCATGACCAATTCGCACATTTACGGCTGTATGTCCTCGATCACTTCACGAATTCCATCTTTAAGTTCTTGAATCGATTGTGGAGCTTTGGCACAGACCTTATCTTTCACGTGGCCCGAAAAAAAAATTCAAAAGGTCTTAAGTCACAAAATCTCGGGGCCAGTTGTGATCACCTCTTTGCGAAATAACAAATATATATTTTTTCTTACGGTTTGTGTATTATATATTTATTTATGTAATGCATAAAGCCAGGAAACCTTTTTTGCAAAATTGTGATTGTTTCATTGTGGCAAGTACCACCGTCTTGTTGAAAATAAACGTCGTCCACATCAATATCATCCAATTCCGGCCATAAAAGATCATTAATCATAGCTCAATGGCGCAATTTATTCACTGTAACAGTTGCACCAGCCTCATTTTCGAATAAGTAAGATCCAATCACACCGCCAGTCCAAAAACCGCACCAAACTGATACGTTGATGGAGAGGCTTTTCGATAAACATTCTTGGATTTTCAGAACCCGAAATGCGGCAATTCTGCTTATTCACGTTTGATGCATTTCAAGGACCCAATCAGCAAAGATACGATGTTGTTGGTGATCTACCGGCTTGAGTTCTTGTGTTGCCTGAACTTTAAAAACCTAAGACTTTATGCAAAATACGGTTTAATGTCGTTTTTGGAATGTCTAATTCCAAAGACCGACGACGAATCGACAAACCTGGATTTTCGTTAAAACTATTGGATACATCAGCAATATTCTCAATTGTTCTTGAGCGACGCACACGGTTTCGATTTTTCACACCAATAAGACGCCCCAACAGCTCAAATTTTTTAACCAGTGTTACTATTGCTGGCCGAGAAGGTGCTTCAAGACGTCCCAAAAGTGCTTTAGTTTGGCGAACTGTGACTGTGACTGCAAAATTTTTACCATTTCTGTAGTGAATTTTAACAATTTCTATACGTTGTTGAAGCTATATCATTAAATGTTTGCTAATGGCGTAGTTTTTACTTGTCAAATATCAAAGATGATAGGTTGGACATAAAATTAATTAAATTATGTAGCCCATATATACATTTTATAAGAAATATAATAAATACTTGTTAATTAGATGGAGTTTTCCCTACAGCATGGAAGATGACAATAATTGTGCCTTTACCAAAAAACAAAATCTTACTCAACTTGGTGATTTGAGGCCTATAAGCACTTGTCAGAAGTTTCAGTAAGGATTTAGGGAAGGCTTCAGCTGCACCACTGCCCTGTTAAAAATCAATAACGCCATCTCAAAAGAAACCATAATTTCAGTAAAGCCTTTGATACTAGTAATCATGAAGTTTTATTTTTGATACTTAATTATATTGGTTTTGATAAATCAGCAATAAATTTGTTAAATAATTATTTAATTGGGACATGTCAGGCAATACAATTAAACTCGGGCTTATTAAACTTCAAGGAACTTACATCGGGTGTTCCACAGGGATCGATTTTTGATCCTATTTTATATTCCATCTACACGCTTATCATAAAATAACTTAATTCATTGCAAGTACCAAAAAGAATTTGTACTGAATTAGTAGAGAAGTTCATACCATCATTAAGCCGAACAATTTACCCCTATTGCAAAAATCTAGGTGTTACTCGGGACAATTCTTTCAGATATCATAACTTCATATCTAAATATATTAACATTGCGTATGATAATCTCAGGACTATATATCATAATCGAGAATTTTTATGTCAAGAAAAACAAAATTTTACTGTGCGAATCGACAATACTTTTACAATTCACTTATTGTTCTCCATTATTACATTCATGCCTAGACCTAATGATGAAGTTACGCATTCAACGGATTCAAAATTCTTGCTTTAAGAATCATTTTTGGGTTGAGTTGGGAAGTGGCAGTATTACTCAAAGTTACAGAGCAATATTGGAGTAAAGCATCACAAAATACATGATGCAACCATGAAAGGGAATGATACTTGTAAATCTGGAGGCTTTATATAGACTTATAAAGCAAATAAATCAGCAACTGTACATATATGTAGATATTATTAAAGAGGTAAGTGATAGGGGTGAGAATTTACTATATAAATGTCTCCCTAAGAAGAAATTCTGGAAGAATTAAAAAAATAATAATAAATAATGGAACAAAATTATAAATTATGAGGGACTGCAAAGCTGTCTTATATAATTTAAGATAATTGCACTTTTAGCATTAATTCTATTCCAGCGTCTTCTGTATATGAACTTATACGTGCCTAGTGATTTACAATCCGTAATTGAAGTTATACAAGATGGACTTCCAAGAATACTCTAAGTATTCTTCTTGAGAATTTCCTTTGACTAATCGACACGAGGTATTATCAAATTATGTGGGATCCAACGCGAATTACTTATTTTGATAGCTAAATCTTTAGGCAATCATAAGTTACATGTTTCCTGCAACAATTATTTAGTTAAATACTTTTCTTTTTTAATGAAATTATTTTTTTAATGTAAAATTTATAAATAGTTGCTAATTACTTTGAAAGTTAAATTGAAATAATCAACAACTTTTTGCATTCAATCTCAACTTTCTAATCCCAAAGTCGACAGGAGTGCACCTGCAGTCCCTGCTCACTTAAGACTCCCTCCCTAAACGCATACAAATGCATACTCATCGACGAGTTTTATTAAAAGACCACCCCCTCGCCGACGTTATTAATGTGCGCAACTCTCATTCCGACTTTTATTTATTTCTGACACCCGTGAGCTCGTCTTTTGACATCCTGGCGTTCGGTGAATGGGGGCGGAAAAGAAAACTAATTACAAGGGGAGCCTAAGTGCTATCATAAACTGCCAGCCTCCAATTATTTTTCTTTCCAGATTAATTACCAAAGAACAGTTTTATGACGGTGTAGTTTAACCTTGATGAAGGGGAAAGGGAGTTGACAGTTACACGGGTCGGCAATTATTTATTGTTAGTTTGATAAATACGATTGGTGATGAGCTTTTAAGAATTGATTAATTTATCAACTAATATTATATAGAATCATAAAAAATAATTAATTAGAGTGATCAATTTTTAAATGTAAATTAAATTACTTTAAAAATTTTATATTCTTTATGTTAAAAAATATGATTTAATTTCGAAGATATTTTTTATTTGAAAAATGTTAAATATGAGGGGCTGAAAAACCATCAGTCGATGGACAACGACGAAGTAGAAAAGATCCAGTATAATAATTGTTATGTCATATTATTATTATTGTCATATTATGTTTGAAAAAGATGTTTATCTCTCTATTAAATATTATATTACATATAATAATTATAGTTATAAAATTACATGCGATCTAATATTAATTTGTTTTAATCTTAATTAGTTCAAATGTTAGTAACTATGCAGTCATGAAAACATATAATAGTTTTTTTAAATTTCGTTCACTTAGTTAATCTTGTTCCACTTAAACTTATATTTGAGACCATGTCAAATAATATAAGTAAAAACAAATTTGATATTTTCACAGAAATTTACACGATACTTACTGAGAATGAATCATTGTTTACCAGTATCATCACCATTAACCTTTATTGTAGCAGCTATTTATAAATAAACTATTCTTAGTGAAGCATAAAAGAAGTAAAAGGCAAAATTGTATATCCCGGCGCATCCACCATTAGGGTGAAATATATATTTGGCTAATTTACTTCTTAAACTCATAAAGTTAAGTTATTTACTTTATTCGAATAGCGTATTACTTCCTAAATTAAGGACTATCTATTTATAAAATTAATCATTTGTAAAATTCTTTGAATTATTATACCTATTAATATTTCATTAAATGATATTGGTTGATATCTAAATTATTATTTTAATTTATGCTTTATTGCAATAAATCTTTAAAACATTTTAGAAACTTAATATAAATATCAAATAACAAACAATAAAAATAATTTAAACATTATATTTTTATATGTTCCTCCTCATCTGAAATAAATTAATGTATTTAAATAACAAGTGAAATCATACCAAGTGTTTTAATTCAACAATTAAATTATTACAAAAATGTTTCACCTCGTATTAAGTGAGAAATTAATTAATCATATAAATTAATGTAATAATTAATAAATTAATATTGATATTTTGCTCTACTAAACTACTACACAATGACCATAGGTTTTAAACGGAATATACAATGCAACCATGATTACTTATAACAAAATTACTCTAATAATTATTGTGTACACAAGTTTAAACAAAATACTAACGTTCGCTTAATATTTTTCAAAAGTAAAGGAATAAAAAAAATATTACTTTGACAAGGAAATATTAAATTGTCTCCCTTTGAAATTTTAATATAAATTTTCAGCAATATTCCCTGCGAATATATGTACGGTGAATATTAATAACAATTTCTTACATAACGTAAACGCTAATTTATGTCGCTTTTCCTTTGTTGTGCCAACAAGTTTATTTAAAATTTTGCCCAAGGGTGAATTTTAGTTTATTTCACAGTAACGTTTTATTCTTCTGGTTCATTTAAATGAAATTTTACACGCGTCCTCTTAGCGCAGCAATTATTTCTGGTTGATCGTTAGCCAGTGGATTTCTTAGATAACAGCCTTGTTTGTTTAAAGAATCTAATTGGAAACAACGAGGGATTCTAATGGCTGCAATTAAATTTAATTGGCATTCAAATGTTTATTTCGTAACGAGTAGAGTAATCTTGATTTGGGTCAATTAAAATACTAAGTATGTTATATTTTAATATCATGTATTGAGATGAATGAATATTGACGTTGAAAAGGTACAGATTTTTTTTTAAATCAAATAAACAGAAAAAAATATTACGGAATTTAATTTATTTTATTTTATTTTTCAAAACTACACAATTTGAAAATCTACAAAAAATATAGTTTCTTTGGAGTTAAATCAGTCGATACTACAGCAGTGGTTATATTATCGGTGTAAAGTCTAAATTTATTACACAATAAATTGTAGTCTTAAAGTATTAAAAACTTCAAAAACTGTATTTTTCTTAATAATTCTTTCTTAAAAATGAATTATCTTTTATTAATTGTAAAACTCTATATCTTAAATTAGTGGAAAAATAAATTAGCTTTTAAACGCATCGTGATATAATTAATAGAGCTCTAAATATAATTGTTCCCTTCTAAAATATTTCAGACTTTTAGAGAACCTTTTTGCCAGTAAAGACAGGCCTACCTACTGTGTTTAATATGGGATTACAATTTTAAATGTTAGTCTTCTAAGTTAAGGTATTTAAGGCTCCAAGCTTTAATAAACAAATAAAATATTCCATACTTCTAGACCAATGTCAAGGCCAAAATAATACGTAAAGCTGCATTTAGGAATCAATTGCAGCTTTTCAATATTATAAGACTATGCTAGGGGAATTTGAGAAAAACTCAAAAGGAACAACAACGTATAGAGAAAATGATAGCAGAAAGGAACTTCTGAGGATATTAGCTGAATGGTGACCGCAACGTACTAGTAAACAAAAGCTTCAAACCAAGTGAAACAATGGTGTGGAAACATGGAGGCAGATCAGAATTCAGGGAAGCGATACTTCTGCGACGTTTCGGATGATCACGAGGCCTTTGAAAAAAGGATTAAATACGAGAAATACATCAGTCAAAATGAGGCATTGAAAAAAACCAAAAGTCGAATCGATCACCTTATGGGACAACATACTCATTGCACCCAAAATTGGACAGACGATTATTAAGGATGTCAAAGAGGAGCTTAGTAATGGAACTATGACCACTACAACAAAGACTGCAAATGGTGATGAGGCCATCATAGTACTTTCCCTATGTTTTCTCGAAAACTATAAGGTTTACGTAAAAATGCTATTCTTAATAATTTGTTCACTTTAAGATTCTCTACTTATTTGTTATATAAATTTCATGTAACTTCTATAGTTTTTAAGCAATTGGCAAAATATGTCAAACTTATGAATTTCTTATTTTTTTTCTCGAAAGTCAAGAAAAATATGTTTTAATAAGATTTGTTCACTTTCTCATTCCCCTTAACTTTTGTTTGAAAACTTTTGTAAAGTTTTTCATATTTAGAAAAATATCGGAAACAACAAATAACGGCCTCGAGTAAACATCCACTTCCGTTTTTTGAATGTTCACCAAAAGCTTTTTAGTTCTAATTTTTAACAACAAAACCTTAAGTTTAAAGTTTTATCTCAATCGGATCATTCGTTTTTGAGATACAGCGCCCAGACTTTTTAATACACGAAAACAATACTTCCCCTATATGTACTATATAAGGGAAAGTAATAACATACTGAGAGCCCAGGCGTCATTAAAAATCTACAGCAGTCCAGTGTACGTGCAGAAGAGGGTGAATGCTCAATATGCAAAGAAAATTCTTATAACTCCAAAAATAAAATATAGTAGCAGAAAATATGGCGATGAGTCTGATGGTATTGATGAACTCGAGTTTTAAACCGATATACACATCCTGCTCCAAATAGCCCTCCATCTGAACTCACCTTATGTTCCCTCACAGGGAAAGTTTTGGGGAAAGATGGGAAAGTTATCGAGGAACCTTAAGTATAAAAAGTGATGAAATGACAAGTACTAGTGAAAACCCACACAGCTATCCAAGACAGTCGTAAAGAAGAAAAGATGTGATCCTAACTTAGACATAACACCGTTAGGTATTGATTGTCAAGTGCCAACAAGAAATGAAACAATTGATAAACTGTTGTCTACTTCAAATTTAAGAATGCCTACCTCAACAATAATCCACACACAAGCTATACTGGTTCAAAAACCGCAAGAAAAAACAGTAATCATCTATGCAGCGGAGCAGAGTGGTCGCTCCAAAGCCTAAGGAGGTGCCCATCATCAGAAAGATACTTTGGTAGGCAGTAGTGAGAGTGTTAGCATGATTATAGTGAGGAGAAAAGGGGATATTATAGTTTACCCACCTGTCGCTTCAAGTAATATACCTACAGTGCAATCATCAGTCTATTAATTTATTCATATATATAATTATGTATGAGTTTCGCATGATTTAACGGAGAAAAATCTGTTGGATCGCATCTCCATTTGTGACATGCTTTACAAACGCACGGAGTGATGAAAAATGGATAATTTATAAAAAGGTTCTGCGTAAAAGGTCTTGGGGAAAGCGTGATGAACCACCTTTAGTCACCCCAAAAGTCGGCCTTCATTCTAAGAAGGTAATGCTCTGTGCCTGGTGGGATTGGAAAGGAATCCTTTATTATGAGCTTTTGCCAAATAATGAAACAATAAATTCTGAAAAGTATTGCTCTCAATTAGAGAATTTGAAGACAGTAATTGAACAAAAACGTCCAGAAATAGCGAATCGGAAGAGCGTCGTCTTTCATCAGGACAATGCTCGGCCTCACGTATCTTTGATAACTCGACAAAAATTGTTAGAGTTTGGTTGGGATATTTTACCCCATCCACCGTATTCGCCAGACCTCGCGCCCTCGAATTTCCACCTTTTCCGATCATTACAAAATTCCCTTAATGGGAAAAATTTCAACTGTTTTATTGAGGTAAAAACTTATTTAGACAAATTTTTTGCCGAAAAACCTGAGAGGTTCTGTAAGAACGGAATTCTCAAGTTGCATGAAAGATGGAGAAAGGTTGCGGAACAGAATGGTACCTATATAATTTAATAAATGTATCGCAAAACTTAAATGAGCTGCGTTTCAATTTTCCTTTAAAATCGGCACGAACTTACCGGACAACCCAATACTTTATCAATACCTGAAACTGAAACTCCATTGTTAATAACTGGAGAAGACGGCACGATGTATCATGTTTCTGGATAAAATGAGAAAGGGCAGACCATTTTGATTACATAGAAAGCCACAGATGATTCCTAAGTGGTTGCTGAAATAATCAGTGCAAATCCCTCTCGCCCAGAAAATACGCGAAAATTCGATTTAATGTTGCCAGATGGTAATTTCATGATGACAGGAGTGACAGCTAATCAGTACCAATCATTGGAGCTGGATAGATAAAGTCAACACGTAATATTTTGTACAAATAATGTGTGTCTACAGGACACCATAAATGCAGATCGTTTACTTAGAAGGAAGGAATCAACAAAAGAAAACCAATATTTTCAGGAAAAAAGGCCTCGGCAAATACACGACTGGAAGCAAACCGAAAATATGATCGTGGGAATTTTACTTAAGTAAAATAGAGTGGAAAAGAACCAATAAACCGGGATGAAAACCATAAATCAACATTATGGAAACAGGTTACATACAAAAAAAAACTCTTAAAAGAGAAGGAACGACAGAAAAGAACCGTCAAAGGGATTTTTCCGCAGAGATTGCGGATTACATGTATACAGGCTGAGTACGAAAAGAAAGAAAGAGGAAATAATAAAATACTTACAGAAGAAGGATATCACACATATTATGTGTGAAAACCTTGAATCATAGCATCCAGAGGAATATAATTCATACAAACTGACTTTTCCAATAGATTTGCTGGAACAACTCAGAAACCCAGGTATCTGGCCAAAGGGAGTCTTAGTCAATCGGTATTTTCTCAAACCAAGGACAAAAAAACTACCAAAGAACAACAGTGGAACTACAAAATTCCATTATAGAGGAATATAATTTAATATCTTCATTCTACAGAACAACAAATTGTCATGGAGAAGTATTCATATATGGTAGGGAGAGGATTTGGAAATCTCATCGCTAGATGAGACACCGATCATTATTGCTGCTATATATCGACCACCACCATGAAGCATGAACATATTTCTTCAGAAAATGGACCACTTAACATAAATTTTCAAGATAATAACGGCGATAAAACTGAACTAATAAATTTAGTATCTAGTTATGGCGCACAACCTTGTTCATATGCAAGAGAAACTTCTTATAGCATAGCTTGTGATTATGTTACTAATATATCTACTTCACAAATTGATAATGTAAATATATTAAATGTACATATATCCGATAAATATTCAATAATGTTGAGATTAATGATGAGCAAAAATTAAGCTATAAATATATACTGCATAAATGAAAATAATTTGCTAGAGTTTCGGTAAGAGCTCCAAAAACAAAGTTAGCATTCAATCTATTAAATATTAAATCCTAACGAAAATTTTGATGAACATATTCATGTCATTTTATAAAGCGACTTTCCCGAATAAATTTCTAAAAAACAATAAATTGATAGTAATGAAAAGTCAGTTAAATGCCTTGAATGTAATTAAAAACTGTAATGCTTCTTTTAACGAGCCTTATAAGTTGGCTAAAAGAGAATATAATAATTGTCTACGCAATGCAAAAAAATAATTCTATCAAAGTAAAATCCAAATATTACTAAAAACAATTTAGAACATAATTCATCAATCAAAATACGACAAACCCAAACCAATGTTCACTTCAGAGATAAATGGAACAAATGGCAAACAAATTTAATTCACATTTTATAGAAGCTACAAAAACGGTATTAAAAAACAAATATATTTTAAATACAAAGACAAGATGACTACTCACAATAAATCTCTATTTATAAAACCAACTAACATAACAGAAATGTCATCATCAAAATCCTGTTGTCGTGGGCATTGATGATGTCTCAATAAAAGTAATTAAGTACTATATGGTTAAATTATGAATCCCATGTCCTATCATAAAGTGTGTGATCGAAACGGGTATTTTTTCCAAATAAACTCAAACTCTCCCGAATACAGCCCATTTTTAAAAGTGGCGACTACAACGACTGCAAAAACTACAGGCAGATCTCCATTCTCATATATTTTTCAAAAAATTTTAAGAAAGTCGTTAAAAACTGAATATTTAGCTTTTCTGTCATAAGACACAACATGGTTACACAACAAATAAATCAACAACTATCGCCATGGTAGAAATGTAGGACTATGTGTTAGAGGCTTTGGACGATCCACAGATTCCTTAAGGGATGTTTCTCGATCTACCCAAGGCTTTTAATTGCTTCGACCATTTCATTCGGCTACATAAATTGGACAAATATGAAGTCAGAGGTATCTGTAACAAATTAGTACAATCATGCCTTACTAATCGAAAACTAAAAGTACTTTTAGATATAAATTATGTTCAAACAGAATCAGAATAGTTAGATGTAAACGTTGAAATACCTCAGGGAAGTATACTTCATTACTATTTATTATTTACGTTAATGATATATTTAATACCAAAGAAAGAGGGATAATAATCAGTTACGTCAATGATACAAGTATCATTCGTGCAAATGATTCATATATTCAATTTAGAGAAGAGACCAAGATTACCTTTGAAAATATAAATAACTGGATCAATCGTAACAAATTACATTTGAACAAAAACAAAACAATTTGCGTTTTCAACAAAGCAGTCATATCATATCCGTGCGAAAAGATCAAACTAGGTGATGTGGAGATATAATATTCCAAACACGTGAAAAACTTAGGACTCTACATTAATGAGTATCTTGACTAAATACAACATATACATCACTTGAAACACAAATTGAGTAATGTTATATACTCGATGCGCACTATTAAAACGTATTTCATCAGTAGTACCTTAAGAGTGGTGTACTTCGCTAATTTATGTTTAGTAGCACAATATGGTATCATATTTTGGGGGCCTTCCTCTTCTATCCAAGACATTTTCAAGTGGCAAAGGATGGTCATACGTTTAATATTTAATATGAAATACGCAGATTAATGTAGGAATATTTTTAACTCTCTTTTATCCATTATGAGGTTTATGATTGTTTATTATTTCAACAACACAAAGATTTGTTTAGAAAAATCAAAAATCAAACAGAATACTCTACGAGTAACTGTAATTCTACATAAAACTTTCCTATATATAAACAGACCATACATGAAAAATCACTAATGTATTCAACGCTTTGCCAATTTCTTATAGGCAAATTATGAATAATAATAAGTTTAGACGAAAAATAAAGCAGCTATAAATAGTGATACTATGACTACTGTAATTCTAAAATATATACAACACTTACTGTGACAACGATCTTATATGCATTACCGGTACGTATCTTCATTAGATCACTATTTGGACATCTCTTTATGTGCATCTTTTGAGAAATAAAGAATTATTGTTATTATTTATAACTTATTTCAATTACCTGTAAATATTTTTTCAAACAAATCAAATCATCTGGTTCTGATAACAGATGGTAGATGGCAGATGACAAATGAGAGATGACATAATTCAAATAATAGGTTACAGAATACAAGTGATACGTAATATAGATTATATATAAAAGATGAAGAATTTTAAAATGTTTAAAAACATTTCAACTATATTTAATTTATTTTTTAGAGTGTATTTGACAAGAATAAATACATTCATTAGTAGTATTGCTTTTGAAGGATTTGTTATTTGTAACAAGCAAATTACTTTTGTATAATTCAATTCCTGCCATGGTATTAGCCAGAAAAGTAGTGCTCATTTATGTTTAACCTGAAATCATTAACACACTCCAAGAATAAAACATCATTCTACCACAATCTTTCTTTTCATAACGCCTTTTTATAATTAACCTTTACCTAACGCCTAGGATTTAGTCTAGTACAAATAATTACAAATATGATTGTCTCTCTAAACATCTATGATTATTATTAAATGCCAAAAGTTTTATTGACTTAATAAACTTATTATACCATATTCATCTCTTCTTATCAAGTTTATTCTAGTTAAAACCAGATTGCAGTGATCAATAACAAAAGCAAAACTCTTATAACTGTTCTAATTTATTTCAATGTATTATGGAGATTCGTCATGTATCCGTCTCATTAATTCAACTTTATCTAGTTCTTCCATAAGTGATTTCTTTACTGAGCTCGCTATTGCTTCTGCGCATTTGTCACAACATAAATGTTTTTTACCCCATCTTTTTAATGCTTTAATGCAGCGCTGTCTTTTAGAATTATCCACTTCCATTCTCATCTCCTTTATCCAAGCTTCTAAATTTAGTTCACACTCATTAATTTACTATATGTATATTTATGTGGACCTATACTCACTAGCCTATTTTCTTCTAATCCACATACTGATATCTCATTACTCATTACATTCTTCACTATTACACTCTGTTTGTTTTCTGAAACATTATCTACTCTAGTGTAGACTTTTTCCACTTCCAGGTTATTCGTCAGAAACTGAATTTTCTCTCTCTTGTAAGGATCATATATCCTTGTTCCCCATATTTTCAGCCCTTGCGTTAAAATCGATACATCTTACAACTTATGGTTTGCCTACCAATATGTCTTTTTCTTCACGGCTCATAGTGGTCCCAAATGCTGAAAAAGTGGCCAAAATTCCCTAAAAGCTTTGAAAATGATTGATTAATGTAAAATTGATGTAGGGGTCATCATCATCATTTTTCCGTTTTCAAATTAAACTAAATTATTTTGGTTAAACCATTTATTATTTAGTTGTGATAAAAAAAAACTATTTCCCGCGTTGTTTAAATCAAGGAAGCTATTACTTTCAATCAGTAAATTAGAGTCATCTGCATAGTTTAAGATTTTACAATGTAGGGGTTCGTAACTTGATATATCATTAAAGTATATTATGAATAAAAAAAGGGCCAGGATACTGCCTTGTGGAATGCCTTTTGTTATTGTTAATGGGCCAGACAGTATGATTGACATGTTGACTATGTCCCTTAATCGAGTAGAATGAATATGGTTTACCAGGTAAAATTTAATTAAATAATATGCAGTTCTTCTGATTCTATGCGAATATAATTTATTTAACAAAATAAGATGGTCCAAAATAAGATGGTCCGCGCTTTCGACAATTTCACATGTGATTTATGATTTTCCATATTTTCCAAGATTATATTTTGCCCTTTAAAAGCCATGTTTCATAGAAGATAATAAGTAATGTTTGCAGAAGAAGCTCAGTAATCTTGAATAAATTATTCGATCAAAGATTTTAGTAAACTTATTGGTGTATAATTCTCTACATTATTATGATCACCTTTTTGTATAATGGAATAATAATTGATTCTTTTAGTTTAGTTAGAAATTTTCCATTTAAGAATGCCGCGTTAATAATATCACTAAAAGGTAGTGCTATTTATTGAATACATTTTTATCAAGTGAATCGGTATTTCGTCTATTCCAGTACCTGAATTGTTCGAGATACTTAAAGTAGCAGAAATTACTTCATATTCATTTGTTGTTAAAAATATTGAATGAATGTTATATGGTAAGTTGACACACTGTACAGCATTTTAGCGGTTTATATTACTAGAAATTATTATAATATTTGACTAATGTATTCATATTTTTTGTGATTGGAATTTTCTTCGTATTTTAATTGCTACTGACAATATCTCTAATGACATTTCAGGAAGCTTTTGATTTATTAGTAGTAAATAATTTACCAAGGTTTTTAATATTAATAAATTATTTTTTGAATTTTTACAAATTTTAGTGTCTCCGTTTGATATGTTTTTCTTTTTGAGCATTTGATACTCGTTTTTAATGGGAATGTTGCTTTAACGTGTCCTGAGAAAACATCAATAAACAAATTATATTTTTTATCTGGACAGCCTTGGTTAGAGATAACATTGAATGATTCGTTTTAATTGTCTTAATAGAAGCACTGATATTTTTATATGAATAAATTCTAGTATTAAATGTAAGAATGTTATGTCCAGGTGTAACGTCTACTTTGTAACTCAGTGTCCGGTATGGTCCGACATTGTGATTTGTATCACTGTTGCAGACACATCTGACAACTTATTAGTTAAAACACTATCAATGCAAGATAAGAAGAGAAACATTTTACATATATGTGTGGGTTCTTGTATAAGATACGTTAAATGAAATGATCTTAATTAATACTTAAAGCTATTCACCGTGTTACTAATTTTTAATAAATCAATGTTGTAATTCCAACAATAAAGAAAATTTTGTTTTGATGTAGTAAATATATCAGGAGTTTTTCGAATATATCCAAAAATACATTAATATTTTCTTGTTGTAGTCTATATACACAAATTATTATAACACTATCGTTTAATACATCAATTGCACTCCTGCATATTCTAGTTGCACAGATTCTATGAAACTGTTTATATAGTCTGTTCGTTAGATCTTCCGTCGTATGTCACAAACTATCGCTTCAAAAAACGACGAAAGTTTTACAGTGCGTTCTTTTTCTAACGCATTTGGTTTACTTTATCAGACTGAATGTTTTTGCGTCGACGGAAGATCCAACGAACAGACTATATCTAACCTTGTAGATGGCACATTTCTTTTTTCAATAAAAACTGCTACACCTCAATGTTCTTTGACATTTCTACAGTAGCTTGCAGTTAACTTCTAGTTTGGTATGTTAATTATTTCAAATTGTTGTTGAGTGAGACGGTGTTCTGATAGACATATAACGTCTGACAATTTAGATCTTCAATTAACGAACACAACTAATGGAAGAATGTCGTTAAACATTGTATGTTTTGGTTAATTGTATGTAGAATTAAAAGTTCCTTATTAGATGGCTCTACCATTATGTTTGATATTGATGATTGTCGCGAAAAATTAGATTGCGCTTAGATTTAAAGAAACATCTATTCACAAATATGTTTTTAGGCCAAAATTTCTCTTGAGTTACTCTTTGATCAAATGCAAGGGGGGCGCCGATTTTAAAAGATGAATATTCTCCTCCTTCAAATTTTTGTTTTAATTTTTCAATTATGAAAGGAAAATTTACGTCTTTCTCTAAGGGATATTTAATTTGTTTACAACTTACATTTTCATGCAATTTCAAGACAAATATCCACTTACGTGTATGTGTTTCTGCAACTGGAAGATCTACGTCAGTGCTACGTACGTTAAATATAAATGAATTTGATTTTCTATTTTTCCTTCAGACTACTTTAATCCATTCATTTTTATTTCCATTAATTATTATGTTTTCGCGTTTATCCGCTTTGTTTCTTTTGTCAATGGTGGATGTTGAAGCCGCATTCTCAATTGGAATTCCGTTGCTTTTGTTGCAATGTTGTTGCTGATAACATTCTCCTAGGACCATCTGTTGGTGAGATTTCTGTGTTAGTTCTAGAATTCTTCGAGTTTGCATCTTTGCTTTCTTTAAGAGAGTTTGATCCCTGGGTTAATGCGGATATTTTCTCTTCCGCGTATATAAAACCTTGTTTTGGTGACTTACTTGGAATATTAGAGCAGACATCTGTGTTGTTAATAGAATTAATATATGCAGTGAACATTTTTTTCAATTTAATGCAGGCTGATATGAAAAACTTATCGTCCGATTTCAAACAAAGTTGTGGTAGTCCAAGTCAGACACTACACGTTAAATAATGAAGTCGTTCAACAGCCTTATAATATACTGAACATACTTTAATTACATCTGTTATACTCAGATTTACGTCACTTGTTAATAATGCAAAAACTCCACAAGGTATTTTTTTATATATTTAATAAATATATTATACAAAAATACATCTGATGTTTGATATTTACAGTGACTCTTATGGATGCGACAACTGAGGCCACAGCTGTATCTGGCGCAAGGCGTCCACCTACAAGTTTTGCAACTAGTAGTGCGAGATCAACATGGAGAAAAACGCAGGCAATGCGAAACAAGCAAGAAGACGACGAACTGGCCTACGCTTTACAAATGATTTTTCGCAATTCTGGGAACCTGAATGCAGTGAAGATGATTTATGAGGTTGCTTAAAGGAGTCCAGGCACAGCAACGAGGTACAGAGCATTATTAAATACAGTGCCGAAAACCAAAATTTTAACGAACAAGGCTCTATAACTCATTATCGAGTGCAAATTGTCGAAAAACATGTACAACAGGATAAGAACTTCGAGTCTTCTTATATATATATATAATCGTAGACCCCTTCTACCACTTTAGCGGTGTTGGGGTATGGTCCTATTTATTTCCTCTTAGAACATTTTTCCACATCGTCCTATTCATTGCTATCTTCTTCGCATCTGTGATTGTGATTCTTTTTTCCGTGAGCGCTTTGGCTACTATGTTATTCCACTTTTCCTTAGGTCGTCCTTTTCCTCTCTTGATTTGTGTTCTTGCGGTCCACACCTTCTTAACTATTCGTGTCTCCTCCATCCTTATCATGTGTCCTTACCATCCTAGCTGCTTTGTCTGTATATATTTATGTATGTCTTGTATTTGAAGTTCTTCTCTAACTGTTGTATTTCATATTCTGTCGATTCTTGTTATTCCTTTCACGGCTCTCAGGTATTTCATCTCCATTGCTCGTATTTTGCTTTTAAGTGTGTTGCTTAGTGTCCAAGTTTCGCATCCGTATGTTAGTATGGGTAGGTATATGGTCTTATATATTATCAGTTTTATCTCCTTCGAAATGTATTTGTTTTTTAGGAAGTTTTGGCTCATGGTGTAGTATAGCCTCCCTGTTTTGCTGATTCTTTCTGTAATGTCTCTATCACATTTTCCATTGTTTTTTATTGTCACTCCCAGGTACTTAAATTCATCTACTTGTTCAATTCGTTTTCCCATTATTTTTATGTTCAGTGTGTCTGTTTCCTTTCCTATCACCATTACCTTGGTTTTGTTTATATTGATTTTCATATTGTATTTCTCGAGTGTGTTATTCCAAATGTTTAGGTTACTTTGTAGGTCTTTTTCACTCCTAGCTAATAACATCATATCATCTGCATACGCACATTCACTTAGTTTTATAGGTTGGAGATTCTTATACCCTATTGTTACAGGTGTAATGTATTGGTGACATTCCTTCATGACTTGGTCTATGAATATGCAAAATAGTAATGGGCTTAAAACCCCTCCTTGTCTTAGTCCATCAAAAGTGTGAAACATTTCCGATTGCTCGTTTCTGTATATTACATAGTTATTTGTTACTTTATAGACACTATTTATAGCATCTATTAGCTTTGTGTCAACTCCTCTTCCTTGTAATATGCTCCATACACTGGTACTAGGTACTCTGTCGAATGCTTTTTCAAGATCAATAAATGCGAAGTATACTTTTAAGTCATAGTTATTATTTATCTTTTCAATTAGTTGTTTTATCGTAAATATATGATCTTGAATGCTTCTACCTGCTCTAAAGCCACTCTGGGATTCTTCTAAAGTTGGTTTTACTATTTCTCTTAATTTCCTCTCCAATATTCTTTCATATACCTTTAAGCCGGTGCATAATAACGTGATTCCTCTGTAATTATTGCAATCTCTTTTGTCTCCCTTTTTGTGGATAGGTACAATTACTCCCTTATTCCCGTCCTCAGGTATTGTTTTCTCCTTCCATGCCTTCTTTGTAATCTTCCAAAACATTATCATACCCTCTTCGCCCATATTTTTCATCATTTCGTTTGTTATTTTGTCGTGTCCTGGTGATTTTCCATTTTTAAGTAGTTTTATAGCTTCTTTAACTTCGTTCAATAATATTGGTGTTGGGTCATTTCCGTGTTTTTGTGGTGAGTTTTCGTCGTATCCTGTGGTCTCTTCTTTGTCTGTCACATTTAGTAGTTTCGCAAAGTATTCTTTCCATCGATTCATAATTTCCTTTCCATCTGTCAAAATTTGGTTGTTAGCATCTTTAATTTTACGAGTCTTCTTTACAATTGTAAATTGTATCCGTCATACAAAGTCGTTTTGCAAGCTAAGAAAGAATGTTATTCCTATCATGAAGAGATACGATTTACAGAGTGTAGTGGTGAAGTGGATCTTTAAGCACTATTTGATTCTAGGGCGTAAACGATATATGAGGCTTTTACTAGGTGAAATTCCATTGTATAGGTGATAAATAAAACAATTGGGTTTTGAGAATTTGCACAATTTAATGTCAATGCATTGACATTAAATTGTGTAAATCCTCAAAACCCAAAAACCTTTACATAGGTGATTTTCCTCAAAATCACCTATGTAAAGGATATTGTTCGTCCATGTAATTGTCAGCCTCCTGAACGACGGAACTTCTGAACAAAGTACCTTCACAAATGACGCTAATACTCCGCGTCGTTTCTTCAAAACTGCAGTAATTTCATCATCGATAACTGGATTGGGCGTGAAGTTAATACAAAGATCCGCATCTTCTCACAAGTTATTTCTTATGGCTTAGCTATTGATATTTCCAAGTGCGAGGAATATAGCATTGAAGCGGCGCTTCTCCTAATTGGACAAATCTTGAAAGAAGCTTAAGAATCTTGCAATAAATACATTAATAAATATCGACAGGATTTTGCGCGAAAAAGTAGCCGTGTTAAGAAAATGGAAAACTTATTTCAAAGGTTTTTGGTAGCTTTTGATTCACTGATAACGAGTTTCCAAAAATTACCATTTAAGCAGCTCAAGGCGTTAAACTATAGCTTCGTTAAAAGGCCCGATGTACGCGAGGATTCGTCGGACGAGTATTATTAATGCAAAATTAAATGTGAGAAGTAATTTAATAATGCAAATGTACAGTCACAAACATTATTATTGTGAAGAACATATTTTCTTATACAAATATACAAATTCTCATGAAAATCCGACAATTTTTAACTTTTTGTCTGACACGTTGCATTCGCCATTTTGTTTTTCGTAAATTTGTAATTAAGATTATTAATCAGCGATCTCAAAAAACTGATATACAAATTCATAAAAATCTAGCATTTCTCACTTTTTTTGTTTTTTAGAACATTCTATTTAGTGTATGCTGTTTACTGAATAATATAATAACTTAAAAAAAAAGAGAAAATATGCGCTACCCATTAACAAAACAAACATAATTATAACTATACATTTCATGATAGTATATCCTATGTGTGTTTAGTCAATAACATTTTTCTCGGCAACGATATAATCCAATAATATATAAAGTAGAAAAAATATGCACTGACCATTAATGGGAAAATAATGAATACTGCATATTTCATAATAACATATTATATATTACAATTTTTTATCAGAATCCAACTCATTATTTAATATCAGCATGCACCTCGTTTATGCCGAGGGAAAATTAATTCCATTAAAATATCATTTCGCAACAAAGGGAACGCAAACACGTCTGAAACAAGAAGAGGAAAAAACCGCGGCCAGTGCATTTACAAGCTCATAAATTCATATTCCGGGGGATGCAAACTAAAGTCAGCAATTTAATTTTTATCTGCATGCAAGTGCAAGATGAATTCGTAATTAGTGCGCGGTTTATAAAGCGGGCGACTGTTCTGCGGAATTTATTGTTTGCTTAGCACTACACTCTCCGCGTTCCTGCACGAGTTTTGATTGTACAAGCGCCCGCCGCCGCCACGAAAATGAGTATCACATTATTCCCCCATGTTATATTTGGAATTCTACACACCGGAAAATGTCGGCCCGTTTAAATCATTTCATGAATATTCCTATGCACGTACGATTTCAAATCTAAATTCGTAACCTCTTTCCGTCGACTAATGATCTCCGACTCGACATATTTTAATTGAAAGTTTGTGCTTAATTAACGCTCGGCTTCCGCGCATTCTGCAAAATACGTGTGTTACATCCGCTGTAAAATAGTTGTAGTTTTGTTGCGATCCGGAAGAAATAGGAAACTTTAAACAAGTTCAATTTGTAGTGTCGATTGCGGCCGGTGCAAGATAAAAGACCGCGGTATCAAAGCGATCCTCGAGGGGCTGCTAAAGACATTCGCGGACGTCCGCTGATAAAAACTAGTGGAAAAAAAAGTTGACAAGTGCAGCAGCGAACAGCCAACATCTCGGATTGAATTGGCGATAGCAACTTCGTCGATTACAGCCAGAAAACTTGTTAACAACAACTGATAAGGGGACATATTGTTTGGATGCTCGCCCATCTCATATCTGGCGCAGATTTCATTTCAGATCTGGCTCCGACTCTCGCCGGAGTTTTAATGTTGATTTGAATCTATTTGATGAGTTTTATTTATCAGATCTTTTAAATAACATTGTGGGTTATTCGGAGCTATCCGGTTGGCTGCCCTCCGAACATTTTCAGTTTGTTTGCGGGAATTTGTTTGCCGATAAAATCTAATAGGTTTCATGTTTTTAAATTTGTTTTCGTTATCTCGCCGCGCGCGAACTTCAATCCTCGTACGCATAAATCAGAAACTACTCGTATATTACTTATTCATCAGTATGTATACTGTCCCCTCATATGTATTTTTATCTGTGATAAAAAAATCTAGCAATTATCTAAGCATATCAAATTTGTTAACATTTCAAGCCACGAAACTAGCAGATAATTTTTGGTCCTAGTTACAATTTTATTATTAATTCTATAAAAATCAAGTAAAAATTTTAACACCTCTCAAATATAAAATTTAATTAAAACATACAGCAAAACTTGTAGCTAGTGATGTTAAATTAGAAGCTGAACTCAAATTATAGTTCTACTTTAATTGAGAATTTTAGTGGTTGTATTATTATTTTTTATATAATTATTTCTTTTGTTTTTTAATCATTTTTTGCTGAGTAATTGAGAACGAATTTTTAGTATTGCATGTTTTTCCATTTATTAACAATTCACAACTGTTAGTTACTCCTTTTTTATGCTAGAATAAAACCATACTGAAGTATCTAGTATTCCATAAAATTAGTTGGAAAAGATCCTTGTTCTATATGTTTATGTTTCTTCTAAATATTCTTCCTAGATACGTATAACTTTTTTCTGAAGAAAATTAATTTCAGATTTTTTAAAGACGCTATAATTTAAAAGAGCACATACATGAATGATTCAAATTATAGTTGACAATTAGGTATTGGTACGACAATTGGTAGACCACCATTAAAATTAAATGCATATGCCAGAAGACAGAAGATAATAGAAAAATCAGTTAGCAAGTTATAAACAACAATGAAGGAAACACTTGCCGTTGAGGTTCAAAGTCTAATACCACAAGTGTCAAATCTTGGACCATTACTATTTAATCTTTTCATAAAAGATGTTGTTAATGGCTTTCGCTACTAAAAATGAAAATTAAAAAATAGATGACAAATAACAACTGACAAAAAATTGACGTACGAAAAATAATAATTTAAATATAATAAATAGCAATTAAGTCTTTTAAACGAAAAGCTCTTAACACTGGTTATTGCCCGTTGGCTTATTAATAGTTTTCATTTTTCATTTAAAATTCTGAAGCCAGTGATTTAGTAGTATATCATTTGATACTCAAAATCTAGACACCGCCCACGTAGTCGTAGCTCTTTTTAATGACACTAAGATTATTTGGAATTATATTTTCATCGGCATGTATATTTTTTATTTAAAAACAATTAAGTGTAATAAGAGTTGTTTAGTTCTCTATTATCTTATTTGCAAAGGAAACTCCGAAAGCAAGTACCATCCTGGTTCCTCTGGTGAAATTTTTCCAAAAAGGAAAAAAGAAACCACAAGTTTATAGTTAGAGTTCGAAAATCAAAAAGCACGTTTTTAAATATTTTAAATTTTATTAATAAAAATTAAAAATATTTTTAAAACCCATTAGAGAATTCAGAAAAGAAAACAGTTAATCTAAACGAACAATAAACAAAACAATTGAAAATTTGTATTAAAAAAAATAACAGCTTTCTATCAATGGCAATTAAAAGGTACAATTTTATTATTCTAGAAAAATCAATTGAAATTTTATTAAGAATTAAACAAACAAAACCCTTGGCAAAGTGTAAAACAAACCAAACACTTAGAAATTAAGAGTTTTTGCAAAAATTTACTTTATTAAAAATGAGAGTTTAAAATAAGCCAAAAGAACAGTTCTGAATTTTAAATTATAAAAAATAATTCAAATTTTGACAACCAATTAAAATACTACAAGAAACAGTTTTTATATTGTTTTTTTTAATATGTCTAAATTTAATTTTCTGTTAAAAACCCAGTTTAAAATATTATATTTAAAAAATTCTAATTTTGATACAAAAAGTGAAATAATTACAAAATAATTTTAATTTTCTTTTAAAATAATCGAAATTATAGTGAAAAATAGAAAATTTAATATAGAAAAAAGACTAAAAATTTGTTAAAATCAGTTAAAAAGTTTAACACTGAATTAAAAAATTGAAGTGTAAGTATGGATTACCACGTAGTAACGGTCGCAGCCATTCTCCTTATTAAAAAGTTTAAATTTTCTGAAAAAGTTACTTTACGAAAATAAAATCGAACATTTAAACAGTTGACAATTTAAAATTAGAAATAAATAAAAATTCTGTTTTAAATAGCTAATCTATTACAAAAACTATTGGAAAATATTTAAGAAAAAGTTTCCTTAAATGCTATCTTTCCAAAAACTATTTCAATTTTAATTAAAAACTTCTCAAAATGTTAAATACTTACAAAATCACTTTTATTTTCTTTTAAATCAGTCAAAATTACAATGAAATATGAAAAATTTAATATAAACAAAACTACTAAAAATTTAATTTTTGAATGTTGTCGGCGTTAACTTGGTGGTACATTTTAATAAGATAATTAAAACACTTTAACTTTGTTCTACCACAAAAAATATTTATTGCTGTGACTATAGTTTCGAACATTCACTATTCATTATCAAACATAAAGTTTACTTTACTAAAAATTTGCTTAAACTAAACCAGTACAAAAGTTTAAATTTTCTGACAAAGTTATTTATGAAAAAAAAATTTAAACAATTGACGGTTTAAAATTTAAAATAAATAAAAATTATTTATTAAATACCTAATCTATTACAAAAAATATTTAAGAAAACGTTTCCTTAAAGTTAAAAACAATTTAAATTTTGATTAAAAACTTTTAAAAAAGACTTAAAATCGTTGGATATGTAGGAGAAAAATTAAAAATGTGTTAAAAGTTTAAAAAGTAAATACTTTCTATGTTTCAGTTTGTTTTTCATCATAAATTATTACGTAGTAACGGTCCAAACCATGTTTGAATTTACATTTCTAGAAAAATAGAAAAAATTCTAATCGTTTAGAATGAATTTTAAAATTGACTCAAAATAGCTACTATATCTTACTACAGACAATTCAAATTTTAGAATAGAGTAGAGTTTCAAAAAAAAACAAGTGTTTTTGCATATACTTCAAAATTCCTCTAAGTACGGATTTTTTTTTTGAAGATTCCCATTCTAAAATGAATGACTATAACCATAACTTATAAAATAAGGAATACTTTTCGTATGGATATTTCTATATCTTATATATTTAATAGTATTTAAAAGTTCAATCCTGTAACACTTACGATTGACAGAATATATGTCGACTTTTTTTGAAAATATATTTTTGTATTATATAAAAGGAAACTATAATCTTGAATTCGTTTCTCATGTAGCTCGTGGTGATATATTTTGTAATGTACAAACAACACAATTTACGCTTGGTTTGTTTCACTGTTTACTAATTCAATATGACTAGTAAAATATTACGTCATTATGAAAGAATGAAATACAGAGATGTTGAATTGTAATATTCAATTCAACATCTCTGTATTTCATTCTTTCATAATGACGTAATTGTCGAAACTAGCCAGATTAAATAAATAACCAGTGAAATAAACCAAGCGTAAATTATATTATTTCTATAGGAAACTATAAATTCGTCTATGTCAAATATAAAATATAACAATACACATCTATTTAAGAATTCATCAGTAGCACTACAAAAACCAACCGCGGCTCCTTCTTCTGTAAGTGCCTCTCCTAGCGAAGGTTGGCGACTATTTCAACATATGATTTCGCATCTGCTCAATCTCAGATCTCACCAGATCTTCAAACCCTATCGCTGTGGACTTCCTAATGTTTCGGAACCACGAAATTCTTTTCCTTACAATGCCATCCCTTCCTTTTATCTCCATCTGGATTATCAAACATAATAGTTTGTTGCGTTCATGCCTCGTTACATGACCAAGGTAAGCTGTTTTTCGATTTTTAATATTGATTACGAGTTCTCGCTTTAAGCCTACTAACCCCGGCTAAACCCCTATTATTTGGTATATATCAAAGGTTTAGTGTTAAATTAAATTAAAAGCAAATATGTAATATATTACAGAAAATCCTAATTATATTGTAATTCGAAATATAACGTGAAACATTGCAGCAAACATGTTGATCTTTCATACATTCTTAATATTTTTCTCGTTGCAGTTCTTGTAGCTAATGTTTGCTGTCAAAGTAAAATTTACATTACGGTAAATACTTGGTTTACTGCACTCTTAATAAAACGAAAATAGAATATTATCCGATTTTGAAATAAGACATTTATTTGGTTTCATATTGATATAGTCCGTTTCCTGACATGTGTATTGGTTAATGACGACCATTCTTAAAAGAATTGCAAAATTAACTCTAAAAATTACAAAATTATCTAAATTACCTTCTTTATTTAGTTAGTTTTGTAATTTTTCGAACTTGAAAGTAATTCATTATGATTGAATTTGCGGCCTTTTTCTACGTAGTGAATCGGTTTAATGTCTAAAGTATGTCCTGTTGCAGTGTTTGGATAATCTTGTTCCCGCTTTATGGTTTTCTATTGTCTTTTTGTGCTCGGTGTGCCTTATCTTAAAGTTCCTCCGTATTTGTCTTACCTAATTTTCGTCACAATTTTCGCAATTTATTTGGTAGATTCCGGATTTTACTAATGGCTTTATTATCTCGATTTTGTTGTTGACTAAATGTTTCTTTAAATTATCTCTATTAACTTGTATTACTTGGATGTATTTGGTTAGTTCTTTTGTAATTTCTCACTTAAACCTGGAATTTATAGAATTGCAGCATTTTTTTGTTTTCTTTGGTTTCTTCTTTATTAAACATAAGTTTTTGGTCAGTTTTTCTTCATTTTCGTTTAATTATTCTATCTACCTTCTTTTTGTTGTAACCGTTGTTTGTGGCTATTTGGTAAATTGTATTTAGTTCTCATTTAAACTCTTCTTTGTTAAGTAGGATGTTGACTAGACGATGAATGTATAAATTTAATGCCGAATATTTGATCTGTTCAGATTGTATCGATATCGATGGAATGATTGTGTCGGCTGCAGTGGGTTTTCTATATATGGCATGATTTAAACGGTTAACTCAGGTCCAAAAACTTAAGTATATATGCCATAATCTTGTTTTTCAATGGTGAACTGAATTTTCTTGTTGATAGAATTTAGTGTTTTTAAAATTGCGTCTAGTTGTCTGTTGGTGCCGTTCCAAATGCCGAAAATATCGTCGAGGTATCTGCACCAAAATTGTATGTTTTTTGTTGATGTTTTATCCTTAAACAATTTTACTTGGAACTCACTCATAAATATTTCCGCTAAGAGAGGTAAAACCGGTGAATCCATGGACAGTCCTTCATTTTGTATAAAAAAGTTGTGTTTGAACCGAAAATAGTTTTGGTCAAGATACGTATTTAAAAGTCTGGTGATTTCTTCTGTATTGTATATAGATGATTGTTCTTGGCATTTTTTATTAATGATACCTTTCAACTCCGAAACAGGTATTGACGTAAAAAGGCTCTGGACATCGAAGGAAACCAGAGTTGAGGTTTTTGGTTTTGTTCACAAAGTCGATGGAGTTCTTAATTCAGATGTGCAAGGAATTATTTTGGTATCGTTTTATTTATAAGGGTAAATATTTTATATTTATGAATGCCCCCTCGTATTGATGTAGGAAACAATTGATCTTATTGGGTTTAGATTATGAAGTTGTCTGATTTGATTGCTTCAACAATCTGCTTCTGGAACTGGGTGGTCGGGTCTTTTTTGCAGGTTTGATTTTTTTTTTCATCAATGAAGCTGTTAACTTTTGTAATATGTGTATCCTTATCCAGAATCGTAATAGTGTTGCCCTTGTCTCCTTTGCAAACAACTAAATTATTGTTCTTATATTTTGTTTTTATTATTCGTACGGTGTTTGCTTCCCGCCCATTATTTGTGGGATATTTAACTGATTGGTTAATTCCTTTTTTTTGATGATGTTGGTGAATAGGATTTTATGTTATGTTTATCCGATTCAGCGTTAGTTCTGTTTCGAGAACAAGTTTTTCCAGATTTTGTCAAATGTAGTGTTTTGTCTGTTTCATGGTGTACATCGGGTTTTTGATTTTGTTTAAGTTTATTGAGTGTTTTATGTTGGTTGATATCATGTTCGTGTGTTATAATATTGATTCACTCCACATGATCTTCCTATTAGTTTCCTGAAGCAGTATGTATTCAAGCGTCGTTTGTTTTACCCCTAACATCTGTTTCAGGAAACACCGCTTTTCTATCTACAGCCTTTCATACCTCCTGGCATTCCATACCTCCGCCCCATACATCAAGATTGGTCTCAAGCACGCATCCCATAGATCACACGTAACTCTCGCATTGCCATCCATCCATCTTCCTTACGTTTCTTTCAACAGACTCACGCTTTCCTCGCCTTTTCCTGTACCCACTTGACATGTGGAACATTGAATACTTGTAAAATTGTAAAACATGCAACTCTAGAAAAATAAGATGAGGGACTTCACTTTTAATTAAAAACTTTTTTTCATATCAATGTGTAAAAATAACTTTACTTGATGCATTGGCGATTAAAAGTGGGTTGTTCTATTTAGGGCTCTAGATGTTAATAGTATTTTAGGTATCAGTTGTATTGATTATTTTGTGGGAAACATTGGTTAGGAATAAAATTTAACTATTTTCTCATATTTATTTTGATCCATTTTTGTAAAATAAAATTTGTAAAATAAATATAAAATTTGGCAATTCCTTTTGCATCATTTTAGGTTACAAATTGTCGCACCTGCACTTAACATTGGCGCCATTTTAACGCAACAGTTTAGAGAAGGTAAGATAGTGAATAATTGCCTATCACAATCTCTTACTACACAAAAATTTTCTTAAAAGAGCAAATATTCCGCTATAGAGTGTAAAAAATGGGCTGTAGATAACTAACGGCACCATTTTATGATAACAACAGATCACAATGTCCTATTTTTGTGACATTTTCTACAAAATTATAATGGTAATTTATCATAATGGTCCTCACAGTTGCAGCTTCATGGTTTTGAAATTAACATACACACCACGAATGGAAAGAATCTAAACAATTTTACTTGTGGTTCTGAGGGCACTTTCAAAACTATGGTAAAAAATATTCTTATATTTATGAATCACTGTAATATTTGCATAAACACTCAACCAATGAAATAGCGTCTTCAAATTTATTTTTTAATTAAAATTCCTACAGAAGATAAACCTATACAATTAGTTGTGGAAATCATATGCGTAAACCGTCACGAACATCAAAAGGTTATTGTTATATTTTGTTTCTATGTTATCATTAAGGTTTCTTAATGTTAGGCATGTTGGAATTTGTGGAGCAGTAAGAGTTTCTATTTTAATTGCTCCTTCAGCCTAAATCTTGTATAATTGTGTTTAGCTCAGAAAAAATGTATTTAAAAAGTTTACTTCGTCTGATATTCTAAAAGTGGTATATACTATGAAGTAACCTTAACAAAATGGCAAAACATGTAAAATCCAAAAAAGGTTCAGCCCTATCTTTCTTCTGTTTAGTAAATAAATAAAATCGGCATAGTAAGGTTATCGGGGAATAAAGTTGATCTCACAAATCTACATCTAAAGTTTCTTGATGGTAGAGGCATTTACTCCGTGATATATCTTGATTAAGTTAGAATTAAAAAATGGTGACTTTGCGATGAATCAAATTCTCACTTAACCCGTGGTGAAATATTTTTATGTTAATTAAAAGGTTAATTAAAAACTTGGTTTGGTTTCACTGTATAAAATAAAACAGTGAAACAAAACCAAATGTTTAATTAACCTTCTAATTAACGGTGATTTTGTTTTACCACTATATTTATTTTTTACAATAACGATAGTTTGGGCTATAAGGTAGTTATTATCAAATAAAAAGTGACTATAGTTTCGACTATAGCTATTTCTGTGAAAAATTATAAAACAATTACCTATAAAGTATTTTCCTTAGTCATATCATCTAATCAATTAACATTAACAAAATTATGTCATTTGGCACAAACATGTAGATGTTTAGTTACCAAACAAAATAAATATAGTATACTAATATCTCCTACTTAATTTTGATCCTTGTTAATACCTTGGTGTTTGGAATTTAAATTGAACATGGTAATTTATGACGATCACTCACTTTAATATCAATAATATTTATATTAACAATAATAACTGGCTAAGGATTGGTTGCCAAGGAGTATCTGATAGGTTGAAAAGATTGTTGGAACGCTGTCACATCCCCGGATTAACCATTGGGCGCTTTCGGGTACACCCGCACCACCATATTATTGTAAATAGAAAATAGTCTTAAACTAGCAACAGAAGAATAAACACCTTTAAAATCAACTGCATTATTATTAATGACGAAACCATCCGCTAAAATTAAGATGGCACCACATTCACTCTAAACAAAAGAAAGGTTTACTACGAAAAACTTCAATTGATTTTTTTTCTCAGTCGCATAAAGGGGAAGTTATCACTGAAAAAAAAAATTGACAATACATTCTTTGCATTTTACTTATTTTTTTAAAAATTCATTAACTAGTCGATAGAAGAGTATACATATTTAAACGTTATTAAGCGGAACTTTAGCGTGGATAGTTAGTACCTATATTTTTTGTAATATTTCTGAATCAATAAATTTTTATTTAATTTAAATAAATAAATGCATACATTGTAAGAAAAACTGCCTAAGGTTTTGAATTTAGAGCCGGAAAATAACAGTAAATATTCGCGACGGGGAATGTATTTATTGACCGCAGTCCTGCACCCACTCAGATAACGAACCGTTCCAGCCAGAGGATTTTTGGCAATTCTTGTCCGTTCGAATATCTGCATTCATCTTTATTTACTTCGATTTTATTTAAATAATCCGCACATCCCTTTGGGCGTGACAGTGTCTATAAATATAAATACGGCGCAAAAAAAAACTTGGCCCGGATCAAGTACATTTGCAATGCCCTCTAGTCCTGTCACTAGTTAAACTTAATAAATTAGGCACACTTTATTGATGTTTTCATATTTATCGTTGCCGTATAAGTATTGGAAAGTCTGAATATTTTATCGTTCTGCCGAAAAGAATAATTGAAGACTATTTAAGCAAAAATAATTTTTATTACCAGCAATTTACACGTAATAAAATTAATAAATTTCGAAAATATCTATTGATTAAGTTATAATTTAATCGTGCATTAAATAAATAATATTTTAAAGGAGCGTTACTTATATGCTTAGATAATATTTCAATCAAAAGCACCATAATTCAATCCTTCTCAAACTTTGAAATTAGCGGAACGTGCCCTATACACGTTCATCGCGAAAGCCGCAGATTTAATTTGATCCAGTGCAACTACACTAAATCCACAACTTCCCATTGACCCTGGCCTCGAATGTCAAACTTTCGTTCAAGTCCCATTAATCTTGTTTAATAATTATAATTCGGTACTAATCAAAACTAACAACAAGAGCAATAAAAATAAAACGCTCATTAACCCTCATCTTATCTATGTAGAAACGCATCAAATCATTTCTCAACCGATTGAAACTCGATTCACTATTGGATTCTATTACGGATAATATTTTCCTCTTGACGCCCGCATAACAATGAATCCACCCGACGCTTCCATTAAACTGATGCGCCGCATAAAGGATTATTATTTTTAATTGCAAAAAGGAGCGGTTATTACGTAATATTAATGCTATCTGATATCGATGTAAAAAGGGAATAAAAAAAAAACAAGAGTGCGCCGGAGTCACCATTAAGTGTAATAAATTAGGTGGTTAAGATAGGATGGCCTCTATATGGGAACTATCTTTTATTTTTATCGCAACTTATAAATTTTGCTTAAAAAAGCAACGGACGAGGCGAGATAAGTCAGTCAACTATTATAAATTAAGCAGCCATTTATCACGCATTTTTTTAATTACACGTTATATCCGACGTTATTGCGCTACCGAAATTCTTATCGACGTTCCGATCGGTGGGTCGGCGGGATAAACTGGGATAGGAAAAATAATTATATATCAAAGTTTTAGATGGATATTTTATGTATGAATTATTACAGTAATTATAATGTGTTAACATATTTATTGGCTGTTACTTTCTACTAATAAGAGTGTACCTTAATTTATGCAAGAGCTAGTTTAAATACTTATTAAAAAGATCCTATAAAGTAAAAATAATAGGGAGCAAAATTAAAGTTAAAGCAGATTACAATTAAAGATTTAAAAAATAATACATTTTATCAGCAGTCTCTGACACTATAGAAAATCGAAGATCTTTAAAAAAATATCTAAACGTTAACAATGGATAATCATCTGTTTGAATGGTTAAATAATTTAGGTGCCTGCAGAATCATAGATTTTAGCAGATATATAAGTTATATGGTTAATTATACTACTTAATGATGAAAAAAATTTCATATATTAACGTTTTCAAAAGAAGCTGATAAAATAAGAGATAAGTATCCTGATAAATATTGAATCATGTATATATCGTAATAATTTCATGTTTTTTTAATTTAAATATGTATTAATATTGTTTTAGACTGATGCCATTTGCTATATTAAGTATATTGGCTTTGTAGATTTTTATCGGAATAAAGATGTTTTATTATTTATTTATTATTTATTGTTATTTCAAAACAGAGAAACACAGTTAACTGGTTAATATATTATTTTATTTGTGTATGCCTAAGGGGTGTTGCTTTTTTCCAGTTAATTATGTCACACTTTTTTGAAAGTGTAAATTTCTATGTGTCGTGAAAATTCATAGATAACGAGTATACTCGTCAAACTCAGTTAACTGGTTAAAATATGAATAAAAATGAAGTTAAATATTTTTAAAAAATACATTTAAAAAAAATATTGAAACACAACAGCTACAAAAATGAATATTAGGTTTATTATGGTAGAAGTTATTACAATAAAGATATGGTCATTCTAGGTCATAAATTAATATTAAGACATCGAGCGATTGAATATAATATATAATAATAATAGGTTATTTATTTTTCAATGAACACTACAAATCTTCAAATAAATAATGTACATGAAAAAGTAGCCAGTAAACGATAGGTATAATCAAAACAAAAAACAAATTGACTAAGTAATCTTATAATAAACTTATCTATAATTGTAAAATGCATCTATTGAATTAGGTTCTAAAGTACACAGATAATTAAATAGTTCTCTCTTTCTCGCGTATATACTTTTAACCTGTTTGATTGATTTGGAAAGATGATTAATGATTTTTATACATGTGTAGTAAGCACCCTTTTCATAACTATCTAGTCTATGGAAAGGCAGTGTGAACTGTTGACCATGTCTGGTATTGTATGCATATAAAAGTAAAGCTACACTAAATTTATCCTTTTGATTCCAAAAAAACTTAGGACATTCGTAAATATATATGCCAAAACAAAAATAAATACCCCTACAACTATCGTGATATTTTAATTTGTGAAGTATTTGTATTGCCTTTTTGTGCAATGAAAGCCTTATTGGCATCGACTCCCACACCCCAGAAAATAATGTCATATCTAAAGTGTGAATATATGTTGGCAAAGTAGAAGTGTTTTGCTATCATATAGTTACTTGCATTGATTAGTACCCGCAAACCGTGGCAGCCTTTACTAACTTTAGTGCATACCACATTTATTTGTGGAGAGAAACTGCGAGTTTCGTCAATAACGATTCCCAAGAAATTTGTCGATTTTATAAATGAATAGCAATTATTATTTAGGGTAATGCTTTCTGGAGTTGTTAAGTTTTGATTGATTTTGAAAAAAATGCAATTGGTCTTTCCTGTATTCAGTTGGAGGCTGTTGCATTTGAACCAATTTTCTATAGATGATATGGTCTTATTGCCGTTTCTAACTTAGTATGGAACAGTTTCACCTTTAATTAGTACAGTTGTATCATCTGCATAATTGAGTAAACAAGCGTCTTTTGGAGTAGTAAGCAGTAGATCATTTATAAATATTATGAATAGTATTGGGCCTAGAATACTGCCTTGTGGAATACCCCTCGACGTATCCAATGCCTCTGATATCACATCAGTTCCATTAACTGTGTCAACTTATTTTGTTGAATGGCTTCTACCATGAAGATAAGAGCTTATTAAATTTTGGGCAACCCCGCGTATACCATACTAGTATAATTTCCGAAGTAATAATGAAAAATTGATAGTATCAAAGGCCTTGGATAAGTCAAGGAATACTCCACAGGTGGCATCCCATTCCTCAAGTGCAAGCAATATAGATCGAACAATGCAGTTTCGGTATTTCGCCCACTCAGATACCCATGCTGACTAGTTGAAAATAGGTTATATTTGAGGAAAAACTGAATAATTCCTTTACAAATTACTAATTCAAAGATTTTTGAAAACGTACTTTAAATTGTGATAGGACGATAATCTTCAAAATTATCACTGTCCCCTTTTTTTGAAAACCGGTGTGATAATTTCTTGCTTTAATTGATCCGGAAAAACATACACTTACTTAATACATCATACATGGACTTAGATATAGCATCCGTGCAATGTTTTAAAACACATACAGGTACTACATCATACCATGCACTCCTTTAATTTTGCATATTTGTTATAATACTAATTAAGTCGCGTTCAGTTACAGGCTCAAGAAATAATGAAATTGGATTTTGTGGTATTTTATTCACGCTATTTATATTGATATTTTAAGTTAATCTAAAATGTTATTAAAATGATTATTGAAATCGTTTGATAATTTCATTCGACGTAACTATATTTGATATAATATTCCAAGTAGTGCGAGATTTGATTTTTGATTTATATATGTTTTAGATTCAATTTGTATATTTTGTGACGAGTACTTCTTTTGAAATTCTTTAAAAAATAGTGTACACCAGTTTGATACCTTGATATGGTTTGGTACAGTAACATTTGATTTTTACAATATAATAATTCAGGTGTTTGATATATTTTACGCTTTTTGGTAATGTGGTTTTTTAGTCGAAAGTGTTTATTAAAATACATTAAAAATGTATTTATGAAAGCTGAATATGTATCATTTACATTTTCAGAAGTATAAACGTATTGGAAATTTTCATTACTAATGTCTGTAACAAAGTTATAAATGCATTCGTCAGAAAAAATCCTGATCTTCTTGTTACTTTTCTTTAGATGGACATTAACGGTATACTCGAGAAGTTGTGCAGAGTGGTCAGAAATATCTCCATGTATAACAGACGCCGCAATACCAGTTTTAACATTGGTTATAATATTGTCAATACATGATTCATGATGATTCATAGTATCAAAACGAATATTTCGTGCATAAAATAAAATATGGATTTCTCGTGCATATAAAATAATAAAAATGTAAAATTATATCAGAATTAATATATATATTTAAAACGTATATTATTAACTTTAATTATAATACTTATTCAATACTTATAATCTATTTAAAAATTTAAATTAAATTCATTAACTAAATCAAGGGAATTAAATATTTTAATATCAAACATTAGAATGCATTTGAAATTAATTTAAATCAATTATTCATTCGTGTATGTATTAATTATTTGACGTCTTATCAAAAGATAAATAATTTATATTTATATCAATGTTACCTTTTCAATAAGATATTTTAAAAGTCACCAACGAAGGGATTATATGTGTATGTATAATTTATAGAGGTAAATCCCACAAAGTCAGTTTTCATCCTAATTATTTTAAACATTACCAAATAGTATTTTGAATTACGTCTAGTAATTTCTGCAAAATGCAATATAAGAAATAAAATAAAAACATTTAAACCTCATCTAAATAGGGTTAATCATAAGAATGGTGGCGACCGTTACTACGTGATAATTCATGATAAACACTAAACTAACGCACTTACTATATAAAACCACTAAAAATTATGTAATATATGCATTTATGACATTAAAACGTCGAAACTTAATGTATATATATATACGTATAAGTGCGTTAGTTTAGTGTGTATATGTGCCATCGACTAATGGATTTTTTACCCTGTTCTGAAAAACCAAATAAAGTGCAATAAATTGATTTAACTGACCTGATAATTCCAGCTGGTAAACGAGTAAAGTATCACATATAGGGATTTATGGTATATTCGTAAGGGTTAATAAATGTCAGCGATCGATAATGTCGCGCCCATTCTTTGATTCTAGCCAAAAGAGAAAGAGGGAGAGAAACTAAGTTTTGAATCAAAAATGATACCTATAGTCCATCCGTTGGATCTTCCGTCCTACGTCACAAACTATCGCTTCAAAAAACGACGAAAGGAATGAACATTAAACATTTGTAAAAATAATTTGTATTTGCTACTTAAAGCACCAAATTTGTAGGTACTATTTATTATTGGAGAGATTCTTTAAAAATTTTAGAAAAATACATTTATAAATGAGAACTTGATGTTCTTTATATCAAACGATTTTTCTTTAATTATTTTCTAGTGATGGGTTTTGATATTTAAAATTAGAATTGTGAGAAGTGGTACAATGTAACTAAAACAGAACAACCGATTGTTATTCCTCGACATACTAACCAATAACACTCTGATGGAACTCTCGGCAACTTCGTATTTATAAAAGTAACTCTTCAAACAAATACATAAATCGCTTTTCATCACTACGTTGTCCAACTTCGTTCTGTGGCAAAAACTCTTTTAATCCGCTCCCTACGACTAACAAACAAATTCAACCTCAATGATGAACTTGCCACTCTCGAGACAGCTCTTGTCTAAACCACTTGACCAATCTGTCCCTGATGACTCTTTCAACATATGCGGAGAGTGTATACAGCTTCTACAAGTCGAAAAAGAATATAATCATAACACCACTCTACCTATAATAAACAAGTGAGAAATAACAAAATGCTTATAAAAAATATTCTCCAAAAAATTAAAATTAATGATTTAGTCTTAATATGTGCCGATAAAAATGCTGGCTTGGTCATTTTGAATAAGGCTGGTTATAAATAAAACACTGAAAAATTTCTAACTGATAATAAATTTAAAAAACTTAAAACTAATCCTTTAAACAACATATTTAAATAAAACTAAAGCTATAATCAAGACAAAAAATTCAAATTTACTAAAATTAATAAAAAACTTCCATAACGCTAAAACAATTGAGTATAACATGAGAAATTAATTGAAATTAATAGAAGTTTACCAGCTATATATTTATGGACGGAACAAAACACTTCAAAAATCAATTGTACCAGCAATACGTTATAATCTAAAATATTCGATTTTTTGACAATACTTATATCGATTGTTTTTCTTTTACAAATTTTCAACAATTTATCTCTGTTATTTCTAACTGATAATAAATTTGAAAATCTTAACACTAATGACTTAAACAACATTTTTAAATAAAACTAAAGCCATAATCAAGACTACCAAGCCAAAAATTATAAAATATAGTAACACATCTAAAATTATCCCTATTAAATAAACCCATAACCGCCCCGCCTCAACACTCAACCAAAATTACATAAAAATGGCCTTAGACCCATTGTTACTTTTTATAACACTCATTCAATTTACCGCTTATTTCATTATTGCATTCTTCAATAACCACATTAAATTTAAACCCAAATTTACTCTTTCAAATAAGCAGGAATTCTTGCTACATTTACAGAAAATAAACCTAACACAAACTGCTTTTGATGTAGTTAACCTTTTCAACGACACCGCGATAGTTGACTCCCTCTCCATAATTAAAAATCTACTTGAATAACACCTGGATAATATACATGACTGAAAATATTTATAAACTTATAAAATTTGTAACAGAATTTTTGTACCTTTAATAATGAATTTTCCCAAAAGTCTGTTGGCACACCCATGGTATCTGCTATCAGATATTTTGTTAAACGACCTCGAAAACACTATAATGGTTAACAATATGGCACATAATATTATAATATGAAAACGCTGTTGTTGATGATACTTTTTGTGTTTGGAAGGGTCACGATGACAAGCTAATAAAAGAATTTTATGACTATATCAATAACCTACATAGTAATATAAAATTCACTCTAGAAAAAGAAACCCACAAACAGTTAAATTTTTAGATCTAACTATAATCAAAAATGAACACAACAAATGTTTAGAGTTTATATTTATAGAAAAACTACACAAACTGATACTATTATACCCGCTAATTTTACTCATCACCATAAAACACAAAGTTACTACACCTATTGGGTCAACAAATTTCAAAAAAGAATTAGACATTATTAAAGAAATATCTGCTAAAAGAACAACAATAATCTTAATACAATTGATAAAATTTTATATAACATCAAAAAACCTAAAAACCATTTCATTCCCCTTTCACCAGGGGTGGGGAACCTATTTTCTGCCAAGGGCCATTTGGAAATTTATAACATCATTCGCGGGCCAGACAAATAATTTAAAAAAATTAGTCTTTATTGTTCAACAAAAAATATATATTATAAATAAACAAATGAAATACAAACAAATATAAAATATATTCATTTTTAAACATAATTAACTCATCTTAATCCTAATGTGATGGCTGAAACTACCTTTCTTTGCTGAGTCGTGTATTAGCTGATATTGATGATGTGGCTACTCGTAACTGATTTTCCAAGTTTACGTCTGTCAATCTGGAACTCATTCGATTCTTTGCGACCGTAAGTTTAGAAAAGAACTGCTCGCAACAGTAAGTTATTCCAAATACAGATGCATATTTCAATGCATGTCTTCTCAAAATGGGAAATTCATTATTACGTATGTAACGTTTATAGAACTCAAGCAGTGGGAGATTATTGTATCTAGCTTTCAGCTCAACATTGGTTTGCAGCTGAATGATTTCATGTTGGAGGTTATCAGGCACATCAGCTAGTTCCACATTGAACGGTGTAGCAAAGATGTTCAATTCAATTTGCTCGTCATTCATTTTTCAACGTCCTTGAATCTTTCATTAAATGCGTCAATTAGTTTCGCACAATCACCAGCATACTCGAGTGTCGTAGAAGGCTTTTGTTCTTCTAGCGTAGGGAAATGCACCGTGTTATTCCTTTCGAGTTGCACTTTCCACAGCTGTAATTTAGCTTCAAATGATTTTACGTTTGAAAGTAGGGAGCTGAGTAGCTGGTTGGGACCCTGCAGCTTGACGTTTAGCTCTGACAGGTACTTAGTATAGTCCACCATGAACGCTTCATCACACAGCCACTTGCTATTACTGAGTTCCCTGATAGGTTTTCCCTTCATCTCCATGAACTGTTTGACTTCATCACGCAGTTCGTAAAACCTAATGAGCATGTTCCCGCGACTCAGCCACCGTACTTCACAGTGATAAACAAGATCACCGTACTCAGAGTCAAGGTCATTCAGAAATTCCTTAAATTGGCGGCTATTAAGCCCACTGTTTTGATAAAATTAATACATGACACTACTGTTGACATCACATTTTCGAGCCGCAACGACGGTGCACAGAGACTGTCTTTATGTATGATGCAGTAGCATATAATTAAATTAGTCTGAGACGATTCATTTCTTTCTTTACAAATGCAATTAACCCTTTCTGTGATCCAACCATGGCTGGAGCGCGATCTGTATTAAAGCCACTTAACTTTTCAAAGTTTAGCTCAAGTTTCTTCATTGATAGAACAAGTCTCTCATACAAGTCCTCACCTGTTGTAGTACCATACACAGTGTTGAGAGTTTCGCGAAAGTGCGAACGCACATTTCATCTGACGTGCGCGCACATGCCACCGCATATGCGCGCACATAAAATGACACGATTTTACATTTGTCTGCGCGACCCGCAGCGGCATCCTCGCTATCGGGAATGACTAATTCCCGACTTTTTCTGCCTATGAAATTTGATACGGATAAACAATAATACATGTTCAGTGCTCTATTTATATCGTATTTCAATTTCATATACCAACAATTATAACAATTCTTAATACTTCTTCTAAAATGTTTTAAATAATAATACCAAAGCAGATAGTTAATAACTTCTGTCCTTAATTGTGTATTTTTATGAATCAAAATGTTAAATATCATACAGCCATGATCAAATACGGAAAGTAATTTAAATACCTTTATGCTTTATAAAGATAATTAAATTAATAAATGTAATAATATATCAATAAATATTATTTGTGATCTAAATAATACGATATGAATGATAAATATTCACAAGTGTTTAGTTCTATATAATTTATATTGTTATAATTGTTGGTATATGAAATTGAAATACGATATAAATAGAGCACTGAACATGTATTATTGTTTATCCGTATGAAATTTCATAGGCGGAAAAAGTCGGTATTCCCGACAGCGAGGATGCCGCTGCGGGTCTCGCAGACAAATGTTAAATCGTGTCATCTAAGTCATCTAATGTGCGCGCATATGCGGTGACATATGCGGTGGAAAGTGCGCGCACGTCAGATGATATGTGCGTTCGCACTTTCGCAAAACTCGAAACACTGGCCATGCATGGCTTCCAGTAACAGCAGTTCTTCTCGCGTGTCAAACTCTGCATTTATTCCACGAACACGGCCAGTTGAGCAGTATTTGTTATGTCCGTTGTCTCGTCACAAGCCAGAGAGAAAAATTGGAAATCTTTTGCAGATCCCTTCAGTATGTTTTTAATATTTTGTGCTAAGTCAGTAATCCGATCTGAGATGGTTCTCCGAGACAAACTAACACCCTGAAACAATTTAACTTTGTCTGGTACTGTCAATTCCGCAGCAGCCACCATGCACTCTTTCACAAACTCTCCCTGTACACAAGGCCTTAGTTTCTTTGCGATTAGCTCGCTCACTACATAACTTGCCTGAATAACGTTATCATTGTCACCACGAAGCTTAGTGAAAACGACTTGTTCTAATTTCAAACTCTGTTAAAGAGCTTTGATTTTATCCAGGCGCATTTGGCCTCCCAATTCACTTAATTTTGCATGTTTTGTGCTGCAATGACGCTCCAAATTAGCCTTATTCATAACAGCTAACGCATCCCCACAAACTGGGCACACGGGCTTGCCTTTCACCTTAACAAAAAAATAATAATTTTTTGTTCATTTTTCTTGAAAAGACCGACATTCTGCATCCACTTTTCTTTTCTTTATGCTCGCCATTTGTAGGCTGTCTACCATATAAGTTTTATTTCTAATGACTCACGTTTGCGCACGAAGAACCAAAAAGAATGACGAACAATCACGCATGTGCAACAAGGAAAAATTCACAATCCCCTCACGAATTGCAACATACGTCAACACGATGTCTGTCAGCAGTCGGCGTATTATCACTGCAACATGAACGTATTCACTCGCGAGCCAGATCAAATGACGGGCCGGAGGTTCCCCACCCCTGCCTTACACCCATTCAAAATTCTGAACCCAAATACAGCAGTAAAAACTATAGAACCTTTACTCAGTTTAACCCTACCTATAATAAAATCAGTAAAATCTTTAAGACGTACGATATGACTGCTGTTTTGAAATGCAAAAATTGTATTAAAAAACCTTCTTAGTATACCCAAAAATAAAACTAATTTTATGGACACGAATGGTATCTATTCCCTTACCTGTGATCAGTGTGGGGAAACTGGTCGAGCACTTAAAATTAGATTTAAAGAACACATTTCCCAAAATATGAATTCAAATTTAGACAGACATCTTTCTATCCACAACCATACTTGTAAAGATGATAAAAATCAATCCCGTAGTCCATCATTATGAAGGCACTGGAGAGGAGAAGGGCCCCCGAGCCTGCCGAAGTATTGGTGTCGTCAACCCCTCCGGACTTAGAGATCGTGGCGAGAGAAGAGGTGTTCGTGGAGGCGAGGAGTGAATCGTCGAAGAGCGCCGGGAAACGCAAAGCCCAGCAAAGGTTGATGGACCAGGAGCGGGATTCCAACAATGAGAAAGGCGTTTGGACGAGGTAGCTTATCCCAGCAAAGGAATCTGTCCTACCACTTAAATATTGTCCGGACACGGGTGCTTCCGTAAACATCTTTACAAAATCAGGAAAGGGTGGAGCGCCAGTAGGGGGAACAGGCCGATTCTAAAACCTCCTCCGATCTTGAGGGTCGTGAGGAGGTTCTAGAATCGGCTAGTTCAAGGTCAGAGGATCTGCTTGACCTTGATATTACCTTAACCTTAAATCAACTTTGACATTTGGAATACCTGTTACCCTCAATTAGGAGAGAGGGAACCCTCGATTTTAAAAAATTGAATGGCAATAGATATTCGAAATTAGTTTTGTAAAGTGTGTTACCCGTATTATTTTTTTCAATTTTTTCCGTTTGTTTGCAATCCGCAAAAATGAATCCAGTGTGGGTGCGAAGAGTAAGTATAGAGGAGCCTTCCAAGTTTAACAACTTGTAGTGCAGGGTAACATCACAAAACCATTAGGATGTGTGATGAAGCAGTGGTGGAAATACTTAAACTGGGAACATTATGATGAGAGACCACTAAAGTTTTATGGACAACACCACCATTTATTACAGTTTTAAGTTGTGATGTTAGATTGAAAACATATATAACAGTTGCCTTATTTGCTGAAAATTTTGGAAGATTATTTCTTAGAGTCGGAAATATATTGTAGTGGTAAAGCAAAAATAATTGCGTGCATTGTAGAGGGCTCGGTTACCGCCAGTCAGAATGTATTAAGTTTTTTAGAACTAGGTACTCTACAACGGTTTTAATGAATGGTGCTAATGTACTAGAATTGATGCAATGAGGTGGTGGGCGGCGTTCTTCGAGGGACACGGAGGGCACGGGAACGGAAAGAGCTAAGCAGGGAATTGAGCGAGCCCGTTTAACTAGGAAGCCTCTTTCTGTACATGTTCGATAGTGAAGATAAATGGGCCGCGACAGAAGAGGCTTTTCTCTCTCTGACAGTTGGGGCAGCTGGAGCAGCTGGGACAGGTGGGACTGGCAGGACAGTGGCGGCGGCAATTGTATGCGAGGAGGAGGCGTAAGACTCTGAGGATGAAGGGGCGGAGGTAAAGAATAGATGACGAGGGGTACCAGGTGAAGAGTGTAACGATGTCACTGGTTTCTCTGTCTAATCGACAAGCATGGACAGGTCCCACAATGATAACGGCACAGCAGAACATCATTAAACATATGAGCTCCTAACGCAAATATATAAAGCGGGGTCTTTCAATAGAACACAGTGAAAACACAGTAGGTCATTTGCCCTTGAGTGGGATTAAATCCATAGAAAAAGGTACAGAAATATACTTACTCAAACAAAAATCTAACACAAAAAATACTGATACGTCCCAAAAACTTTTAAACATAACATATCTTCCGTACGTATGAGGTAGAACTGACAAAATCTCTAAAATAATGAAAAGACAACACCAAAACAATTTTTTAAAACTTCGCGAAAAATCGAAAAATTACTTAATTACTCAAAAGACATTATCCACGTAACACATAATAAACTTAGACAGTACAGATTATCTACGAGGCAATCAAAACAGAAAAACATAAACTCAATAAATAAATACAACGACGCCCAACGACTACCCCCCATTTGAAACTCCACTTTATGGAACAAGCATATTACATTACACTACCCCTTTAGTCCCCACAGGTAACACGAACTAAATCCCTCTTAATTCATCCGGCCAAATTAAAAGAAGAACTGGACAGATTTAAATATCGTACTTCAATTAAGCACGACCGCACAATGGCGATATGAGGTCAATGATAATAAGATTGTACGGAACATTTCTGCAGAAAGTGCCTCAGAAAAAGAAAGATCAATCCCTTAAACTCTTCTTTAAAGAGAAACTAATCTCGATAAAAGACAAGATTAAATATCTAGACCTAATCTTCGATTAGCACCTCAAACACAATAACTTTCAAATACTAAAAGCCAGAATATACTACTATATCTACGTCGAATTTAACCTTCGAGTTAGCGTACTGCTGACCTTTTTTGTTCCATTTAAATAATGTATAATGACTAAAAATCCTTTTCAATGGCATTTTTGAACAGTTATCTAATGTCAATGGAGAAAAACTGCAACTTAACCCAATTGATTGAAAATCAATGAAAGACATTTTTAGCAAAATTATAACTGAAAAATAAAGACTAACAATGAATATGCAAAGCCATCGCCAGTAACAAAGTACATCAATGTTTTGATCTTTCATTAGTATCCCCCCAAATGTTAAATTTAATTATATGGTAAAGAATGGCTTATTTTATTAGAGGTTATTTAAAAATTATTGGTATTAGTTATTATAGTATCGTCTCTAAAATAAACTAATCTTTGAATTTGCATCAAATATATAAAATTACGACGTAATGAAAAGCGATATCGATTTTTCGGCGGGCAATTTAAGTGCGAGATCAGTTGGGAACTTTCGTAATTTTAATTATGAAAATTCAAAAAGTGTTTCAGGCGGTATAGATTACGTCTTATTTATAGTTAGGGAAATTTCCGGGGAGTCCGCATTAAGTAGACCGCGAGCGGGAAAGTTGCGCCGCTAAATTATTCCCTTTTGCTCATACAATTATGCTTACACACGCTTTAAACGAATCTCATGTAAGAGTTCCCGGCTCCGTATTAAAATTGCATAATTGTTAAAGTTTTACGGAAGGCACCGGGATATTTAAATTCGCCGCACCTCGCCTTCTAGATAATTTCACCGGAAAATATGAGCGGAGCGAAAAAATAAGTGCAACTTTAAATTGAGTTAGGCGATCCATGAATTACATATTTTACTGGAATACCTATTTGATGAATTGAGGTATGAATATGATTTAATCTTATACTGAGTTATTTAATGAATTGATAATTTTGACTTCTTAAAATTATTATATTACTCTTCCTTATCAGAGTAATGCTGGCGGTAATGGGGAAATGAAATTACTATGAGTACGATAAATAAGTGTAACTGATTGATTTCTTCAGCGATGAACTATTAATTTTGCCTCATCTGCAGCCGACCTTCCTTTCCTCTCGCTACAAAGAATTGCTCATAAAACCTTCAACTGTAGTTTACGATGCATTCTCAAAAATTTGAAGATTACATTCCGATAACAGCTAGATAATAAGCGGTTAGTTGACAAGCCCTGGCCAAAATAGTTTTATTTTGGTCGTAATCTCCATTGATAACCCAAAAAAGGCAATGACCTTTCGTATGAATAGGACCGTAGCTGATGAAGCCTGGTACTTGGTCCATGAGGCAAATTGAGTAGGTCGCCTTCAGCGTTGAAAATGGTCTGTCAATGAAAGGTGGGAAATAATATTTAATTCTTATATTTTTTAAATTAAATAATTGAAGGTGCTTCAGTTAATAATTTTGAACATCCGTTGCCTGTGATGATTTAATAAATATAAACCAGATGATGTTTACTCTTCTCATCAAACACTTGATAATTTATATTTAAAAAACGATGCAATTATAGAACGATAATTATCAATAAATAAATAATAACTTTAATTTCGTTCCGAAATACATAGATTTAATAGAGATATATAAATAATTTACCCATTAAAATAACCAAGCGCAGACTGTGCCTTTCATTAATTGAATGTAATTAAACTTGATTTTTGGTGGTATTATCCCCCACCGAATACTCCGCATATACGGCGATAATTCGCGAAACTATTAACTAGTTTGCAGATAGCTCGAGAAATTATCACACCCCACACATATCAGTTAATACCGGCGTGTGATATCGTCTGGATTATTAGAAATTCGGCGGGGGCCCTTCATAGTCGAGTTTCATAAGGGTCTTGTCACCCCCAAACCCTTCGGAATCGTAATTTCTCTTATCAATTAACCACCAACTATAAATTGCCGTTCGGGGGTTGTATGCAATTAGCTTAGGCCCGTTCGGTAACTTTTCCCCCGTTTAATAACTCAAGTTCTTATCAGGAGGAGCAGCCGCGGTTAATATTGGCATAACGTGCGCGGTCGGAATTTGATGACAAATGGACAATCCATACCCCAACCGGAGGAGATAACAAGTTTTTAATGCAATCTGAATATATTGTTCGGGTCCGGTTTGTTCGCGAAGTTTTATGTGTGTCTCGGAGATTAGATATTTTGACGGACCCTTTTGCATAATTACTTCTGCGAGTTGAAATATTAATTTAATGATAAACATTTATTCAAAGCGTCTTCATTACTTATACCATGCACAAAAATTATATCATATAATAATTAATATAAATATTTATTTTTGGACATAATGGGACCTTTGTCTAGTACTATTTATTCCTCTCTTTATTGTGGTATGCATAAAACAGCTTATCTTAAACATAAATTTATAAACACATATATTTAATTAATAGTCTAATCGTAATCTACCCAAGTACATCAAAAATTGTCCCAACGTCCTCTTGATATTTCAAAATAATATAAATATTGGTCTAATGTACTTTTGTATTTTTATAATTGTCAAAATACTAACCCATTGTAATCTGCAAATATTCCAATAGACTAAACACTAGCACAGCGTATTCTTGCCCTTTCCCAATAATCAAAATATTAATGTAGCGTACTTTTGACATTTCTCAATAATTGGATTATTAATCTAGCGTACTCTTGATCTACGCCATTAGTCTAAACATTAACGCAGCGTACACATGACCTCTTCTAATAATTTATATATTGACCTATCCTAACAGTTTAAGCATTAACCCAACGTTCACTTGACCTTACTCAATAATTTAAATATTGATCTGACATACCTTTCGACCTGCTTTATCAATAAACATGTTAACCTATCGTAATTCTGATCCTTTCCAATAGTTTAAATATAGTTGACATATCTAATAGGTTAATTAATTATCTTAGCGAAGGCCTGACTATTCACAGAACTCTAAACATTAATCTACTTAACTTTTAATGGTTAAAACATATAAGTACATTTGCGATCTGATAAAAAGAAAACAATATTATTTACAAATTTATACTGTTTATATAGTTTAAAAAAATATTCTAATTTGAAAGTTGTCGATTTGTTAATATTTAACGATTCTCGCTTTTAATAAAACATTTTGTAAACAATAGAACTAAAATCGATAGTTACATTGTCAAATTTTCTATGATTTAAACATGGCGATAATAACGATTGTGTCGAACCAGAAAGAGTTGTGTTATAAACCGATATTAAATCGCCACTTTACACACTCATGCAATATAGATATCAATCTCTCCATTGATTTCAAAACAGACCGTTATTTGTTCCTAACTTTTATTTGCACCGCTCGACGGCTCAACCTAAGATTTATCGATATCGTAAAATCTAAACAGTAGTACTTGAATATCGGCGATAGTGGAAAATCCATTAAAACGGGATTAGGCCGTTAAGTCTACTGTTAATAGTCCAATATTTACGATCGCGTTCGTTCGATCGAGTGCGGTTATTCCGATAGGAAAATCTAGTTCTAACTGGGGGTGATATAGTGGTGATAGTTTTATGGGGCAATCACGGACACATTCGAAACATTCGTTATGGGGATTACAGAGGGGCTCAGTTATCATGCGTTGCGGCCGATATTAATCCGGGAATGATAGATAATCGCAATCTGGGAATGGCCTGCCAGATTATTTACTGCCCCCCGTGAATCCTGAAGGGGCTGCGGAACGGACGGGGCGCATACAAATGTTGCCAGTGGGGCAATCGGAAACGAAAAGGGGCTAATTAATGCCGGGGCGCCTACGTAATGGCACACTAAAATAGTGTATAAAACAGGTAAGGAGTCCGATGGTTTAAACATGCCGGGAGTGGGAGCGGCAATAAAATCCGAGAATTCGTTGGTTAGGAGATTATGACTTTGAGTTTTATGACTTCAAGGGGGAATTTAGATGTCAGCTGGAGACATCGAGTGTTAATGCAAGGATTAAATTGCCGATCGGTCCTTCGGCTAAGACTGTACGAAATGTGCTTTCAAATTGTTAGAACCGCTAGACGTATAATAAGAAAAGCTATAATTTCAAGTACACAAACCGAGACTCTGAGGTTAGATAATAAAACATTTGCGGACAAATAATCTTTTATATAATATAAACAATGTTTTGAAAAATATTTTTTATTTCGACAAAATTTAAACGCTTTACTTCCTTTCATTTCAGATTTTTCATTGATTAGTTTAAGTCATTTTTTCTTTTAAAATTAAATAAAATAATATTTTATTACAACGTGTACATCGTGTCCGTTTTATCATCTATGTTTTAATACTAATGGATTTATTAAATCAAATCGAGTGAAATCAATTATAAATGCACTTTTAACAGTATTGCATGTATGCATTAATATAGTTGATTTAGGTTTATATAAAATTTCAATATTTATTTCACGTGAGATGTGTTATTTAAAATAAATTATTTTTGAAATTTATTTAATGCATGCACTGATCGCATTTATTGTATTCAAAACGTGTATTATGTTTCCCCGCAAAATAATAATATTTCAATATATATCAACTACCAAATATGATCTATAACTTCTATACTATATATTAATATAAATCCATAAATCTAAAATTGTAATTGTGATTGATAATACTTAAATGAATTCATAGTCTTTTAAAAAAAAAAGTTAATATATATTAATATGTTCCTTTTATGATACACTATCACCATTTACATGTATGTTTACTCTAAGGTTTAGAAAATGACAATTTTTAAATAAACATTTCATTTAGAATTATTTTAAGCATTTAATACAATCATTATGGATTCTGTAAATCAGTGCTATATTGACTCTCTTTTAGATTTAGTAGTTGGTTTCCAAATTGACAGTAAACTGCAATTATTTTTTTCGATTTCGAAATTAGGTAAGTTTGCTCTATTATTAATAAATTCAACGTTTTGTAACGGGTGTCCAACAATTATTGCAGTCCCGGGTGGCGTTGGAATCAAAAACGTAGGTCAATTCTTTCATGTGCCAAATAAATGAACTGACATTTTAATTGTCAAACATAACTTAAATGTGCATTAAAAATGTCAGTTCATTTATTTGCAACATGTAAGAATCGACCTACGTTTTTTATTTCAACGCCACCCGGGACTGCAATAATTGTTGGACACCCGTTATATTACTGATATTTTTTCAGCTTTATGGTCAGTTGCCATAAAAATGTTTAATGCATACGTTTCTAGGCCAATGAATAGGATTTCATCAAGCCCCGGCTTCTTTGAATGTACAGATATTTTAAATAATATATAATTCGTGTAATATTTTCATTTTATTTATTCATACTTGACATTGGTTAAATAGTTCATTAAATTTTCCGAGATCAGGATCTGGGTGATGATGAAAATGTTATATTTTCAAAACCACAATAATTGCTAGAGTTTTGTTGCTGCAAATTATCGTCAGCGCAGTGCCATTGAAGATAAGGAAACAGAATATTACTATTGAGTTTATAATCCTCCAGTTCATCGAAATGGACAGAGGTAGAGTATTAAGCAACTTTACTTCTTTGACAAAAAGAGTTTTAAACTAATCTTCTGATCTCTTACATTCTACCCTACAGTCTACAGTTCAACTAGTACTCTTTTTCTTTCTTCGATCTGCCAAAAGTCTTAATTATGTAGTCACCAGAAATAAATTAAAAGATTACTCGAAAGTTTAATAAGTTTCTCTAAAGTTAAGTTACAAAAAGCACTATCATAAAATTAACCCAAATTTCTAGAAAGAAACAATTTCTTTCTACTTTGTTTTGTCCAGTCATATGGCGTCAGTCTTTAATGAGTAAATGCATGAAATGATGAAACGAAATTAAAAATAGTAGAATGTGGGTTTTTAAATTCAGGGATTATATTTGGGTTTCTAGGAACACAGTGTAGGGATAATATGTGGAAGTTTAAAGGATTTTTGGAGAATTTTCTGATAGGAATCGATTTAGAGGATGCCAGAGTTTTGTTAGGATACGAAGAGATGCTCGCAAATCATTTATTTTTTATTTTTACTGCTGTTTTAGTAGTAATCTCATCAGTTTTATAAGTGAAACATCTGAAATATTTTCCCCTTGTAGTTATTTGGCTTTTGATTATAGCAGTGTGTTTTTATCACATTAGCTGCCAACAAGTTTTTTTGTAAAGTTGAAACTTTTTTTTGAAAAAGTTTTCTTTGTTTTTAAGTTTTATTTTATAAAATGAGTGAGAATGTGCTTATTTAATTCATTTTGATGCATTTTTTAGACAAAATTACGGGTTTATTTTTGTGTCAGTCACCTGTGACCTGTGACTAATGGCAAAAAATTATGCATTTCGCCCCGTCAGTCACATGTCTCACTCTAAAAACAACAAATCTAACAAATCAACGTATTTTTTAGTTACAAAAATAATTTTTGAAATGTATTACTATATTTTTATGTATTGTTATTTTTGATGTTTCTTTGGTATTTATATTACTTTGAGTTAACAAATAAAGATATAGTATTATTATTATTATTATTATGAAACATACGGGTTCTATTTTAATATAGTACATTTTTCCGAGATTATACCTACATTTTGATGGAATATTAGGTGAACAAGTTGTAGTAACGTACAGAAGGGCCGTATCAGGCAATCCTAGTATCAATTAACACGGAACTCGTGACTGACAGCGCTAAATAATAAGTTTAAAGTAGGTACTCGCTGTCAGTCATCGGTGACTGACGTGGCCCCATTGGAATATTTTGGTGTCAGTCACCGGTGACTGAAACAGCGGTCAAAGTGTTAAAATTTAGTTTTGAATCTATGGTTATGCCTGAAGGGGGGATAATAGTTTGGGAAATTAAGACATTATAAGGGGAATTATTGGTGCGATGGTATGGAGTTATGAGCTGTAATTTGTGAAGATTAATTTTAATGCGCCATTTTGCAAACCATAGCTGAAGGGAATCAACAAGCTCTTGGAAGACTTAAAGGGTTTAGGAGCATAGGTAATTAGGGCAGTATCATCTGCAAATTGCAGGAGATATTTCAGCGAGGGAGCTTCCTCCTACGCGTGAATAGAACTATGATCGTTTTATTCGGGTTGACACTTAGTCTTTCTCGAACACGCCAGTTATTGATGCTATTCAGTGCTTTTCGTATTATGATTGAAATAATGCTTTCATGCTTACCCCTGATTATTACGGCGATGTAATCTGCGTAGCCTTGGGTTATGAAGGTATTTCTATGCAGTTAATCCAGGAGTTCGTCCACCACTTTTGACCATAGCCATAGTGTCGGTGTCAAAATTCCCCCTGAGGACACATTTTTATTAGAGTCATAGATACTGTGGTCTTGCTAGAGAAGCCGTTACTAGTCGGCTTTGAAGCATTGCCTCCACCCATCTTATCGTGGATGGATATAATCCTTATAGCCCCTCGTTTTATTGCAGAAAATTAGGTGTTGTCAGGGAACCTTTGACAACAAATGTTGTCAAATGTCTACAAATATTGCGAGTATTATTTCCTTGTATAGGATAGCTCGTTCTGCCTCTTTGATGAGGTGGTGTAAAGTATCGACGGTAGATTTGCCAGCTTGAAATGCTAATTGCTTGGCATTTAAGGATGCTCTTATAAGTGAGTCACTCTTAATGTGCTCGTCGATTATTTTCTTTATAGCCTTTAGGAGAAATGAGGTTAGGCTGATGGGTCGATATGATATAGGTTCATCTAGAAGAATATTGCCCATTTTAGGTATAAATACCACTTTTGCCCCTCTCCACAACAAGAGTATATACCCTAGTGCATACCTTGCTTTGTATGTCTCCTTGAGTCCTGGAGCAATTCTATCTAAGCCGCGCTGCAGTAGCGCGGGGAAGATACCGTCCATTCCTGGGGATTTGTATCGCTTGAAGCTGTTTATGGTCAAATTCATTTTGCTAAGCGTGAATATTTTTCCCACTAAACAACAGCTGTCTCGATTGGAGCAGGGAGCCACTGGGTCGGTACTAACCGCAATTGTCACTACTTTTGATCCCGGAAAGTGAATACCTGGAGTAGCTCTAAACATTTCTGTTCGTCCTTGGTGTAACTGCCGTCAGTTCGTTTTAAGATGCCGACTGCATTGGTATGATTCTTTGATAGGACCTTCTGGACTCTATTTACTGGGTTCAGATTATCGAACCCCTAGCAGTAGGCCTTCCAGGCCTTTCTTTTAGACTCTCTGAGTTTCTTAATAAATTCAGTCAGGGCCTGTCTGTAGGCTGACCAGTTGCCTGTTTTCTTGGTTTCTTGGCTCTGTTGAAGGATTTCCGAGCGGAAGCCTCAGTCGATGCAATTCCTTGTTCCACCAAGGAACATTCTCAAAAGGTTTACCTTACTAGGTTTAGTAAGGCCTATTCTAACTCCTCTCGTTTGATGGTCCCACATGTAGGGCTCTGGGAGGACACGCCAATTTTTTATCAATTGTGCGCCGTATGCTATAGCTAAGATCAAATCAAGTACCTCTTGTCTTATTGCGTTTATAAACGTGGGTTTATTCCTTCTGTTTAAGATGGTACTTACCCCTATTATTGATATCTGAGGTGCCCCATACTGTGTGGTGCGCACTAGCATCGCAGTATATGATAAGATGTTTCCCATTCCTGCGGCATTAGTCCGTGAGGTCCTTTACTGCCTCTGGTGGTGGGTTGTTCTCGTCCCCTTGAAAGTAAGCTGAGGCAAGTACAATTTTCCTCTTGCTATTTCCCGTTGGTACATCCACAAGCTCACTAGGTCCTGTGTAACGAACTGTGGAATTGGAGCATAATAAGCATCTTTCCTGAAAATCAGCGAGCCCCGTGTCCTGCCACACGTTGTATTACATACCAAATAGTACGATGGGTTTTGAAGTCCTTTAATCGCTCCTCCGTAAATGCAGGGCTCTTAAATTAGCTCTACTTGGACTCTCCCCTTAATTCACTTGACGCCTTTGAGTGCTGCAGGTTTATTTGGAGGTACTGCCACTTACCCTTCATTTATGGGCCTTGGAATGACCTATACCTCTGGCATCCTTCAGTTTGGGACATATCCCTGCTCTTTTGGACGCACATCAGCCTGCTTCTTATATACTCTTGATCGACTCTACCTTGGGCCTTTCTGATACATGGAGACTTGTTGGCCTCTCGGGAACCAATTGCGGATTGCAACAGCGGATTTTTGTCCGGATACAGGGCCCTTTGGAGCCTGAGACTCCTGCCCATTCAACAGGCTTACCCTGCTTCGACTTTGTGCGAAGCTGTACTTCGCCGTAACGATACCCAACGAGGTAATTAAGTTATTTCAACTTCTCCACTGAGATGGTAACCCCTTGAGTTGGTCCAGCAGTCACCCTTCTAAAGACCCTCCAGTTTGAGGCATCACACCCATTCTGGAATGCAATCAGTTGCAGGATGCTGTCGTCCCTCTACTCCTGGCTGCTCGTTGTGCGGCATTTTCTTCGCTCCAGTGATTTTTAAGACTTCACCCTCTCAGAGGACGATCTCATCCTTATGCGACTTCAGTCACGTTGCCGTAGCTTCGTTGCACCCAGGACGCCTGTTTAGTCCAAGGAATCTGGAGTGTTCTGCATTCTCCGTTGCTAGAACTAGATCCATGATACACTCCAGTGTGTAGTCTATTTGTTCCACAGACAGGAGAGTAGCAGAATAGTTTTTTGGCATAACACCAACTCTCAGTTCTTGTACAGCCTGACTGTATGACGCCTTTTTTTGTGGATTTCGCTTCCCCTCTGTGACGCTACTCGAACTTGTGCTTGTGAGTGCCTTGGTTTGCCCCTGCACCTGCTTGAGTGGTGATATGCCGCTCGTGGAGGCTTAACTGGCGAACCCTTCGACGTACTACCGTCTGAACAAGTACGTTTTTCGGTCTTGCTTTCGCGCTGGACCGAAAGACTGTAAGGCCTTTTGTGCAGCTTCTTCCCGCGTCCCGCTCTTGCTAAAGAGGCATTTAATTCCGGCATTGAGTGTCTGGAGGTCTTTGGACTTTTGCCTAGCCTCTTCTCTACTGCTGGCTAGCAGTAATTCCTCCCTCTTGGTCTCAGGCACTAAGTCCTCTCCCGTGGCAAGGATTTTAAACTCCATCCCCGTAGTTTTGTCATTTGAGGAGCACGAATCCTTATTTGTTTGTTCTTGGTTCATATATGATCCCACGAGAAGCTCGGGAAATAAACGGTCACCTGCAGCAGAGCCCCGCCTGTCACAGAAAGGCTATTTGAAACCGGAGGTCGACTGGTATCCGGAGTTCGTATACTAAGACTAAGCTTCCCATTAGCCATACAGCCATCGGCATATGCTGTTTCATTTTAGCGTGAGAAGTTTTTTTTAATTGTATCTCCTATCACTTGATCCATACAGTTAAGCCCAGACCATCTTTCGCTCACTGCCAGCAAGACTTGACCACGTACAGCAGTGAGTTACAGATATAGCCTACCTGGTGGCTTTACAGCCAGTCATAGCAGGGCATCGTATCCTTTAGTGCAAGATCTAAGCCACGGCACGACAGCTGAACAAAGTAATTTGTATATTTATATAAAATTTTAGATTTTTTTAGCGCGATCTGGCCAAGTTAAAAGTGTTAATACACCCTTAACACTTTTAACTTGGCCAGATCGCGCTAAAAAAATCTAAAATTTTATATAAATATACAAATTACTTTGTTTGTTAATTTTGAGCAGAAGGCACGCAAGCAGAATTTATGTAGTGCTCGCACATAAGTAATTCCAGACGATGACATCCTCTCTAACTATTATTAAGGAAATATTTTGGCCATTTTTGGCTTATTTAAACTTAAGATTTGTAATTTGAGTTATGCACAATCGAGCTCTCGCAATGAAAAAAAGGGGTTTTGCCTGACCATATTAAACTCTTTGTATATGAGATTATTTGCAGTAGACATCATCTGCATATGACAATTGTTATGTCTGGGTTTAGGTGGTGAGTATTGCGATCATAAATATCATGGACAAATATCTTTAAAAAATACACGCCGGTGGTGGAGCATTCGGTTACGGCCTTGAACTGACGTGTAGCAACGTTGGTTCGGGTCAGTAGTTGGATGGGTGACTGGTACCATTCACCATTGGGATACAATTAATGGTGCTTTAGAGTGACGGGAGCGATCCTTTAAAGTAACAAGCTATTTACACACACAAAAATACACCAATGACACATGGCGGAAGGACCACGTGGTCGATGGCCAAATACTACTACTACCACTACTATTTTTGTATAGTAGTAAGTTGATTGGGTGAGTTACGTAAGGATACATTTGATTATAAAATAAAGCACTAAAAACCTTTCTTCTAACAGTTTATTTGAAACATTATCAATGGTTTAATATTAAATAGAGGTTAATTAAATTAATATAAAAATGTTTCACCATAGGTTAAGTAAGAATTTAATTTATCGTAATGCTTTAATATTATTAAACCATTATAGTGGTTATTTTTTGTCTGAAATATATATTTGATGCAAAGAATGTTTTTTACCGCTTTATTTTATAATATTGTATAGTAGTGGTAATAGCAGAGATATTTGTGGAATAACTTGTCAAAGAACATAATACATAGCAAATAGTTTGATCAATAACATTTGTAAGATTTGATTTGATATTTAACGAATTGCATTTAAACATCAGACCTCAAGTTGTTTTGGGTCAAATGTTTTTTCTCTAAACAATCAATTGCAAGTTTTTGGCATACAGTTTAACAATTAGAAGTAAGAACGGTACAAGAATCCAGCGGTGTTTGAGATAATGAAAATTGATCAGGGATTAGGTGAGAGATGCAGGACTTTTAAGGAAGCTGTCGGACAATTTCTTCAAAACAGGAAACAAAATAATATAGAATTAGTTTCATTAATATGTTTATTAACATTTGTATGAATAAAATTCTGAATAATTTTTTCTTTTTAAAACAGTGTGTTTTATCATTATTTCGCAAATTTCTGCTTCTTCAGATAAATGCAAGATTCTGTAGCATTAGAAATGTTGGAACTAACGGGTGTCCAACAATTATTGCAGTCCCGGGTGGCGTTGGAATGAAAAACGTAGGTCGATTCTTACATGTGCCAAATAAATGAACTGACATTTTAATTGTCAAACATAACTTAAATGTGCATTAAAAATGTCAGTTCATTTATTTGCAACATGTAAGAATCGACCTACGTTTTTTATTCCAACGCCACCCGGGACTGCAATAATTGTTGGACACCCGTTATATATTTATACATTCATACTATTGACACTGTTCCAGGGTTGTTAATTTTAGTTGTAAGGAAGTTTCATAGTTCCATTTGTTCGTGTGGTGGGAATCTGTTGATTGGAAATCAATTCAGTAAGTTTAATTTTATTCTTTTTTTTTCTCTATATGGTGTATCTGAAAACCCTGATTGAAGTTGCGTTTGAAAGAGGAAGTAATTCGAATAGTTTGAGGAGTTTTTGTTTTATTTTCTAATGCTTCTTTATGTTCAGCAATCCTTGTTTCAAATGCTCGTCCTGTTTGTCCGATGTATATTTTGGGCAGTCATTGCATTTAGGCATATATACTTCAGAACAATCGAGTTTGTCCATTTTGTTCTTACTATTTTTAATTAATTTACTTTATTTTACTATAAGTTCTAAATGCTGATTTTGTTGCTTGGAGGTTTATTAAATGTAATGGAAATCTTTAAATTGGATTGGAGGATCTTCTCCAAATTTAGATATATTAGATATATACGCTGTTTTGTCCTGCTTCTGCACCTTAGGAAAGTTATGAATCTTCCAAACATTTAAAAATGTAAAGATTTATATAATTCATCAATCCATGTTAATAGAAAGGGATTTATTGATCTCACTTGAGTTCTATTTTCTATTTCTATCTTTGTTAGGACTAGGAATTGATTGGAGTACATTTTTCAGTATTTTTCTCATTCCTGCATCATTTACTTTTTTCCGTAAAAGCTGTATTTATAATTACATAATCTATAATCAAGTTACCTATACTGCTTTTAATTTCTGTGGCATTTACCCCAAACAATTTCTTATTATAATAAATTATAATAATAAGGCCTGAACTAGCCAATATGCAAAGTATGTTCCAAACTTTATACGTCTGATTCAAGAGTAGATCTATGACATCACTGTACTTTTAATGAAACAAAATTATAACATTCTTCTTCTGTATGTGCCTCTTCTAGAGGAGGTTCGCGACTATCATATCTGTTGTTGCTCTCATATGATCTTCGAACTGCATCCCTGTCGACTTCCTAATTTTCCGGAGTCACGACATTCTCTTTCACCCAATGCCACTCCTTCTATCTATCTTCCCTTGGATTATCAAACGTAGTAGTTCGTATAACATTAGATAATTTTAAATTCGAACACTTTATATTTGATATATCAAGAAAATTATATAATAATATAAAATATAAGTGTTCAAATTAAAAATTACATAATAATTGATAAGAATTTAAGTTACTGTGTTTTTATATTTATAATGTATGTATTAACATTCCATACTTCATCACAAGTGAGTTATGATTTATTTGTATTATATAGTAAATTGTCAATGTTTACAAGTCCGATTTCTATTACGGACTTTGAAATTAAATTTGGAAAGTGTTCGGCATCGGGGAGCCGAACATTGGGCGCGACCCACTTTACGCCCCATTTTGCGTAACGGTCGAACAAAAGCACCCCCGCACACGGTTTTGTATGGACTTTTGGAAACGAAAACAATTTTATAGTTGTCCATAAAATAAACAGGCCATTGTAGATTTTAGAGTAAATAGCGGCATTAACTGTGGCCGGCCCGTTCTGTTGTCACTTGTTTTATACCCGCAGTCCAACCAACCAGCCCCAGGATTATAATAACGGTGAAAAAAGAGCGTGGGATTACCCCCTGGAAACGGCTAAACTGCCGGGCATCAATTAGTGGGGTTCCCCGCAAGAAGTCTGCGGATTTATCCATTAAGTGTTTTTATCGGTCCGTCCGCAATCGTTCCGGCGGAGGGGCCGAAAAAAAATTGCCCACTTTTAATGTGTAATTATTTGCGGATGCTAATCAAAGTGTTTAGGACTTTTTTATTGCTCAACTGAATCTGACTGCGGCCTTAATAATTGCCTCTAGTTTCGCTTTTTACCGGGGTGGAATAATTGAAATGATGAATACGGGTAACCAAAACCATTGAATAAATAACTACACTCGCCACTTCACGACAAAAACTTGCGGCATTTAATTTCATTAACTAAAACTGTATCGGCTTTTTATGCCCACCATCCGTTCCGCTTTGTATTACCATAATGTGCGCAACTTAACGGCTCATTAATATTTATAATTAAACTTTGTTTGAATAATTTAATTACATTGACCGAAAACGTTTTTATTGAAATATATTAGACCGTCAACGATATGGAAGTGTGATTAATGTAAATCAAATTTTATAAGGTTTCAACAGGAAGGCGAAATATCCGTTGCATTTAAATCGCAATAACGATTCCTATTGAAATCCCTTAATCCCTTGTTGGATTTTTCTTACACGTCATAATGTTCAATGTCCGTCGGGCCATTCGGGTTAATCTCTCTCATATCGTTGTATCGCATTCAGTTATTGCTGACATAATGTGAAATATACGCGCCGTAAATTCCGAATGGTCAATAATAATTTATCGCTATTATCATTATTATCGCATTTATCAAGCCGGCCGTTGTGCATACATAGATGTAATTTGTGCTCTTTTTCCATGGGCAATTAAGCGCACCGAATACAATATTTGACCATTACCTTGATCAGATACGTCCTTATTATGTAAACCGTTCGTTAATAACATCTAAAAAAATATACGATAATTGATATTGGGTTTTCGATTTTATGTATCGGTCATGATAATCAAGTATACGTGGTACAAAAAGTTACATTATTTACAATTTAGTAAATGCATTAAACAAATTAGGAATGTGACTATTGATTCCATACTATATTAATATGTCGTTTAGAATCTTTGAAGGCGAAGGTCGGATATTAATAAAACCTAATTTTTTGTATTATTATTATGTTATGTATCATATATTAGTATCATTTTGCATTTTTATGTTTTTCTATAAAGAGCGTAAAAAATAAGATTATGAATACGATTTAGCAAATAAAAATCAGATTATTATTCTTTTAATTTCAATAGTAAACTAATCTTATAGAATCTTCTGGTACCGTCTCCTACAATAGGTTGGATATCATCATTACTATTTTCATTATTTATAGCTGCGTGGAAATCTTCTATGGAAATACATTTAAACTAATTCCTCAAAATCCTCTACCACAAAATTCTCCTTCTACCAATATACATTTTCTACCTTTATTTTACCCTGTATTATCACACTAAGCATCTCATATCTATGTCTTCTGATTCCATATCTTCTCTTTATGATATTAATTACTTTGTATTATTTTCCTATATCTTGTAATAAATACTTCCACTATGGTTTTCCTCTGTGCTCAGGATATGCGAAAGATCCTTCTGTAAAACTACATTTCGAGCGACTGTAATTTGTCCATGTGTTTCAGTGTCCAGCTCTCTAGCCTATATAGTAGTACTGCAAACACATAAAACCCTAATTATGAATTTAATTTTATTGTGAGATTTCTGCTACAATGGATTGTTTTTAGTTTTATAAATGCATGTCTTGCTATCTCTATTCTCGCTCTTATTTCTGTTGTTTGGTCATTATTTTCTGTGATCTATGGTATGTACCTAGGTATCTAGTTGTATACCCTGTGAGTATATATTTGCATCTATGTTAAGTATTTTGTTTGTCATTACCATATGTTTATTCATTTTTGTATACTTTCTTAATCCATATCATTGGCAAAACGTACCTTTGAAGTTTTTCAGCGGAATCTGTCATAATGAGGGTGTCATCTTCAAATCTTGTGTTGTTTATGGTTTTTCTTTTTATTATTATCCCATATTTTTACGATATTAATGCTTCTTCGCAAATTTATTCATTGTACACATTACAAGACTATTATGCATTCTTATCTCACTCCTTTTGTTATTTCAATGTCTGGACTGAGTTGATTGTTCACTATAATTTGTGCACTTTTCTATTGCAAAATTTCAACTAGTTTTTCGTGTCTCATTAAATGGAAAGCTTTTTCGAAGTTGGCGTAACAAATATGTACGTCTACGTTTATATGCATGCTACATCTTTCTGCTAACATGATAAGTGCAAACAACGCCTCTCTGGTGCCTAGTCCGATTCTGAACCCAAATTTACTGTCATATATTTCTGATTTTCTAATTTTTTATTAATGCGTCCATGTATTACTCTTAGAAATACCTTAAGTACATAACTTATTAAAGATATTGGTCATTATTCGCTTTAATCTTGAGCGTTTCTGGTTTTTTAATTAGCGCAGAAGGTTGAGAGTAAGAAATGTCTGGGTATATGTCCTCTTTTGTAAATTGCTTTGAATAAATCTAACAGTATATCTAAGATATCGTCATTCATACATTTAAAAATTTCAACGGGGATTTTATCCGGGCCATTTTTTTCTTTTCTTGATATTTCCAAAAATGTGTTATCCTCCATCTCTGTTTCTATTCTGTTCTATTGTCTTCAAACAAGTCGTTTAAATATTGATATACCAGGTTTTCTAGGTCTAGAACCTCTCCTGTCATCTATTGTTTCTTTTGGTAGCTTATTTATTTATTTATCCTTTTGAATTTTAGTTATTTCTGTATTCGTCAAAAAGCATTTATTGTATATTTTAGTATTTTTAAGTTTGGTTTCTCTTATCCTCCTCAATCCTTTGTTAATTATCTCTGCCATAAGTTGTTTTGTGTTTGTATCACTTAGCTTAGTAGTATCAGTTTGTGTTTTTCCTGATCTTCTTTACATCATACTTGTTGCGCTACACTCTTGATGGAACCAGATATGCAAATTTGGTGAAGTAAGACACTTGTTATGTTCCATAGATTTATTATCAGTTAACTGACACGTGTTTCGATTGTCACCAATCATTTTCAAAGTTTTAACTGAATGGAGTATAGTTTAAACTTTGAAAATCATTGGTAACAATCGGAACACGTGTCAGTTAACTGATAATGAATCTATGGAACATAACAAGTGTCTTACTTCACAAAATTTCTTTATATTAGTATCATTTTGAGATTGACTTTTATAACTTTGGAAACGTTTTTGCCGAAATAACTACGCTTTTGTGTCTTTATTCAACCAATACATAGTCTACCTGGTTTCTTACGATTTGACCCTCGTTATCGGCCTGTGATTTCTATGTGTAGATCCTCCGTTTAGGTAATAAGTCGATCTCCTCTTTCAGTTCTAGCTCCCAACCCATAACCTCCTATGCACCCGTCAAATTGTTCGGATTAATGTCTCCTATTTTAATTGTCACAGCGTTTTTGTAGATTTTAAGACATTTTCTAAACAATATGTTTGATGCTTGAAGCCATCACTTTGTGATACATCTTGAATCAGGAACTTTAAATGGAAATACACTTCGTTGATATCACACACAGGATTTATTACGTGACTATAGTTTCAACCTTTAAAAGGCCATTATCAAACGTACAGTGTACAGTGTGCACTGTACATTTGATAATGGCCTTTTAAAGGTTCTATATCATTATCTGGATTGGCAGCGGTTAGGGCATATATTTATATGATGTTTACTTTTGCCTTAGTTTTATCACTGTGATACAACCAATTTGTTATGTTTTGTTGATGTTTTGCTTGAAATTATACCAACGCCAAATGGACGAGGACCGTCTTGACTTCCTGAATAATAAATGTTTTTATTATTTACCATTATCTTTCCAGTATTGGGCCATTGTCAGTCCACTTTTTTTAATGCACAATATTTAATCATGTGATTTTCCTCCCCTGGTGTGTATTGGTATCCGAGTTCTATGATCAGTATCAGTGTATGTTTGAATTCGTGATGTCCATGATGACTGAACTAAGAATGCTCTTGTCGAGTATTTACCATAATCCATTGGTATCCAGTTGATTTCTGCATTAATCAAACATGGTTAAAGGCTTGGCCGTGTTTGGTTCATCCGTCTTGAGTAACAATTTCTTGTTTGAAGAGCAAAAATGTGCCCTTACTCTTTCCAGTTCTTCCTCTTGAATCTGTTGACCAGGATCTGGATCTGGATTGAGTTTGCCAAGGGTGATCAAATCATTGACCAGAGCACTTAGGCCTCACTAGGCCCATTGTGCCCCCCTGACTGGGACAGCCCTGCGTTGTTCTATCACTCATTTAGCCACCCAAGGTGGCGAGCAAAGGACAGCACAACGCTTGGAGGGTTATCCCTTATGTTGGCCATGCTCGGCCAGAGCTCCCCTAGCATGGATTCTCTAAGGTGGGCGAGAGCCGGGCAGGTGGTTAACACATGTTCCACTGTCTCGTCCTCTTCTTCACATGCTCTACATATGGGGGTTTCCACCAGTCCCATAGTAAACAAGTGTTTCCTTAGCTGACAGTGACCCGTAAGGATACCTGTGATAAGACGCAGATTCCCCCGGGATAGTCGCAAATAATATTCAGCTGTTTTCAGATTGGGTGAGCGTATTGCTTCCTTGGCCTGTCTGCAGCCTGAGGTGTTGTCCCAACGTTGTTTTAGCATCTTGAGAGTATTTTGTTTGAGGATATCAGTGAGGCATTTCGGGGTTGGCGCGATCGGAGGCCCGTCCGTGGTATCACTGAGAACCGATCCAGCTCGCGCCAACTCGTCTGCCTTGCTGTTGCCTTCTTCATTATTGTGTCCCTTGACCCAGCGCAGCTCAATACTGTTTGATTGTGCTGCTTGTTTAAGGGTGTTGTGACATTCTTTTACTAGTGTTGAGGTGATCTTGTGATTACTCACTGCTAGTATTGCTGCCCTACTGTCTGTAAGGATTTGGATGTTCCTATCACGGATGTCTCGGTGTAGGATTTCTTTCGCCCCTTGGATGATGCCAACGATCTCTGCTTGCAGAGTAGTTGTGTGCTTCTCTAGGGGTATAGCCAATGAGAGGTCCATTTGTTGCGAGTAAATTCCCGCCCCGGATCCTCTTTTGGTTTTAGAACCATCGGTGTAAATTCGGAGGGTTTCCCCACCCTCTACACTCCCGGTTCCTCTTTTTATCGATACATTATAGGGTCTATTGAAGACGTAGCAGGGTGGCAAATTGTCTGTCTTCCTTCCAAGGAGGGGTGTCTTTTTGACAGCCTCCTCTAAAAGGTGACAGTGTCTGCCAGCCCTGCCTCCTTTGTACCAAAGTCCAACTGAGTTTAGGCGCAGTGCTGCCGCCGTGGCCATCTCCTCTACGTATAAGTCGAGAGGTGGAAGGCAGAGCATTGCTTCCATTGCTGCAGTGGGTGTCGTTCGCATTGCTCCGGTCGTGCTGAGGCATGCTATCCTTTGCAACTGAGTAAGCTGCTTTGCTGAGGTTTTCTGTCTGGCTCTGGGCCACCAAACCAGTGCTCCATAGATTAGCATTGGTCTTACTACCGCTGTGTACAGCCAAAGTGCTATCTTGGGAGATAGCCCCCATGTCTGCCCCACAGCCCTCCGGCATTGCCAGAGGGAGACGCATGCTTTTTTACATTTCATTTTGAGATGTGGTTCCCACGTCAGCTTGCCGTCGAGGATCACTCCCAGGTATTTGACCTCTGACGACAATGTCAACTGGGTGTTGAGGAGCATAGGAAGCTTTAGCTTACCTAGTTTCCTTTTTTTTGTGAAGAGGACCATTTCAGTCTTTGACGGGTTTATAGTCAGAGACTGGTCGTTACACCAGTATTCGATTATTTTGAGGGCTTCCTGCATCAAGCTGCATAGCACCGTCTCAAATCTGCCTGTTAGCAGGATGGTTATGTCATCTGCATATCCTATGGTGTGGAAGCCATTATCGTTAAGTCGCCGCAGTAGGCTGTCAACAACTATGTTCCACAGGAGTGGTGAGAGTACTCCACCCTGTGGGCAGCCTTTTGCAACGATCTTTCTGACAGTGGTATTTCCTACATTTACTGTGACTGCCCTATTCTCCAGCATGCTTTTGATCCATCCACTAACTGTGAGGTTCACACCATGCGTGGAGAGAGCAGTTTCTATTTTTCTGAAGGTCGTTTTATCGAAAGCACCTTCTATGTCAATGAACACGCCCAAGGTGGACATTTTGTTGTCCAGTGATCTTTCGATTCGGTCTACAACAGTGTGCAGAGCCGACTCCGTTGATTTCCCCTGAGTGTATGCATGTTGGTTAGCGTGGATCGGATTCGTAATCAAAGCCGTCTCGCGAATTAATCTTTCGCACAATTTCTCTAACGTTTTCAGGAGAAATGACGTTAGACTAATTGGGCGGTGTGATTTGGCTAGTGTATAATCTATACGACCAGGTTTCGGTATGAAGATAACTTTTACTTCTCTCCAAGCTAGAGGGATGTATCTGAACGCAATACATGCCCTGAAGATTTTGGCTAGGTGGGCTGATAATATGTCCAGCCCCCATTGGAGGAGGGCCGGGAATATACCGTCCAAGCCTGGCGCTTTAAATGGTGAGAAGCTTTTGATTGCCCAGGTTATACGTGTCTCTTCCGTGAGGTGATCTGCCACCTCCCAATCCTCCTTGGAGGGGTTTGAGGGTGTGGGTTCTGACCAACCTTCATCGGAGGTGTTCGTACATCCTGGGAAATGGGTGTTGATGAGAATCTCAGCTGCTTCCGAGAGGTTAGAAGAGTAACTTCCATCCTCTCGTTTTAGGCAACCTGGTTGTCGTGAGGGATCCTTTGAGAGGATCTTTTTGAGCCTTGCAGCTGCCGAGGTAGTTTCAACCTCCTCACAAAAAGACCTCCAGGCTGCCCTTTGTTTTTGCCTTATTAGTTTTTTGTAGTCTTGTTGGATGTTTTTATAGACCATCCAGTCCGACTGTTGTTTAGATTTCTTTGCTTTGTTAAAGGATTTTCTCGCAGCTCTTCTGAGATGGTCGAGTTCTCCGCACCACCAAGGTGTGGCGTTCTCGGAGTCTTCCACCTTTCTCGCAGGGCAGGAGTCCTTATATGCTTTTATAATGGAGTGTTGAAGCGTATTTACATAGGCTTCAATGTCTTCCATTGTATTAAGTTGGCCGGTAGCTTCGCAAGTTCGCAGACTCCGCGAGAGGTTGTCTGTGTAGGCATTCCTATCCGTTAGTCTTGGGTTGCGAAGGTAACGTGTTTTCTTACCGGTTGTATGTGTTAGTGTGTATTTGATCCACCTATGATCTGACATTGAAACCGACGGTGACACATGCCAGTCGTGGATTTTGTTTGAGATACCGCTAGTCGCCAATGTAATGTCTATTACAGTTTGGCTCCGAGTTGTCACGAACGTGGGTTCAGAGCCTCGGTTTAGTATTTCTAAATTGTTACTAATGATAAATTCATGTAGTGACTTACCTCTGTTGTTGGTGTCCACGCTGCCCCACACATGATATGGTGTGCGTTAGCGTCGCAGCCAATGACGAGGTGAAGTTTCTCCATCTCACAGTGTAGCACGAGTTGCTCCAGCCCCCTGGTTGGTGCGGGGGCGTCGTGAGGGAGGTAAACTGACGCCAGGATGGTGTCTTTGTTGCCGTCTCCTGCTGACAGCCTTACCACTGTGATGTCACTGGTGGAAAGCTGTGGCATAAGATAGGATGTTATGTGCTTAGGTATGTAAATACATGATCTAGGCTTATTATTTGTGGGATGTGTGAATATGTTCCCATTTAACTTACCAAATCCACAGACCTTGGATTTAATAATCCATGGTTCTTGGATGACGGCTATTGTGTCCTGCATAGTGTCGAGGTGGCGGCAAAGGGTTGCCACGGCCGCCCTACAATGATGCAGGTTACACTGTATCACCTTTACGGTTGTGAAGGTTCCTCTGGGATGGAGGTGGCGCACTCCTGGCTTCCGCCCGGTGTGCCTCCATCCTCCGTTTCCATCGGGACCTCCACCCGAGGTGTTTCTGTTGTGGCTGAATTAGCCAGTTTTATGGGGAGAGTGGAGAATTTATAGCTAATCCTGCCTCCCTTTTCTTTGATGAGCTGGGCATCCTTTTTTCCTACCCCGAAGACAAGTAGGTGACCCAAGGGTTCCTTCTTCTCTTCAACGTGGAAGACGCACCAGCTCTTTATTTCCATTGCGGTGTTTTGTGCCGCCAACCGCCTCTTTACCAGGTCTATGTTTTCCGGTTGCCCCGGAATCCACAGACGAGCTTTCGTCAGCGTTGGCAGCTGGTCGACCTGGACGACAGTCAGTTTGGCCCCTTCCCACAGTGGTGGTAGACGGGGGACTACGTCCTTGAGCCATTTCAGGGCGGGCTCATTATCGCAGGTGATACGTAGTATCTCCCCTGAGTGTGCCCATCCCTGAAATGTAGGAATGTGGTCTGAGGAGTTGAGCAATTTGTCCAGCTCCTCAAGCATTGCTTTTTCGACCATTGCTACCTGTTCCTTGGTGATTTTGCCCAAGGGGTTGTTTTGGTCTATAATGGCTACTCGGAGGTGCCTAGAGGCAGCCTCCTTGTAGCTGGTCCCGTCGCTCCTTACTCTCGAGAGAGGTGGATTCGAGGAATTTTTCCTGGAGGATCTCCCGTCTGCCTTTTTTGCCACCTTCCTGGGCTGACCAGGTGATGGCTCAGAGGCTGCGGATCGGTTCCTCTTTTTCTGTGCGCTGCCAGTCGGCAGCATCCCTTTGCCTTTAAGCATTGGGTTGCCAGCCTGCCCTGGGGGGCGCACTTCTTTACCAGAAGGGGTCTTGGGGGTTTTGGCTGTCTTTGCAGCAGCCACTGCCTCCCTGGCCTTCCTTCTGCGCTTTAGTTCGGCTCCACAAATGCGCTTCCTTTTTGGGGGTTGCTTCTGTGGGTCGGCTTCTTTTGTGGTGACGGGTGGATCAGTTGATCCGCCCGCAGCCACTGTTTGTTGCGGGGAATCCAGGGACTCACCCACATTAGATGTGTTTTTCGTAGTAGCAGGTTGATCTTGCGACCTGCCTGCTACTACCGTTGTTTTATTTATTTTGTCCATGCTATTGGATAGTACTTCATCCCTTTGGCTCCCCACCCGCCACGGAGCCCGCACTGGGGACGTCAATAATTGATCGCCAGGGCTACCAAGGGGATATAGTCACCAAGGACGGGTTGCACTCGAACGGGTGCCTGGCACATGTGCTGGGTCCGTTGAGCGCCCCTCCGCCCCCAGGGGCTCACCCTGTCGTAAGTCTGACCTTACAACGCAGCCGATTGATCGGAGTGGGTTAGTTCCGACCACCCGTTTAGAGAGAACTCAGGGCCAAAGTGGAGTGTTGCCGCCGTACGTAACGCATCACGAGGGCGACTCAGCCACCAGGTTCCCTTTGTCCTGCCTTACGGGTCTCCACGCACGGCACAAACACGCGGGTAGCCTTGTGCACATCCTCGCATCGCGGCCACAACGATGCGCGGTTGACCTGTTATTCGTCTGGATCCTCATGTCAGGCCGCATCCCGGCTATCCGTTCAGTACGGAGGGGCCTCCCCCTCGACTGAACAGCCGGTTCTCGCCCCAACACTCATAGGACCACTCAAGCCCTCTCACCAACGTCAAGGTTCTACAGGTCCTTGAGAGGGATCTGTTGACCAGAAAAAGAGGTCTGTTTATACCGGCAGTCACTCGGTCGTCAGAGCCTCGTTCGTTAACTAGTAGGGTATACTACGTGCAAATGGGGTTATCAGTTGGGTTGATTTTATATTAAGTTGAATCCGAAAAATAGATAATATCTATCCAAAAATTTTAAAAAGAACAATTTGTTGTCAAACCAATGTTTACATTTATTGTAATAAAAATAAATAAACAATTTAAGCTAATACTTTGTAAGGTTTTATATTTCTTCTACATTTCTACTACTACTAAACATCTTTATTCAAAGAAAGAAAATAAAATATAATACATGTAATGTATAAAATAAAATAAATTCTGATATAGTTGGTCTTTTGTTCGATGGCTATCGACCGGTGGTCTTTCAGCCCGTCTATATTTCTATTATATTTGACTTTTATATTCTTTCAGAATTATTTTTTGGTCCCCAAAACTCACATATAAAAGGTTCCGTACAAAATAAGAGATTTGCATTTTATATTATTATATACTGGTGGTGCCGTTTCACAACGGACGTCCCTAATGTCGCCTAATGCGCCATTGTGTTGTTTAGAGTGACATGAAAAATGGTCGACGGCCAAGAAACAAGTCGTGAACATTATTTTTTACAACTTTCGATGTAGATTATCTTAATGAAATGAATTTAACTTTTGGCTATCAAACATTATCATAAACTGCTATATATAGCGATGATATATGGTGTTTAATCGTGGCCGTATTTCGTGAAAGTCGTCTAAAATCGGTTATTGTCTTTCAAGGCCGCCGAAGACGCATAATTCACCATAAGAACAACAAGGTCAAAATTATTAGGTTTTCTTAATCGGGGTGAATGAAATGCTTCGAATATTAGTAAATGTTACACTCTCATCTTCAGCTTTACTGAAGGATGCCCACCTCGACATTTGTTCTCGTTAGAGATGAGCTGCTACAAAATCAGGCCTGTCACAGGTCAGACTAGAAAAGGCAAATTTCTCTAACTAACACTTATAAGGCAAACTGATTCAAATATGATATTTTTGGATAAAATTGTTCATAATTTTGTTGTTGAAGTTGACCTATTGAGGTAACGAGAATGAGGTAATCAAATATGTCTACTAATTAACTACTTGTTTGTACTTACAGTTTTGATTTTTTACTTCCAAATTCATGATTGATGTCACTAGAATAATGGGGATGCTCGATCTGAAGTCATCAACATATTTTAAGGAAGAACCACGTGGTTGAAAACCAAATACTACTACTACTAGACCGAATAACGCATAACTTTCTTTAGGCGGGTTGTTTCAGATCCAGAGGCAATTGCAATAGTTTTTAACTTTTTAAGATTGTGTTGACTTAGAAATTCCTCAATAAGCTGACGATTTTTCTATTTGAGACAGTCCCTTGTATCTTTTATCTTGTATCTTAATTACAGTACTTTTGTTCTTGATATTTCCCTCTTCTGCAATTTTAACTCGAAAACATAAACATTGGGTCTACTAATACGAATTCTGTTGTAACATCTTTCTTAAGTACCAAAAAATCACCTCGGATTTTCAACTCGGTTTCTGGTCCTAGCAATTCATTTTACATCAGCATTTATTAGTTACTGAGTTTATCTCGGATATCTTATCGTGACATAACTGTAGTTTTTTAGATACTTCAAAAGCGTTCAATAGGGTGTGGCATTATGTACTTATAAAATTAAAATTTATTAATTCTCGGTTTATATTCAAAATATTGTATGATTCCCATTATGAAAGAAGTTTCATAAATAACAACAAGCTTTCGAGTGAGCTTAAGACTTATGCAAGTGTTCTAAAGGGTTCTGCTCGAACTTGGCTTTGGTAATCAGGATAATATAGCTCTCGTTATATTGAAGACAGCTCGGTTAAATAATGTTCTTTAAGCCGCCTCGCCCTTATATGCTACGAAAAATGTCTCAATACGTTTCAGTAAACCACAATAAAAAATTATTTCTCAAAGCTCCTTTGGAGAGAAACTAACTGCATATGATATCTTGAATTTTGAAAAAAGACTAAAATCAAAAGGTTAAGTTAAGAATAGATTAAAATTATTCACAATGATGATCAGGCTGAAACTAACCTACACAGCTTCAACTTAGGATTACTGAAGACTTTTACAAGTTACTATTAAACTTAAGCATATATCGAGCATCGCTCACAAACCCAGATATGCAAAATGTCATGTTGACATTAATCAAATATTTACATACATTTTACAAATTTTAAGCAAAATGCTCTTAATATATTAAGTATAAATTAAAATAAATATCTACAGTTGTAGAAACAATCCGAAGAAATTCTGGAATATATGGAACATTCCATCAGGATCTGACTGGAAGAACATTCTAAAGAATGAAGTCCGCCTGCGATTCCTGTGCTCAAAATTTATAGTAGTTTTTATGTATGTATCTATTCATGTATTTTGTTAACAGGTTATCCAAAGAATCATAATAAATAATAAATAAATAATAAATAAATTGTTTTTAATAAATTTTTAGTTTGATAGAGTTTATCAAAGAGTATAAACTTTTATAGTAAAATAAATAAAAATCCTCCTAGTGAAATAAAAAAATTTAAATTCGATATAACTGCCGATAGCTTTGAATGACCTACTTGGTACTTATTTCGATCACATCATGTTTATACGGTAATTTCGCAGAAGTGCATCGATATATTATTTTGAACCAGTTCCAAAGTCGATCTACGATTAGTAGTTTTAATCTGTTGAAGTCCAACAATATTACACTAATAATAATAATAATAATATTATTATTATTATTTGTTTGTTTTGTTTATCTTAGCTTACAGCTAGTTTTAACTGAATAATAGCAAAGCAGTTCAGCTTGAGCTATTATTCAAGAAGTTCCACACTATATGACATGTTTGTAGTATTACTGCTTTTTGGATGGGGTCAGGAGTTTCTTCGGAAGTTCACAGCGCTCACGATTTTGTTGTAATTTCTGTGAGACTACACCGTTAGAGGATTTTACAATTGGGATAGTTACTACTGTGTTTAGTTGCCAGACGTTCTTTATTTCTATCGCCAGATTTTCATACTTGGTTATTTTTTCAGCCTCCGTTTTGCTGATATTGTACGTCAGAGGTATTGCAATATCAATAATCAAGCATGACTTTTTTTCTTTATTAATTAATATAATATCTGGGCGGTTGTGGTCGACAGTTCTATCAGTTATTATTGGCCTGTCCCAGTATAAGACAACTTCACTAGATTCAAGAACTGCCTCTGGTTCATATTTATTATTATTATTATTTCTGGTGTTGCTCGGCGATTGCTTATTATTATTATTATTACTTATTTATTGTGACTCGCGTTCGCGGTGAGTGAAATACCCCACAAGGTAACTCAAATGTAGAGTTAAGTGTACTATTGTAATATTATGATGGTGTTGTATCTCTGTTTAGAAAGCGTCTTGTTATGCTGCACATACTTAGAATTACTGACTTTTGTAGCTTCATGTATACATTTTCGCTTATTCTCATTGCCTGTATTGAATTGCTAAGGGCTTTAGGGATTAGTCCAGTTGCAGATATTATTACTGGCAATTTTATTACGGATTCTATCTGCCACATGTCTTTAGTTTCCATCAGTAGGTCAGAGTACTTTCTCATTTTTCCAGCGTGAGTTGTTTCTAAATTCGTAGTAGATGGTATGACTACATCTATCAGTAGTGCTGATTTTGTCTCCTTGCTTATTAGTACAATGTCTGGCTTATTATTCGGGATTGCTTTGTCCGTGATTCGGTCTATTTTTTCATCATTTGAGATTTCCGGAAGGGATACTTCATGCGATAGGTTTAAAGGAGTATGATTATCATCAGATTCTACTATTGATTTATGTAATGCAGAGGTATTTTGTTTTTGAAGGAAATAGTCGCGTAGCAGTTTTTTTGCCTACTAAGTAATTTTTTTAGGTTATACAAGCCCCCTTCCGCCTTGACGTCTGAGTAGGCTCAATCTTTCAATTGCCGATCTAGGATGGTGGAATCTGGCATTGGTAAGTATTTGCTTCGTTTTTCTTGCTATACTGCTTATATCTGTATCCGTCCGGTGCACTACTCCGATGAAATAGGTAAGTATTGGTGTAGGGTAGGTGTTAATTGCCTTTATTATGTTTTTACCCTTCGATTTTGTTTTAGATATTACTTTTACTCATTCTGAGTATTTATCCTCTAGTTCGCTTTTAACTGTTCTATTCTCTATTCTGCTAGCTTGCTGAAAACCCAAATATTTGTAAGTATCTCCATCTAGCATGCATTTGACTATATTTTTGACCTGTGTTTCATAGTTTATCATACTAAGCTTTCTTTTCGTGATATTTTGTATTCGGCATTTGTCTATGCCGAATGTCATGCCCACATCACTGCTGAATGTTTCAGTGTTATGGAGTAGCGAATTCAAGTGCTCACGTTTACCGCTGTATAGTTTTATATCGTCCATATACATGAGATAGGAAATACTATAGTGGGGATTCAACTTATAACCTTTGTTTGACTGGTTCAAAATTTTAGAGAGAGGTTAATTGACAGGCAGAGCCACAGAGCACTAAGAGAATCTCCTTGGGATACACCTCGTTTAATGTTTATGTTTTTTGCAGTAATACACGTGTCTCCTTTGTATAGATTGACATCTGTTTTCCAATTGTTCACAAATGTATAGACCTTTAAGACATTAATTAGCCAGCTGTATGGGATTGAGTCAAATGCCTTTTTATAATCAATCAATGCTGTGTAGATGTTCCGATTTTTCTTGTATACTTTGTTCATTACAGTTTGATCTATAATTAATTGTTTTTTGCAACCTTGAGTGTTTTTTCTGCAACCTTTTTGTTGTTCCGATAGATTACCATTGCTTTCAGAATGGTCATATATAATGTCTGTGATGCACGATGTCATGATTTTATAAATGGTTGGGAGGCATGCAATGGGTCTGTAGTTTTGTTTTGTAGTATTATTATTTTTATTATTTTTATTAATAATAATTAAAACAAAGTTTCTTAGTATTTTTAGAAGTACAGTCTAAAAATGCCCTATAATCTAAATTTAGCTACAATTAATGGTTTTAGTTTGTTGCAGTCCGTCAATATCATACTAAGAAAATATTAATGCTGGTTTTACTCTCCTCTTAAAAAATGTTTTTCTGTCTGCGATGTTACACTTATAATATCCATAATAAATCTAAACTGATCTGTGGTTCTGGTTGACAAAGAAATAATAAATCATTTAAATAAGTAATTATTTAGGCCTCTACTTTGTGATACATTATTGTTGAGGTTCTTGGTATGGCGAGTGACAAAAGCGACAATAATATTAATAGAAAACGTTTTATTTAACAAAATACACAATGTGCACCTCGGCACTCTCGTGTTAATGGTTATTACTGGTGTAAAACAAATAAGGCATCCATATAGTGCTGCCTCCTAGGTTGTGGTGCCAATTCCAAATGAGATGCACCAATAGTTATTGGTTTCCCAACAATTATTATATAAATTATTGTAAATACCTTTTTTATATGTCGAAACTTTAGTCACAAATAAAGATTAAAAGTGTGTGATATATAGAAAAAGGTGTTTACAATCATTTATAAATCATTTATTATATTTAAGATCAAATTTACTAAAAAAATATTTGTATATATATGACATAAATTTGACTTTATAATGCTTTAAAATTTGAAAAGTGAAATCGATATGATTTAATAATGTGTATTTCCAAGTTTAAATATAAGATTAGAAATCTGATAATCGTGTCATTTATATTACGTATTAATAAAGTTTTTATCCCTACAAATGTTACTTAGACCAAGGTCTCTGTTATAAGATCATAATTTCCATTTATGTGTTAATGTTCAAGATCAAGGTCATTAAAAATGGGGTATTATTATGTTCTCTCAATTTCCATTTGACGTCCATAGATTAAATTTTATTTAAAGTAAATAAGTTCACCATATCTTCTAATATACTATATTTAGTAGTTTGAGTAATTTCAAATAATGCTACTATCTTGGATCAATTTTCACAATAAGACCTACATCTATCGTAATATAAAATAGTTTTCAAGATAAGAAATGCAAAAAAAATATTAATGATTGGTTTCAACTTTTATAAGGTTCAAATGCAAAATCTATTACCAAGTAATGGCTTAAATATTACTCATTTTATTATTTTTTTTTAATTTCTGTCTACATGTATTCAAATTATACAAACAGTTGTGTATTATATATACCGCAGATTTATCGTTTAAATCCTTAGTTTACATAGTAATATACAAAATTTTGCGTGCTTTAAATTAAGCCATTATACGCAATCAACATTTCAAATGAAATTTTAATTTCTTTTTACAATTTAATTTGTATTTATTCCAATTTATGGCATATGCAAATCACGATAATTCAGGTAATTAATTAATATTCAAAATTAAATATACAAAAGCCGTAATTTATTTAAAAACTTTCCAGATCGACAATGTTCGAATGCACTTTGCTAATAATATTCAAACGGCCCATAAAATATATACATATTCATTATGAATTTACTCGTTGCGCAAATGAATTTCGAAAATATTTTTAAAACGCCGATGCACCGTTAAAGCGAAATAAAATACGCAGAAAACATAATATCGTATTTATAATATTTATGGGCCGCAAATGGAATTAAACATGCGAATTGTAATGAAGTCCTGTACATTTTAAAACGCTAAAGCGCGTACCATTTATTTTAATAATGGAATTTTATTGAAACTAATACCCTTTTACCAACAAAAAATCTATATCTATATATATATAGGGTCACCGCCGAGTGTTACAACATTACGAATGAAAAATGTTTTATTGCGTGGGGATTATAACAGCATTGGATAAATACAAAACAATCCCGAGGGTACGAATGACCAAACAAATCATATTATATTTATAATTTGGAATAAATAGTATTCTGTTATGCAAATCATATTGTGTTATTGCATCAGGTTGTGTAAACAATGGAAAACGCGAAGCGAGTATTGAAATGGTTTTGCAATCATGGCGATTGTAATAACTGCCTCAACAAACATGAAAACATTGAAAATTAAAAAAAAAAACGTATTTGTTATTAAGTGAATTGTAGTTCTCTATTTTCCCATAAAATAAATAACAGTCAATTACTAACATATTGCAATTTTAATTGAATATTTATACTACAATGATTTAACAATTAAAAAAATACCTTTTATTATGGTTGATCTTATAAAAATGTATTGTGTCTTAATTTTATGAATATTATTTTTAACACCTAAAGGTTGAAGCTAATGAAGAAGGAAACATGATTATCACTTTATTTAGTAATTGTGTCTTCTTCTTCATTATGTACCACAAAGTAAATTAAACATTTGATAAAAGGTTAAATGAAAAATATTTTTAAGTTTTTATACCACTATTTATTGTATAATATACACAAACAAAGTTTACAATATATTATCAATTTTGACACAACTATAGTTTCGACCTTTGCAGGTCATTATCAAGTGTTGAATTCAACACTTGATAATGACCTGCAAAGGTCGAAACTATAGTTGTGTCAAAATTGATAATATATTGTAAACTTTGTTTGTGTATATTATACAATAAATAGTGGTATAAAAACTTAAAAATATTTTTCATTTAACCTTTTTTAAAATGAACTACCACATAGTAACGGTCGCTACCATCATTTTCATTAAACATTTGATGTAAGCTGGTTTATATTCTCGAGATATTATTGGTGTAAAAAGTTGTTATGATTAAGTGATTCGAAGGGTGTCGAGTTATGGAAGAGAGAGGGTAAGAATCGATATTTTGTAGTTAATAAGTGTCGCGAGTTGACGGAGCATGCAGAGTAGGATGTATTGTGCTTAACTAGTCGACCGTGTCACTGATAATGGTCCACACAATGGACCATCCTCATCTGATGCATGCAGAAGCCGTTGCCGCAAATAAACCTCACCACTGCGTCCGCAGATTATACATTAATATACCGTGAAATTGTTAATTTTAACACAGCCAGTCCAAGACGTCGCCTATAACGGGTATTGGGTTGATACTACATGTGAAGCTAATTATCCTTATCGCCCTCCGAGTTCACATTATTACTGCAGGGAGTGTTTCACGACTAGGACAGGGTGGGGGGCATAAGTCTTCTTAATATCCTCCGCCGGTGCATATCCTTTGTGAAATATTTTAATATGGGATCGAGTATCAATAGCACTCCAGTGGCACTCATCCACGCAGCCGGTGTTGACTATTTGAAGGGCCGTAACGTGGCCGAGGGCGAAGGGACGCCTTTGTTTTATGACGTGGACCACTTCGTCTCCTCTCTGATTACGCTCTTGTTGAGTCATAACCGTCGTGAGAATGATTACGAGAATTTTACTGCATACCTTCCAGTATGTACGTCTCTCTATCTGCCCTTAATTATTTTTTGTTTGCGTTCTACATCAAAAGCATTATTACATGCATTTTAGAGTAAGTGCAATAAATGGCCAAAAATTCTAATTAATAAATGTGCTTGTGTTTGACTAACATTTGAGTTTTTTTCTGCTTGAATCTTGTCCATCTTAGTGAATTTGGCCTTAAAGGTAATGTCAATATGTTTAAGAGTTTTGCATCCTTTACAAACACAATCTTTAATATTAAACTTTTACCTTATATATCTGATTGGGTTAGTAATATGTAAGTTTTAATACATAAAAAATGTGCTCTTGTTTGCCTGGTAGAGAACATTGTTTTTAATGTTTTATAAATAGCATGAGATAAATATTTGATGGAAATATTTGTTTCCAAATTTATTATTGTCCAAAATCATTTCTATAAACTGCACTCAAATGTTCTTCTAATTATTCATGTAGCAATATAACTCCTTAAGAATAATACTTATCTGCCTAAAGTATTTTTTTTAATTGCTATTCGGCTTTGTTTGGAGGTTATACTAACGATAATACAGAGATTTTCGTTTTTAGGAAGGATAATATCAAACTCTTACCAATTAAAATCTTAAAACTTCTCTGAGTTTACTCTTGTGTATGGTTTGAGGCCATAGGTCTCTTCTCGTCAGTACCGTGGACTGAAACTATAGTTTTACTGTGAAATTTTATAACTCCACGTATCCGTAAATAAGGTGACATTTCTTATAGTAGCATCTTAGATGAATATCCAATTTAAACTTCTAAGCTTTTTTCTGAAGACTGCAACAAATCCTATTGACAGCTTTAAAACTCTTGCCATAGAGCATGCTATAAAATATGCAAAGGCTACATAGAACAAATCTCGCCTTTCTTCTTAGCCAACATCATATTGACTATTTTATAAAAAACTATACTAAATAATTAATTATTATATTTGTCCTTAACGTTACCATTCCTAATCACTTCACTTCTTAGTGAAATCACCACTTCCAACCACTTCTACCTAGACATTATCAATACAAGATATGACTCATTCCCTAGTAACTTTTTAAATGTCCTGCTTGAGATCCTACTAAAAGCCTTCGGTATTAATTCTAATAATCAAATCATCACCTATGCCAGCTTTAAGTTGATGCTGAACTGATGTGTTGAAAATTATTTTATAACAATTGTAGTAGCAATAGAAGCTCTAAAGGAAGTTCGTATCAATTTTCTTCAACGTATCACCCAAAAAATAGTTTACGCTGTAACAACTAGCTAAGGGATTGGTCTTTGTAAACATATTTACTACACATTAAAACACTTACTTTCTTTATCAAAGACTCTTTTATATCTTATTACATGACCTTAACTCTTATTGACTGTTACAAATCCACGTATTGTCAGATCCTGTATATTGTTTTCTACATTCGGTCCATTAGCTGACGCAGTAGACTCAAATTCTGTAAAAAGTTTGGTTCAAAAAGATTGATCATCAGAATTAGGTGGTTATATAAGCACCTTTTTTTACTTGGACACGTTCCATTTAGTCTCATCAGTCATATAAATATAGTTAACAAGTTATGAGTAATGCAATATCATGGATAAAGCTTGTCGATGAGGGATGTCGTGATATATAACATATAACAGTAGAGATTGGAGGGTGTTCAAATTAAATGCGCTTAGAAATAAAGGCTAACATACGGATGTTAAGTTTATTTGGGCAAGCTATATTTTTATGTTTATGTGTTCCTTAAAAACTTGAAAACGGCCGGAAAATAGGTATTTTAATATCCCTTAGTAATCATTTTGTCTGGATTATATTGGAAGTGCACTCAAAAAATATATGATTAATATCACCCACAGTGACATTATAGCTCTTCTTGAAGGTTTACTCTAAATAAATGTTTTGGGAACATCCCATGATTTATTTTTAATCTAGTTATTGTAGATGTAAATTGGCGAGGTAGGTAATATTGAGATATGTGCTGGATTAATTTAGGATAAGTCGGGTGGAGCAATTAATAAAGAGACTCAGTCTTTAGTATGTGTCCAGTAAATTTCCACTTCTTCTCTGGAGACTTTCGCAATTAAGCAGGTATGGAAATCCTCGCATCTGGGTGATGTTGACTGGAATTTGCTACGCATTTTGCAGTGCTGACTGAGAATAAATGAGAACATGCATCTTCATCAGGACAAGAAGAACATTCTGAAGAATGAAGTCCGCCTGTGATTCAATTTAGTGTATTTTTATGTATGTGTATTTTAATGAATTAAAATTAATTTTAATGTATTTTATTAACAGGTAATCCAAAGCATCGTAATAAATAATAATAATAAATAATACTAAATATATAACAATATTTTTGGTTATGTCTAGTTTAGCCCATTCTAATGCTTTCAATATTAGTCCACTTTCAAATAGATGCGTTGTTATCGATGGTTTCTGGTGCATTGGTCATTTTGCAACCATCAGTATAATTTTTTGTGGTTGATAATTTTATTATTTAAGAGCTCTGCCAAGATGTTTTAATTAACTGTACTAATTTCTGTGAATTGGGGAAATATTGTTTTTTTTTTAATATAACATGGTTGTAGGTATGAAAAAATATAGTTGTATTGGGGTTAGAATGATATATTGGTATTTTATTGGTATCCACGTATGCACCAATTAGAGGAGGAATATTCTTCTTACTCCAGAAATCTCCGGTTAACACCTCGGTATTCAAATTACAGATAGAACAAAAAATATGCTTATTTGCTGATTCATAGATAGTACATCCATAGTTTATAAGTACTCTAATGTGGACCCTATATAAGAGAATTCCGATGTACGGGTCTGCACCCAAGATTTGCACACAGTTTTAATTATATTAATTTCTTTTTCACATTTGTTGAATACGTGTTAAATATGTGAATTCCATTGGAGTTTTATGTGTAGAATAACTCCCAAATATTTTGTCTATGTGACAACTGGAAATATGGATTTAAATATCTTTATTTGAGTTTTTGATGGCGGAGCTGTCTTCAGAAGAATATGGATTGTAATTTTTCTTCAGATATCGTAAATCAGCAGTAAAAATATTAAAAAGTAACGGGGTAAGAACTGATCCTAGAAGTAGCCCGGTATACGTAATAGGCGGCCTGATTGGATGTGCGGTTTAGTTGTCAAATATGTATACTTTCCTCCCTGTATGATACAATATTATATGCTACTTTTTTGGAGATACCCAATTTTATCATTTTTTCTTCCAAAACGTTTAAAAGTACAGATTCATATATATCCTTAATATACACAAAAAACATGGATGGTAATGATTTTTAAAAAAGGAGAATTGTATATTAGTTACCAAATCGTGCAATGCATCAAGAGTGCCAGGTCCACGTCTAAAGCCATTTTGTCTAATTGGCAACTTGTTATTTTCTAACTAACACTCCAATATTAATTTAATTATTCTTTAAAAACAATTTGTTAGGCACGATAGCAGTGATATTGGTCTGTAAGAGTTTGGACTTGTTTTGTTTTTGTTAGCTTTCAACATGGAAATTAGGATAACGTTTTTAAACTCTTCAAAATGTTCCATGTTCATTCACCACTTATAACATAGGAGGTATTTATTGGTAATTTCCGGTAAATGAGAAGTCATACTGTAGGTAATTTTATTCAAACCAGGGGCAGTGGAATTGACGTTCTTGAGGATCATGGACAGTTCGAACATGGTGAAGGGGAGGAAAGGAAATGTATTTCATTAGAAATTTGTAGGGTTTCTGATGGAGGAATAAATTGAGGGACGAATAATTCTTGGATGGGTGCTGAAATTTCTGGAGGTATTATTTGATTCCTAATAGTACTACCATTAAATGCTTTAATGTTGTTCCATATTTTTTTCGCTGGGGTGCGTTTATTATTGTTGGTGCAGAGAGTCTTCCATGCTGGATCTGGAAGGGACAGTAGCTGGGACAGTGCTCTGATTGGCAGTTACCTTTCATTGAGTTTATGAGATTAGTCCATTGCAGTGCGGATGTATGTATGTTAAGAGGATTGTTTACTGATATAATTGTGTCTTTTTTATCAAAAGTAATAGTTATGCCGCAATATTTAATGTTGCTACCATTATTTACACTTATTACACTTACAGAAAGGTATTTACCTTTAATTATATCTTCTCTAATACAATTTTAGTTTTTAATACTGAAGTTCAGGTTTTGGCCAGTTTTCTAATATTAATGCAATATCTATTTTGTTATGATTTATAAAATTACTAAAACTATATTTATTTACTAGTATCGACCTAGCATTCTATTGCAATAACATTCCCTTCTTGTTCACCAATGGGACCCATTATTTTTAGTATGTGATTGACTAAACATGATATCGCAACCAATGATGAGTCGTAATTAGTAAAAACGTTATCAATACAGTTATCATACCTTGTATTAAAGTATAAAAGTCAACCAATTTGTGTAGTTCAAAATGGTGATGTGGCCATCATAGTACTTTCCCTATATTTTACTCGAAAAATATGAGGTTTACGCAAAAATTTTATTCTTAATAATTTGTTTATTTTTTAATTCTCTACAATTATTTGTTATATAAATTCTACGTAACTCCAATAGTTTATTAGCAATTGGCAAAAAATATCAAAATTTTCAATTTTTATTTTTTTTTTCTTGAAAGTTAAGAATTTTATGAATAACATATTCGAATAAGACCTGTTCAGTTTTTCGTTCCCTTTAACTTTTGTTTGAACAGTTTTTTTTTAATTTTTCATATTTAGAAAAATATCACGAAAAAACAAAAAAACGCCTCGAGTAAACATCCACTTCCGGTTTATGAATGTTCACCAAAAGCTTTTCAGTTGCAGTTTTTAACGATAAAACCTTAAGTCTAAAGTTTCATCTCAAACAAATTATTCGTTTTTGAGATACAGCACCCACCGACACTCACACACACACACACACAGACACCATTTTTTTTTCCATAAATTAGTTTTTTGGGCTCAAGGAACCCCAAAACGGAGAGAGAGAGAGAATAACATCTTTATTCGAACATAGATATTTACAAAATTAAAATATTTACAAATGATATATAATGTGTTAGTCTGTCCGTTTGGGCTATCGACCATCGGTCTTTCTGCCCGCCCAAAACGGATATTTCAGCAAAAAAAAAAATTGAAAAAAAAAAATCACGAAAACAATAGTCCCCCTATATACACTATATAGGGAAACTAATAAGAGGCTAATGCATCAGTTAAATATATTTGGGTCCTTTTTATTGAATGAGGCATTAAAATCTCCTTCTAGCAAAATATGGGTTTGATGATGCTTACTTTTACCTAGAAAAGACATTAAAATATTGAAAGGCATTTTAAAGTGACGGGGATGATACACACAAATTACATACAGTTTAAAAGTGTCTACATACACATACATACACATTACAATTCACAATTTTTTTCTGAACTGATATTTGTCGTTATTTCATTGTAACCATCTGCAGCTAAGTCCGGTGAGACGTATAGTATAGATCCTCCATAAAGGTTCGTTCTACGAGCGAAGTGTGCCTTTGGTTCCAGGTTATTGATCTTAGATAGACTGCATGCATATGCGGAGAGCTAGTATTCGGAAATTCCAAGAATTTTATGAGGTTTGTCAATTAACAAGGATTCCAGTTCCAAAAACTTATTCCTAATTGATCGAACATTTAAAAATAATATATTCAGCTGGATGCTATTTTCTTTTGGTGGAGGCAAAGATTCCCCTTGAGTTATATTTAGGTGGTTTCAGCTATGGATTGGTGGCTTGGAAAATTTTCAGCTTTAGAATTTGTGAATTCAGATTCTTCTGATATTGATTCCTATTGGCCAGGTTTATTCATCTATTAGAACCTCGAGGAATTTGAAATCAGCGCCTAACTTTGAAAGATTTATTTCTTGAATTTGTTTTGAGTTACTCAATTTGAGTTATATTTATGATGAATTGAATGCAGGTAATCTTCCAATATTTTTTCATTTGCAGAAACATCACAGTTGCCTATATACAGCTATGCAATTACGTTTAGGAGCTCGTGATAAATCAATATTTCTTTTACCTGTTACAAGATTCGACTTACTTTTCTTATAGGTTATAATTTCAACATTTTGTTTGTTCTTAGTGCTCCGTGTGTTGTAATCGGAGCTATATTTACATTCTACATTTTTAATTATAGTATGAGTCTCGAGTTTATCAGTGAAATCATGTTGCTCATGCTCAGTATTTACGTTAGTTTTGTTTATTTCCGGATGGGCATCAATTTGTTACGCATCAGACTGATTTATTGTTTTTGTTTTTGTTCCTGGGACCGTTAATATTTCTATTGTGAAGGGTTTTGCAGATAGGTTATTAGAATTGTTTAAATCTTATTTTAGCTGAAATATTTCTTAACCTTTAGCCATAAACATGGATTCTAGACTTTCTAGAATCCGTACTTATTTTAAGCGCGTTTCTCTTAAAACTACTCTTAAAATTTTTGGAATGAATGATGCTTTTAATGCATTCTTTCATTTCTTCTGGGATTACATGTTCACCAACTTCCTTGATAAAAATCCAAAGTCTTTTTAGAAAGGGCCTAAATTTTTGAGTTCTTCGGCTACGCAGTTCGGATAATTTTCTTCTTCATTGCCGCTGTTTTCGGGTTTTTACAGCTTTTGCAGATTTCTGTTGTTTTCCTTCACAAATTCCCTTACTTTACTTGCCGTTTTAGCGATTCATTTTTCTTACGAAGTATCATGTTATTTATAACCTCATTATCAGCGGTTATTTCACAACAGACGTGCCATTGAGAATCTTGATATCTTTTTTCTTTCAAAAGCTTCGGTGGTACGTGCTGCCACATACTACACACCCTGATATTAAATTCTGTGCTTGGCCAACACTTTAAAAAGACACTAGGATCTTCAAGACCACTATTTTCAGCTGCCATCTTTGTTTATCTAAATTTGCAAGTCGTATTAACCCAGCATGTTCTGCTTTAAATTCGTGTAAGAATATAATCATAATTTTGGCAGCATCATTAAATTTGTGAATCAAAATCCTGTTCAAAATGTGTTTAACCAGACTTAATTTTCAAAAGTGTGCTAGGTATCAAGAGTGTTTCTTTTAGGAGCAGGAGCTTAGAATGTTTTTCTCAAAGTTTGAACTAGCCAATAAAAAAATCACTCCACTCTATGTTTAACAAGATCAATTTTAAAACATAAATAATAATCATTCAAATAAAAGCTAAATTAATTCAGTATGAAGTATTAATTCACTTTTTTAGTCGTATCACCTCAATGTAATTTAAATAAAAATCTTAAAACTCAAATATTAATTCATAAAACCGTACACACAAAGATTTAATAGTTTATGCTAAATTTCATAGAATTTTGTAGCCATTAGCAATAACCTAAGAAAAATATATTGACTTCAAAAGTTGTTTATTTAAATTGGAATATTTTTACGAAATAAGTGCAAATATTTGGTATAATTACATGAAATACTTGAAATTAATGTACATTCCCGGAGATAGTGTCCTGTCAAATTATTATCATACTGGGAATAGCTGCCGTCTACCTCCGCTGAAATTCTCTTCTGTAATATGCAGACGACACTTAAGCGCACTAAAACAGACAATGCGCCATTCTGCCACGGCGTCGTCTTCCGCGTCCCCTGCATCTCGAAACGCTCGCCCCTAAGCAGATTATAATGACGAAAATAATGGGCTCCCTTGTTAAATTGTAAAAATAGCCTTCATAAGCGACTCTAAATTGAATAAAATTATAAAAAGAAGACGGCTTACGTCCGATGGAGAGAAAGAGCCAGCATCTTTTGTTAATTGGGCGCCGTTTTTCATCTCGTGCGGAGAGCGCCCCCAAATGGAAATTGATGATGCGTTTTTTTTCTTCTTTACTTCGTAATTTTAACGCGATGTAATTGTTTTTAATGAATTCGATTTTTTTGCGATGTTAGCGAGCAAGCATTTTGATTGAGGGGAGGCGTGATTAAGAAGATAGTCGGGTGTAGTTCCTGTAAAACCCTGTTTAATGGAATTACTCGAGATTATCGCATTGTAATTGTTTTATTCCGTACTCAAGCTTTATTTCTCAGAACAAAGAATTTCATTATTCGCAATGCCATACATTACCTAAAATTAAAAACATTCAAAAAGCGCTTTTCTAATTATGCTACTTCGTTAAAGATAGTGCGAAAGCTTCAAAATCGTCAAATTTATACGAAATAAACTTATTAAGAAACAAAAAATGTCAGGAAATAACAATAAAAAGCAAAATATATCATAATCAACCTAATGCAACAAATACTTTCCTGATTATTTATGTTGTAATATAAGTTTTGACCACATAGAAATATTTAAAGCTCTGAAAAACATTATCTGTCATATAAGGAATGTAATTTTCCTCTATCACGTATTTTCCTTTACAAATTGTTAACAACAAAAAATGTGGAGAATCTTGAAGATTTTCCGGTATTCCCGTCGTGCACGCTAATATCCTTCTTTTTTTGGCCAAGTGACCTCCACCCCTGGAGAAGGGAGATTTTTCATTTGATAGGGCCGTCAAACGGACGAGAAGGGCTCAGACCGCAGAGACGTGTCTTTATGGTCTTTATGTGGACGCGGTATTTTGAACGTATGCAAATAAAAGTCAGGCCGGGCCGAGGAAAATCTCCTTTGACAAGAGGATGAAAGAGGTGTCCGGAGATGATCGTGCAACGTGCCGAAAATGCTTTTATGTTTTCGCCGAATTATATACACAAAGAGCGGGGGGCGAGGATGCGCCCCGCGAAATAACGCCCCTGCGAGCTTAATGCGTTCCGTACAAGTGATGTGAATATATAAGATTTCTTTATGAGGCCAGTACGTGTCTTCCCGTTGCAAACATGGCGGCTAAACAAGATTGTCGGAGATCAAAGTTGGCCCCGATGTCGAGAGCGCTGCGAATTTGCCGTGTTGCTTTTAAATGTGTCTGAGCCTACGTTCTCGAATACGTGATTAGTAAATAAATACATCGTGATCCTTTTTATCTTCTTGAATTAAAATAATTAAATAATAATTTTCAAACCAATCTTAACATAACAAACAAAAAATAGAATTGTCGCAATAAATTATATAAAAAGTTTGAAAACTAAATTTACCATGAGCGTTTTTTATGTGTGTCGAAAATTTAAACAAAGATCATGTGCACATCATAATTCTTTACCTATATTTTTAAATAATATTGGAATAAATAACTTTAAGGTATAAGTTGGTCAAAATAGTTAAAAAAATCAAAGAACTTTAAATATTTCTTAAAATAGTATAAAATGCAAAAAAAAACACTGTTTAATAAAATTGTTAGTTATTTGGCATTGGATAGCTATAAAGTTAATTAAGTGGATGTCTAATTTTAGTGAGTATTCTCAAAGCTTAACGCTCCACTATTTGGATTTTGCTTAAATATTTGGGATGTGGATTGTGGAAAAGGATATCAACATATTCCAACAGATCATTATATATAGTGCCTTGCACTGTTTTTTTTTTTTAAATTTTAATTTGGGTTTGTGTTACAAAGATAAATCTACGATCGAGAGTAATGCCAAGATATTTGCCGGTGCTATTAGGGTAAATAATTTCGTTATTAGTGTGTATTCTGAAAGGAGAAATTCTCCATTGTGCGAACCATAGTTCGATGCGATCGATCAATTCTTGGAGTAAGCTAAGGGCTTTAAGTAAAGTGGGACAGTGGATTATAAGGGCTGTATCGTCGGCGTATAGGAGAGCGTAAGATAATTTGTTCAAGAATTATGGATTGAAATTATAAATATCGTGTACATATATATTATAGAGGTGAGAAGAAAGTGGGGAGTTGTTGGGGAGAGAATTACATTGGGAAAGTGTTGTGGATTTAAATTTGTAAGGATCCCGTAATAATTGGAAATAACTATAAATCAAGCGACGTAGTTTATCTTGAGGAAAGAATCGTGTGGTATCACGTAGGAAAATTTAAAAATGGGTCGGCAACTTTAAAAATTTACTAGAAACATCAAGTGGAAATTTGGGCGTTAAAACCGAAGAAATCGAGTACTATAGCAAAATTCAACAGACAAAATATAAATGTTTAAAATTAAAAGTCCTTCCCGGACTGATATGAAAATCCAAAGGAGTAAAATCGCAGCTCCGAGGCAAACATCGCCATCGCCAAGATGACACGATTTTGGAATTTGGTGCGCAAAAGATCGATTGTGACATGGCGCACCATCATGCATGAACCAGAGGTCGTCCAAATCCATGTCTTCAATTCTAGTTAAAAAAAAATGGATAACATGGCTTTGTAATGCTCACCATTGACCGAAACGTTGTTCCCAGCCTCATTTTCGAAGAAAAGTGGTCTAATGATGTCATCACTCCACAATCCGCACCAAACTGTCACTCTCTTTGGATGCATTGGCTTCTTGATAATAACGTGCGGATTTTCCGAGCCCCAAATGCGGCAGTTTTGTTTGTTAACGTAGCCGCCAAGATGAATAATAATAATAATAATAATTTATTAGTGCTACTACCAAACAGGTTTACACAGCTCACAAAAATAATAATACATACACTAGTAGTAATGTAAATATATAGGTGTAATAAGATATGAACTAGAAATTTGAAATTATTACATATGAATATAAAATCATTTCAAATCAGACACGTTAAAAGATAAAAACACTTAAAATGTTATATATATATATATATATATATATATACATATTTAGACAATACACATATGAGATAAAACACATGTCAGACACGTTAAAAAATGAAATTTAAAAATTTTTCATAATATATAAAAATTGAAATGCTGTGTATTATGGAAACTCGATGTCTGAGAATCTATTTAACAAACATTCATGAATACTATAAAACGCTTTTTTTAATAAATATGATTTTACAGATCCGCGTAATGATTTTTCCGTCTTTGATTTAATTTGATCAGGCAGAGCATTGTACAATTTAGGGCCAAAATAACTTATACCGCTTTGCGATCTTGTCAATCGTTGATAGTGTGGGCGTAGAAGGTTTCCAGATCTTGTATTATGGTCGTGTATATCACGGTTTTGTATATACATATGGCTATTTTTGTGAACATAAAGGAGACATGCCAAAATATATATATACTAGGTAGCGTGGGCAAATTTTGTTCAATGAATGTACTTCAGCAATCATCTCTGTAAGCAACAGATCCCACTACTTCTTACTGCAGGTCTTTGAATCCCAAACAGTCTTGATATGATGCTAGAGTGCCCCTAAACAAGTATGCCTTAGCTGAGACAACTCTGAAATTTAGCAATGTAAGCTGATCTTATGGCAAATTGAGGAAGGAAATTTTTTAGTTGTCTCAGTAGGTATACAATACTGCACAACTTGTTTGAAATATTGCTTTCATGACTACGCCAATTAAGTTTAGAATCTATATTAATGCCAAGAAATTTAGCACTATTTTGTGGGATGATCGTTTTAAGAGAAAACAATATATTCTTTGACTTTCCCGCATTTATTGAAAGGGTGTTTGCTGCAAACCAGTTGGACGCACGGCCAACGGTTAAACTGTTTTCCGTAGTAACGTTTAACAAGTCACTTGAGCAAGTTTTTAACGTTGTATCATCTGCAAATAATACTATCGATGATTTACCCTTTTGGGAGGGTAAATCATTTATGTAAATTAAGAATAGCAATGGGCCAAGGATTAATCCCTGAGGGACCAACTTGAGTTCTGTTGATGTGATGTTGTTAAAATGTAATATTGAGAACGACTGACTAAATAAGAGTTTATTAGTCTGCAGCTTGAGGGATGAAAGTTGTAATAGTATCGCTTTCGTAAAAGTATGTCGTGGGAGACACAATCAAAGGCCTTGCCCAAATCCATGAAAGTTGCAACTGAGTAATCGCCAGCCTCAAAACACTCATATATTTCCATAACAAACTCGATAATTGCATCTCTCGTAGACCTTTCCTTTCGAAAGCCATACTGACTATTTGTAATTATTTTTTGTGTATCAAGAAACTCCATTATCTGATTTAACATAATTTTCTCAAAAATTTTAGAGATGATTGGTAATATCAATATTGGTCTGTAATTATTCATGCTACCTTTATCTCCTTTTTTATGAACCGGTATAATCCTTGCACGTTGGAGTTCATCAGGGAAGATATTAGATTCAAAACATAAGTTTACTAATCTTGTAAGAGAAGTTATGATAGTATCTGTAATATTTTTTAGTAGATCTGTACTAACACCGTATATGTCGCGACTTTTAGATTTTTTTAGATTTTGTATTATAATTCTAACTCTAGCTTCACTTGCTTTTCTAACTTTAAAATACTCCTTTTTTTAATATGCATCTGGGCAAGTAAGTTCATAGGTGATTCCGAGTTTGCCGGTAAAGCGTTTATTAAATTGTCAGCGATATTAACAAAAAAATTATTAAAACTATCGGCATCGACCTCGGAATCTAAATGAAGATTTGTTTTATATTTAGTTGTATTTACTAATTGCCACAAAGTATTTGAACATTTTCCCTGATCTTTAATGAAGGCTTCGTTTACAGATATACGGGTTTCTAGTAGTTTCTGAACTGTACCAATTAATTACGTTATTTCCTCCTCATAATTATAGATTTTTCAGGACAAAAAATGTTAATGTTTTTTTAATAATATCCAAAAACATACTAAACCTGTCCCGAATCGATATATTTTTGCAATTTATGAAATTCCATGTTATATTGTCCAAACGCATATAGAGATCGAATATACCGTTTTGATTGACTTGAATCCGATAACCCCGCATCGGTCCGTTTGACTATTATATTGCTCAAGCTTCTCTAAGGCCCAAACTGCGAAGCGATAACGAAGCGGATGGTCGTGCGCCTTCAATTGCTGACTTAATTGGACCCTGTAAATTAATAATTCGAGATCTTTGTCCAGAATTCTCCTCAGGCTAGTGCGTAAAATGTTGAGCTGTTGAGATCGACGGCGAGTTGATGTTCGTAAATTGAGTCTCACGAGGACCATAAGTGTTGTCCACTAGCATGCCAGTCTCACAAACTTTTTGCATAAACTTGAGTACAGCAGGTGCGGTGGGTGATTAATTTCGGCCAAAATTCTTTTAAAAAAAACGCACAGCACTCACTTTTAAAATAAGTTTGCAATATTTCCCAACGTTATGCAATCGTAAAGCGACTCATTTCGTACCGCGGAGGTATATATACTGACTTTCTGTCAAGATTTTGAGCGGAAAAAAACTGCCAGTGTCAAAATAACGTATGATTTAAAAAGAAACCACAAGAATTCCCACGCTTTACTTAGTCAGTTTTTCATTTTCGACAGGAAATTTTTCAGATGCCCTTAAACTCTGAAAAGTCGTACCAGTTTATAAAAAAGGACACAAAATTTTAAGGACAATTATATACTAGTAGAGTTTCTCAGCATATTTTCAAAAGTGTTTGATAAAGAACTAGCGAAACAAATATTGGAGTTTATCGATAAGTTCAAGATTCTCTCCAATAGTCAGCATAGATTTTGGGCGAATAGTAGTACTAGTAGCACTAGTAAGGGAAGTATCAAAAAAAGTAGATGAAGAACAATATGTGGCGGGCTTATTTTTTGATTTTTCGCGAGCTTTCAATACTGTCAGTGTAGAGTTTGTGAAAGTAAAGTTGTTCTCTTTGGGCTTACGGAGGGGCAGTGCTAGACCTTATAGTGACATTCCTAACAAATTGGAAAATACGTGTTCAAATCCAAAACCAATAGTTAGATATGTATAATATGAGGAAAGGAATGGTCAAACCCAGGCCCATTGTTGTTCCTATTATTTATTAATGATTTGAATCAGGCTGTTTATCTTGGACATACAATTAATTTTTCAGATGATACTACAGTAATTGTATCTGCAGCTACAGAAAAGGAATTTTTTGAAAGAATCGAGTACGAGACAACTTATTATCTCGTGTTATCAAAATAATCCGTTACTAAATGCTAACAAAACAGTAAAAATTATATTTTATAACAGAAAACCTAATACGACATCGAATCAAAATATAACAAAAAGTATCCTTTTTCTAGTTTAGTTTAGTTTAAAAGTCCTACAAAAATATACAAAATAACATACATTTACAGTAACTTGAAATTTTGATCGTAGGATTTGAAGGCGGAGTTCACATGTCAGTGTTCTTCTACACGAACCATTTTTTCCTGTAACCGATGATGATCAGGAGATGATTATTACCATTGAGGAAATATTTTTGTCATTGATAGTGTCTACTTTTGTCTAATTTACTTGGAGTAATTCTATGACTAATATGTCAATATAACATAAATGATCAGTTAACTTACAAATGGCAGATTTTTACTTTCCCTATATTGAATATATGTTATTTTCCCTATATAGAATATATAGGTAAAGTATTATTTTCGTGAATTAGAATGTCTGTAGGCGCAGAGTCTCAATTTCATTTGAGATGAAACTTTAAACTTATGGTTTTATCATTATAAAGTAGAACTGAAAAGTGGATGTTTACTTGAAGCGTTTTTTTTTGTGTTTCGGTATTTTTCAAATTTTCGGTTTATCGGACATTTTTTGCCTATTGTTAATAACCTTGTGTAACCCTCATAGTTTTTGAGCAAAATATAGGGAAAGTACTATGATGGCCACATCACCATTTTTTACTTTCGAGGTGAGATGTTTGACAATTTGAGATTAGAATTATAAAAAAGAGGAATGTAAAGCGATGTTCAAGGAATCCGAATTGGTAATGAGGGATTTAATTGGAAACGTTTGTAGGGAGTTTGAATTTAATGAAAAATATTTTACCTAGGACAGGTAGTAAGGTGATTTCGCGGTGATTGGCAGTTGCGTTTTAGGTTTGGGTATGCAGGTAATAATCCCTTGCTGCCATTGCATGGGAATTGATTGGGTGTTTTAAATGTGGTTTAATATTTTTATTATATATTAATGGATGTTGATTAGTTTGAAAATGACTTAATAAATTCCCTATTTAATCCAACAAAGTTTAAAAGTGTTTTATTGTTGAATGTTATTGTGAAAGGATATTAGGATGCATATGGAGCCATTATCGTGATCTGGGGCAATACTTTTACCCTTCATTAGAACTTCAGTGTATCCTTCCTCCGTTATGATATCATTTCAGGTAAAAGGTGAAGAATTATTTTTGAAGGAAAGTTATTTAAGGGGTTAGGCCACTCTAGAATTTTGAAAAAAAAAGATTTTTTTGGCTTAAAGTATAATTTAGAGTCTTAAAAATATGGGAAAATTTATTTTAAAGCCGCGCGGAAGTATTTGATAGGTGAAAATTGCCAAAACAATTGGTGAAACTCTGTGCAAAATATCTATGAAAAGCGCAGAAAAAGAAGAGCCAAATCAATCTTCTAAAAATTATTTAGGATTTATTGTCTCGGATGATGGATCGTGGAGAAAATGAGGTTTTTCGTCATTCTTCGGCTTGGTAACGCTTATCAGTTGGTTTCAATTCCGTTGCATGGTCGATGGCTCCAAAATCAACTTCCAGTGGATAAGTGCTATTGGATATTGCAGCTAATATGGCCATGTGTGTATTCAACGACGGCTTATTTAGCATAATAAAAGTTATGCAGGTCCTGGGAATAAAAATCGGACAAAACTGCTACGATTTTTGCGACGAGCGCCGCATACAGATATCCGAGCGTGCGCTGACTGATGCTGCAAAAGAAGGTCGAATGGCGCAGAAATCAACAAGAAAGGATAAGGACAATGAGAAAATTAATATGGAAGGTCAATTTTATGGCGCAGGCATTGCAGACTAGAGATAAATACATTATTTCTATGAAAAACAATGAGTCAAAACTTTAATCGCGTTTTTCTCGAAACCATGATTTTAAAATCGGGCGAAAAGAAATCTCAAATACGAATTAACCAATCAGTCTAAATCTGTTTATTCCTTAATCTACATAAAAAATACTACAAAAATACGAGGGCTTTTTGTTTTAAAGTGCTTCATTCCTTTTTTATGAACGTTTTTATACGAGGATTTAAGCCCGAAAAATGAACTTTGTTTTCAAACGTGCGCCATTTTGATTAGAATCAAAATCCGGCCCATATTTTTTTAAAGTATACGTCAGAGATTCAGAAAACATTTACTTTTTTGTACCAGGTCCATTGCTGTTTCCAGGATCTTTTACGCTCCGGGCGGGACCTCCATTTTCTTTATTTTGTTACGTCATTTTTGAAAATTTTCTTTAAAAAAAATAAAAAAGAAAGTTCAATGTGTACACAATAGAGATATAAAAACAGTTTTTTAATAGGACTTTTAGATTTTGTTTAAACAAATCTAGAAAATGACCTCTTTTTCCTAGTCTAGAGTGGCCTAACCCCTTAAGTACGGTACTTAGATATATATTTTTAAATTTCATTCCAATAATTTTACCTTACATTGAATTAATATTTTCAAGTGATGCAAAGATCGGTAATATATTCCTTGATGAGGTTATGGATAGATTTATTTAGTTTATCAAATTTATATTTTAACGTACGTCATTTGTCTGTCTAATGTCTCAGGTCAAAAACGACCCCAAATGGGTATAACTTCGTGAAATTTATAAGCTAAAATCTCATCTTAAAAAAGATCTAATTTTACACGAATATCAATTGTTTCTATTTACAAGCGTTTTTAAAAATATCGAAAATGATTTAGTGCGTTTTTTTTTCTCCGACCGATATATTACGTGACGCAAATTTGAGGAGGTGCCAAATACATCCTTGGTATGAGAAATCAGTCCACAAGCAAACCAGAACACATGCAGTGAATATCATGAAGGAGAAAAGTGGTCCAAATCAAAAGTACATCAACGCAACCACTGCTACAGAGATTTGAAGGTGTTTCTTCAGGTTCTTCTTCGTGTACTTAAAGTTGTTGTGGATTGCACCAACATCTTTATCCAGAAGATTCAACCAAAATTTGGAAGATAATGTCACACGAGATCTACAAAAGTCGAAGAAATGCAAGCAATCCTTGGACTGGCGTATATCAGGCTTTATTCGATCTTCTCATCTAAACTACTTGGATGATGTTTATGACAATATCTTTCGAGACACCATGCATCAAAAACGATTTATGTTCTTCTGAGAAGTGTTTGTTTCAACACAAGAAATGATTAACTCAATGCTACGTGACTTGTTCTCAGTGATAAACGAAAATTCTATCTCCACTTACATGCCAACTCAAAATATGAGCGTAGATTGGTGGGATTTCGTGGACGCTGTGGTTTCCGCCAGTATCTTCTGTTGAAACTGAACCGATATATCATTAAGGTCTTCGCGATGGAAGATTAACGACTTATTACCTTTAAAATATGAAAATCTATATGCGAACACAACTGGAAAGCCAGTATCTCATAAAGAACTCAACAGAGGAAATAGTGTACAGTATCATATCCCCTATGCATGGAAGCGACCGGAAAGTTACCATCGATAATTGGTATACAAGCATACCTCTAGCACATGTCCTGCTGAAAAATCTCATTACACTAGGGAGCACACTATGCTCATGCCTCATCTATGGTCACCAACATGTCTTGTTACTTTCATCAATTTATCTGGAAGGCGAAGAGAACATCAACGATAAAATCATTAAATATTTTAACACTGCCATGAATCAGATGAGTGCATCCTACGATGTTGGTCGCCGAACGAGAAGATGGCCCTTAGCAAATTTTTTTCCACTTGATGAATGTTGCGGCAATTAACGCATACATCATTTTCAAAGAAAAAAACTATGAACAAAAGAGACGATTAGTTGTGTTACAGTTGGTGAGACCGTTCAAGACAAATAGGCTGAATTCTGTCGCCAATCCAAGGGAAGCCAGTCGCCGGATCCAGCTGAAATTTAGTAAACTACGTCAGGCAATACTGGAGAATCGAAGGAAAATGCAAAACGTAAGCGCAATTTCTACCCCCGGAACAATGACAAAAATATCAAAAATGGTGTTGTTTGTTCGAAAAAACTTTGTTTATCTTTCAAATATGAATTAATTATTTGTTGTATGAACAACAATATTTACTGAAAATGTTTTCCTATTTTTCCCTTTCAATTTTTAAGTTTTCAGGTTGTAGTCGTGAGATACCCCATGCGCCCACTAACGTAAGTATATACTCGCGCCTAATTAAGGGTTAATGATTTATAAAGAAAAATTAGAGGATATTTGAATGATTTTCGGGCATATGTTCCCATATTTTGTTTCTGATATGATTTTAATTAATAACTTAAGGATCACAGTCAATTATTTTAGGAATTCGGGTATTGAAATTATTCCCGCACGTGGTCGGTTATAAACTGATTTATTTTCACCTAGTGGTAACAAAAGAGAACATAAAGACAATTCTGCGAAAACCTTAATATATTCAAATAATGCAATAAGCTACAGTTTTATAGACTGGTCTAGATTATCTAAGAAAAAGGATGTATAGAGTTTTCCTTAATATTCTGATTTAATGTGATAAAATCTGTCATGTTCTTTTGTTATTTTCGTGATGTCATAGTCTTGCTAGTAAAAAAAATATTTTAGGTAGAATTGGTAGTGAAGGATTTTCATCTATTGAAAAAAGGATTGTGAATGCTATAAGCAAAGGTCGGGGATTAGGATGGCAGCACTAATAGGATATTGAATGTCACTTGTACAAAGAAAAACATCTGGCACAGTTAATTGATTTTATTAGATAATAAAGGTGGGTGAAATATGAGCTGTTTTAACTTTATTTAGTTAGTTTTGAAATCATCTAACACGATAACGTGATCATAAAGGCAGGTTTTAGTAAGGATAGTGTCTTCAAAGGAGGTATGAAGGAAATTCTGTAATTTTAATAACGGGAAGTCAACGGATGCATGCGTTCATTATTATTTTTGGTACGTTGGCTTTCTTCAGTATAATTTCTGGCGTAGTTGTAACTAACGAAAATCCTCGTTTATTTAAATTAGTCACAGAGGAAGGGACTTAGGTGTAGAACCAATTATTGTATGAAAATGGGTTGTCAGTTTTTGTTTCTACCAATATATGTACATTGGTAATAAAAACCGACAGTTAAATTTGTTGGAAGAATTAGAAATTAATTAATATAATAAAAAAGGTATTCTATTTAATGATCAAATGGAAGTTAATAATTTTCCTTTAATTCATATCTAAATACTCAAGTAATTTGCTCCTTTGCACAACAACCGCCCCTCCCTCCACCCAGAACTCTAATAGTATATAAGTTTTTAGCGCTAATTTGTTAAATCAGTATTCATTTGACTGATGAAGTCACTGCGTGGCGAAATATGTTGCAGTGTTCAACAATAAATGTGAAACCCTCCCAACTGTGTTGTTTTATTTCATTATTTACATGTATAGGGCTGTAAGCAAGGCGATGGGAAACGAGATGGGATTTCTGAGGTAATGTGTTAGTGTTGATGTACAGAAGGTTTATTTTAGCTATTGTTTACAATGCGGATGTAACCTGTATATACTCCTATAATTAGGACTACCGGTGGTATAAAATTTGGGGAATCAAGGTCGAACATAACTATGAACATTTTATATTAATTTTAATATGTATCAATGAATCTATGAAATGTCTTCTTAGTTCCTTGTCAGTCTGTTATTGTTGGTAATTTTATTTCATTCAAGTAAATTTTAATAATACAGTAGTGTAGTGTGATTGAAGAGCTCTTGTCAACATCATCTGATTTTTTGTTTTGATTTATTATCTTGACATTTGGATCAAATAGATTGGCTGCAGCGGTTTTTCAGGACATTTCGTCGACCAGGCTTCATGGTCTGTCCCTCCACTATATCTACATTTTATTAGACGACTGATGTTGCAGGTGGCTGTATGGTGTTCTCCGGAGTACTTTGAACAAGTAATGTTTTCTTTGCAGTTAGCGGTGACATGGTAAAATTTATTACAATTTCCGCAAGGTACGGGAATAGGTGTGGGTAGTCTGCTCTCAATAAACGTATAAATATTACACACAAATAGTTTAAGGTTTGCGTTTGCCAATCTTTGTTTCTTTTCAGTTTTGTTGGATTTAGGTTAATAATGTAGCCTTTCCTAATAATTATCATAAATTTGCTGATTCAGTACCTCAAATTATCTATGCCAATTAGTCCAGTAAATTTAACTATGTAACTTATCAAAAGTGTCTAGGGCATTTCTATTTCGTAAATAGGACCAGCAAATAATTCCTTTGATTAAATATTTTAAACTTCTATTTAAACTTCTGTTATGTTTTGATTAATATTCAAAATATTTTATGCTTTACTCTCTTGAAATTGTGTTTATACTTTTTTTACATTCTAAAATATCCCAGTTATCTTACTAAATTTTAAATAATTTTCAGTACCTTTCCTCAAATTTATCTAAAAATTACATTTGTACATTTCTAGCATTTTGACTTCGTTTTTCGCCATTCCACCGTTTCTAGCTTCATCTAATCACGCCTTAAGTTCAGACAAAATTTATTATATAGCATATCAAGGTAATAATATATTGGTTACAATTAGAAGAAGTGAATAATCGAATGTTTTAAGAGATACATCTATAAAAAAAATTGAAAACGAAAAGAGTGACAGCAACAACCAGTAGCCAAAGAAAGAAACTCTCAGATTGTCCAGAGGTAAATAGCCTATTAGAGGTTTTATGTAATTCATTGCACTGGGGCAAAACCAGGTTGAACTCTAGAAAAGAAACCCTGCTAAAAAGTAAGCATTCGATTAATTATATGTAAATGAGTATACGTTCAGTAGATAGAATCTAACCCTGGCACCCTCAACCACTTTTAAAATCAAAAACTGGCAGTTAAGAAACTGGCAGGTCGATAATAATTTCCATAGATATAGGAAATGCTTTTAATATCCTTCAATACAAATTTTAAGATTTTTGAAAAAGGATTATTTAAATAACCCATCTGAGATAAGGTTTGTATGTAAAATGGAAAAGAAGGTATGGCTTTGATTGCGATTTCTGGCTACGGTAATCATAACGTGTATACATTGTAAGGTCCGTTGATAACCTTCAGATGCAGGTAATATTCTGGCTTTAACGATCCGATAAAAAAGCGGCCAAAAACTTAATATACGAGGTGTGCATATTAAATAACCCAACTAAAGTCATAACACGTTTTATTCGTCACCAAGTACAGCTCCATACGACGTTTTAATTGTTGAAAGCAATGCTGGAAGTCCTCATCTTTCAGCTGGTTGAGAACCTCCGTCGCTTTTGCTTTAACCGCTTCCACAATTTCAAATCTTGTTCCGTTCAGCACCGACTTGACCTTCGGAAATAGAAAAAAAAGTCAGGCAAATATGGTGGATGTTCAAAAACGGCGATGGCGTATTTTACGAGAAACGCTTTCACAGATAAGGCAGAATGGGCTGGTGCATTGTCTTTGTGAAGGATTCATAACTTGGTCTTCAACAATCGCAGGGCATTAAGAACCTCTATGTAGGAATGTTGATTTACCATTTGACCATTTTGCCCTGGGCGCTGATCGTCTTCCATCGTTTCACGCCCTCCTTTAAACCGTTAAAACCACTCAAGCGTTTGTGTGCGAGATAAACATTAGTTCCCATAGACTTTTTCAACATTGCATAAGATTATGTGGCAGTTTTCCCAGTTAAACAAGAAACTTGAGGTTAACTCATTGCTCCGTACTACTTGTCACGACTAACAGTCATGTTCAAACACGTCGTGGCACTTTCGCAGTTTGCTGAGAGCAGCATCAGTCCGTTATGCTGTCTAGGTGAAACATTTCTAAAAAAAACACTAAATTTGTTTTGTCTGCATATCAATTTTGTAATGTTAATGAGGTAACTAAGTGTTACCATTGATGCTAATTCTAGGTGCGGCTTTAAGATTTTAGAAACACTGCTGCTGAATACGGAAGCTCAGTTTAAGAAGTCTCCCTCTTAGTTTGATTATCTTACATATTTTGGCATGAACTCAAAACAGGCTAAGTAGTCCTATGAAATCAGCAGTATTGCGAGTGAGGCCTCAGTATTATCTCAACGGAAGTTCACTACAATAAGTGCAGACGAGACCAGTACTGATACCCAAGGAGAAATTATGTAGACATATCACTTTTGTCCTTTGCTAGCTCCTTTCGAGGACTGATAAGTTCGAAGAATATCTTCAGTAGATTGGTAATAAACGATTCGTTAAGCATCTCCTGAGACTACAAGCTATATTTTATAGGTAACTAAGAACTAGAACCTGTAATAACTTAAGTAAAGTACGATTATTATATATAAATATGTAATTGTATGTAGTTGTCATTAAACAAGCAAACAAGTTATTTTATACAATGTTTAAATAATGCTTCAAAACCAGAGCTTGCTGTTTCACTTGTTTTCTATTTTTATTTTTATTTTTTCATTCATCATAAGTTTATAATAGATCCGCTGCAATGATGGCTTGTGGTTCCTAAAGGGAACCTATATAGGACTGAAGTAGAAAAAATCTTCATAATTAAGTCTGTTTTAAGACTAAAACATTGAAGCTACAAAGTACTGTTTTAATATGTCATAATGATATAAAACTAATACTGAAAAAATGCCGTAATGAGTTAGCAAAGTATAAACCCTGATATGGTAAAAGAAAGTCAAAATATTATTGTACATAGTATGTTAACAAATCAGTTCTTCGGTGCCATAAAGAAAAAACAAATTTTTCGAATATCATGTTATTTCTGTTAATGAATTAATAAAGAAAAATAGTAAAAAAAATAATAAGTTAAGTAAATGTTTAACTAAGTTAAAAGAAAGTCAGATATCTCATATTTATGTTTAAAAAAAAAAGATCGTGTATTTTCGTAAACGAAATATGAAAAGACTTCGAACTCGCTTATTATTTATTCATTATTAATCAAGCGTTGTGGCCGGCTTTACATAAAACTTCGCCTGAAAATATAATGAAAAAACTTTTCCCTCACATTAATATCAAGTTATAATAGGCTAAGGGTTTCACGTGAGTCGCCCCCTCTATTCTATTACTTTATGCTTGTAATAACATTGTAACATTCGAAAACCGTCCCTTTTCCTTAATCCCCCGGAATACCTCAATAGGATAATTTCCAACTTTCCCATTATAACACATTTGACATTCTAGGTGTAAGCTCTTTCTGGAGGAAATTGAGTTTTTATCTCCATCTGATACACAGTTTCATAAATATAATAAGTTCCGAGTTGTAATTCCCGGATCGAATATTAGTTTTTATGTCCGCCCGGAAAAATCTCGAGGGCGTGAATTTATTGGTAATAAAAAAATAATAATAAAAAATCGCGTGGGTTTGTGTGCGTATGTGTGGTGTGTGTGTGTGTGCGGGTGGGTATAATCGGCTCCTGGCAGGTTATAAAAGATAGCTGGATTTCCTCGTGGCCAATAGATCTCGGAGCTCAAATGAAGATATCCAGGCGATTTGTAAAGATAAAAATTGCGCTTGTGGGATACGGGGGGGCTTTAATCACGGTCATTTTCAAGTGTCGCTCCGTTTAAGTGAAATTTCAATTTTTATGGGAAGGGGCTATTTGCTCGAGAACGTATTACCTTATTAGAATAGATTCTCATAGAATGTCTAGGTTATAGCTGAATTACAGTTGAAAATCGTCTAGTAAATTCGATTGTACAATTCTTAAATATATATGTCTCCAGATTTGCTATTTTATAGCCATTTAAATCTTTAATGTAACAAAATGTGTCTGGAAATATTCCTACTCTGAGATATATACATACAGTATTCTAAATTTATTAAATGAGGCAACGGTAAAAAAGTTTGTTTTTTTTAAATTTATGTTCCAAATGGTTTTAATTGTAAAGGTTCACATATTTCTAATGAAAGCGATATCTTATCTAATAACTTTTAAAAAATTCATCCGTTTAAAAAAATAGCATATGTCTGGGAACAATTCATCGTTTCTAGAAGCAAACTTGTTATTCCCTCCTATTAATTTTAGGACTTTTCCTTCAGCCCGAATAATTTTAAAGTTTGATGTGATAGTTTCTCGAAACTTTTTGCTCCTTTTTTATTCTCTCTTGCATTTGCGTTTCGCTATTACCTGATTACAGGGTTTAAATATTTAATATAGAATATTTCACCAGTATAGATTCAAATATGGAATATCATTATAGATACTCCATACCCCCATTAACACATTACTCTCCTAAAGCAATAATTTTAATAACCAAAATTGGTTTTAATTGGATTTACTGTACTTGATAGAAGCTTTAACTAGATCATGAAAGGCTAGAAGTTGGAATCTACATGTTCTCTTCTCTGGTACAAATGAGCAAACCAGCAATGATGGAACTCGTGGGTATACTATATGCAGCAAAGGCAAACTCTGACAAGAAGATTAAGAGAAAAACATATACATCATAAAATGGTGATGTGGCCATCATAATACTTTCCCTATATTTTTCTCGAAAACTATGAGGTTATTCTTAATTATTTGCCCAATTTTGTATTCTTTATATTTACAAGTTATATAATTATAATTTAGCTCCTATAGTTATTTAGCAATAAGCAAAAAAAAATCAAAATTTTTAAATTAAGAACAAAAAAAATGTTTCAAAAAAAAACGTTTTCAGTTTTTAATTCTCTTTAGCTTTTGTTATGTCTTATTTTTCAAAATTTCTAAAATTTCAAAATTTGTTTGAATAAATATCTATTAAATTTTGCAATAATATTATGTTTATTTACGTTTTACAACTTTTAATTAAAACCCTCGCATATGTTTTACTGACTGGAGTGTGGGTTAGAGGCCACCCACCCACCCTACATATACATACCAACTTTAGTTACTGACCGCCTCTCGGTTTGCAATAACTTTAATTACAGAATTTGATTAAAAGAAAATTAACAAAGTAAAATTATTGATAAAGAGAATGGTTGCGATAATCCATACTTACTTACAAAAATTTGTGGTTAAAATATATTGAATTTTTCAATTCAGTGAAAGAAGGACTTATAGATTTTTTTAATTTTTGAAAAAGTCTGTATTTCTAATAAAACTTAAAAAAAAATTAGAGCTTCCAATAAAATCTTCACAATTTGGAAAGCGGGTTGAATTAAAAAAACTTGAAATCTAGAGAAGATTAGTGGAAATTTCTTGAATTCATGAAAAAGTGAGTCTAGATTTTAGAAACAAATCCTAAAAATCTAGGGCCTCAAAAAAAAATTACTGAAAATTTCCTGAACCCTCAAGAAAAGTCTAGATTTGACAAACAAATTTTCTAAAAAGTTCTAGAGCCTCCAAAAAAATGTTTGTAATTTAGAAGATAAGAAGATAACTTTGAAATCTGGAGAAGAAATTTCTGGCAATTTCCTGAACCCTTGGAAAAAAAGTCTAGATTTTCTAAAAATTCGAGAGCCTCCTAGATATTTAAAAGACGAAAAACTATCTTGAAATCGGGAAGAAAAATTACTGAAAATTCTTTTAAACTTTCTCTCTAAACTCTATGAAAAATTCCGCAGTTTAGAACTTTATAAATAAGTTTATAGCCTCTAGTTGAAACAAAATGTTGAATTTTAGAGTAGCAATTGCTGAAATTAACCTGAATTCTCGAAAAGAAGACGAACTAAAAATCATTTAGAGCCTTCGCAAATAATTAATTTTGGGAAGAAGTTATTGACCATTTTCTAAACTCTAAACTTTTAGAAAAAAAATCTAGAAAATCCAAATGCCTCATAGAAAATCTGTGCAATTTAAAAGGCGACTTCTAGAAATTTCCTGAACCCTCGAGAAAATAATCTAGATTTCTAGAAGAAAATTCTAAAAATTCTAGGGCCTAAAAGAAAATCTTTGCGATTTAGAAGACAAGTTAAAAAATCTTGAAATGTGAAGAAGAAATTACTAGAAATTTCGTGAACTCTCGAAAAAAAAGTCTAGATTTTTAAAATTTAAATCTTCGCAATTTACTGGAAATTTTCTGAATTCTACAAAAAATCTACATTTGTAGAAATTTTTTTCTCAATATAAAAGACAGCTTAAAAACAATCTTGATATCTGAAGAAATGACTGAAAAGAGTTTTTAGGAAAAGATTTTCTAGAAAAATCTATAGCCTCCAAATCTGAATAAAAGTTACTAGAAATTTCTGAACTCTCGAAAAAAGTCTAAAGTTCTGGAAAAGATTTTTGTAGCCCTGAAGGAAATCTTTGCAATTTATAAGACAATATTAAAATCTGGAAGAGAAATTACTGGAAACAGCCTCTAAGAATATTCTATAAATATTGAAACGAACTTTCTAAAAAAACTCCCGAATAAGACATTTGCTAAAAATTCTGGAAATATGAGAAAGAAATTTGAGTAAACTTTTAGAATCCTCCAAAAAAAGTTCTAGAAATCTACAAAGGAAACTTGTGAAAAATTTTAGAATCCTCGATCAAAATTCTTTTGGAAATGAAAAAAATGAAAAAACTGAAAACATGAAGAAGAAGAAAGCCTCTAAGTAAGTTCTAAAAATTTAGAAAAATATTTCTTAATGAATTGTAATGTTAAACAAAATCTTGAAGGAACTTTCTGAAAAATCTAGAACTCTTAAATAAAATCTTTGCTAAAAATTCTGGGAATATATATTATTTATTAGATAAGAAAAAGAAATTACTGTATAGTTCTAGAATCCTCAAAAAGTTTTATAAATCTAAAATGAAAACATTCTAGAAACCTCAATGTAAAAAAACAAAGTTTGAATCATCTAAGAAAATTATAGAAAAAGTTGAACACAATATTCTACAAAAACCACGAAGAAATTTCTATAAATAAATATAAATAATGACTTTCTAAAAAATTTTGAAACTCTTGAATAAAATCTTTACTAAATAAATATAGCATTCTCGATGAAAAATCTTTGGAAAGGAAGTTGCAATTAAAACTAAAAGTGTGGAGGAGAAATTTTTCTGAAAAATTCTAGTTATTTTTTTTTCTCAAAAATAAAAATTTTACGAAAAACATGTCTCAATAAAACTTCTTCAGTTTCTTATTTCCTTTAACCTTTGGTTGAAAAGTTATGTAATATGTCAAAAAAACGCCTCGAGTAAACATTCACTTCCGGTTAATGAATGTTTACCAAAAGTTTTTCAGTTCCAATTTTTAATGATAAAACCTTAAGTTTAAAGTTTCATCTCAATCGGATCATTCGTTTTTGAGATACAGCGCCCACAGACATTTTCACGCACGAAAACAATACTTCCCCTATATAAACTATATAGGGAAAGTAATAACGGACAGCAGAGCAGCAATTTTGTTCATAGTCAGCTTCAAAATTACCTCAGCATTGACGCTGAAATGTTGCGAAGCCTTGGAAGAAGAGGCTCGTAATATCAAGGTGACCCTATGCTAGGTAAAAGGACACAAAAACAGCAGAGGTAAAGGTATCAAATACCACTCACTATTTCAGTTTAAGTTAAAATTAGCTTCTTTTACTTATTTTCTGTACAATCCTCAAGCCATAGGTTTCTATAGCAATAAGACTGCAGACAACAATGCCGTATCAATAAGATTTTTTTCTATATTCTTACCTTACCAACTCTGATTATTATTTCATTTTAATATGCCAAGTATGGAGACTTTAATTATGTTACGATATTTTTTGTAGAAACTCTTATGCTAGGTAAGAATACTCTAAACTTCTTTTTTGTAGCCATACGCAATAATTCACTTTCTTCTATTTCTTATATTATATCATCCTTGAAATTTTTTGTCCCTCCTGCATAATGATGTCTTTTAAAATAATGAAAGACTCTGATCTTAGGAATGAAGTCCTAAGATGTGCTTTACCATGTCTCGCAACATTTACTAGAACTGCATACTTGCTGTGAAACTAGATTCTTTAGATTGTTGAATCTGATCTGATGAACATGACTCAACAAAAAACAAATCAATCGTTATAATAAAGTCCAATTGTGTAAAAATGTAAACTTTGAAAATGTAACCTTTGTATTATATTAGATTAGAGCTATTCGGCGAGGGAAAAATCAGCAAAGGCGGACTTAAAGATGGTTCTAGAAGTTTAAAACGGGTGACACAAATATAATAAATAAAGAAACAGGCCGGCAATTGAATTTCGACGTGCAGGACCTTCTAGGAGCCCTGGAAAAAGAGTAATGCTTAATAAGCTAGCCCTCGACGACCACATCAACAAATCTACGATCGTATGTGGTATAGAAATTGGCTGGATGCATTTTCTACTAAATTTTCAATAATAACAAAGCCTAATACCTTCGCCTTTTTCCGATTAGCTGCAATAAAATGAGCAAACTCCGTTTCCGAAAAAAATCTCGTCAAGGTTGATTAGTCGTGGCCACTCTTTAAAAACTTAAAAAATGGTTGTATGTCATTGGGTGCTTCTCCAAAAAAAATACCAAAACATGTCTTGTAGGAAGGCTATTTCTAACTCTAATGGCATTTGTTATTAGAATAGAATGACGACAAAGACCGTAAACAATGGCGGATTTCGGAGAAAAATGACAAGCAGCAATTCAACATAAATAGTTACGTTTATCTTTGACCACCACCGAAAACAGCGACAGATGACGAGAAGACCGCCCTAAGAAAAAATAAACCCTAGCCAACTCGACCGCAAAAACCTAAATAAAAAACAGGATTGAGACATTTGCAGAGCCGCTTTAAAATTAGAGGAGCTTAAACAAGCTCCTGCTAAAAATCCCCGAAGCTAAAGAGTAAATAGCCTTCTTTACTATTTTCAGAAATTCGGCCACTATAAGAACAGCCTCCCCCAGGAGGTGCTGCCTTCGCTGGTCGGCGAGCTAATTAAGATTTTCGGCCAAGCATCACGATATTTTGCTCCTCGTTCGTCCAAACCAATATAATCTGCGGTCATCACTGGCCTAGCGCTAGACCTTATCACAGACGAAATCATGGAAGCAGCCAACGATGCTGGCCTTGCATGCCTCCGCATCCCAAGAATTATCTCCAGGCAAACCAACTAGCCCAAACGCCTCTTCCGCATTCTATTACCATGCAAACGAAGCCTCGACCGCCTGCTGAATGAAGGTTTAAAAATCTTCAACCGCGTATTCAAGACCAAGCCTAGCAAACGAGCACCCTGTGTTCCACGTCAATGCCAATCTTCTACCAAATTCTACCAAGGTGATGTCACTACTTGTTACTGCTCTGCTCAACCTTTTTCCGGTTCTTCGGGCTAAAATCGCCTAACTTTTCATCAACCCGACGAAGAAAATGCATCTCTTCAAGATAAAGATCTTGTATAGTGATTACAAAATCCACTGCACCTGATCGATCTAACGGGAAATGAAGTCAAACACCAATGAATAAAATCAACAGCCAACTTGTGCGGATGGCGCAATAAAAAACCGTTCACCAATAACCTTCTTTTCACCGATAAGTGGACATCCTAGCAGTGCAAGAAACTAACCTCCGTTAATGTCATAACATACCTATTTTAAGTTACAGTACTCGCCGCCACAACACATCTAATACAGGTGGAACAGATCTGCTCTTGCGTAACAACAGCATGAACGCCCGTCCATAAGTCAACGATTACGCCATGCTAGACAACGGCCATTCAATCTCCGTCTCCTGGCCGATCGGTGAAATAATTATCTACTCCGTCTACATTCACCCTCACAGACCATTTCCGTCGGACTGGCTTCACTTCATTGCCGATTCCACATTCGACCACATCCTTATAATCATCTCTCTTATCCGATATTTCCACAACTACGCCCATCACAGCATCACGATCATCAACGATCATATTCCACTAATATCCACTTGTTTTCTAGGCAAGTTAAAAAGATATCTCCCTGAAATCAAAACCATCAACGTCATGAAACAAGCCAACAGGAAGTTATTCCACGGAACCATCGAGGAGACACTTCCGCAAGCCGCCGTCGACTACCATTTCAATTCACCCCATATGTATCAACAGACCTGTCTTAGCGCCAGCTGTTGTGAAACCCATCAATAAGAACAGAAAACTATTCCGGCAGTGGAAGGCGACAGGTGATGCTACAGTGAAGACGGGGTGGAACCGGCTCGACGCGAGAAGAAATCTCTCCGTCAGAGAACACACCAACGCTTCGTGGAAGAAAGCAACGGCAGACTTTAATTATAGAGAATATAGTGCTCGGTTCTAGACATTTTGTTAATTAGCATTTAATATAATAGTTTATTGGGTTGCCTCTCTTAATTTGTTTGATGCACATGATAAGAGAGGCGACGGTCGAAAAAACAATTGAAGATCGCGTAACAACTCAAAAACAACAATTCACGAGTTTGCGTGATAAGAGTTCTTTCCGTATTGTGAGAAAATATTAAACTTGTGTACCATCGCCATCTATACAATGCAGAGAAGAAGAAAGAAATTCGTCTCGGTAAGTCCTCTCATAGTATTAAACGGGAGAGCAACCACGTGGTCACGATAATTCGTATAAAATACAGTCCACTTATTGTTTTTAAAACGATTCGATCGGTTGTGACCTAACATAGAAAGAATTTTGGAAGAAATTTAAGAACCTCACAGTTCAGAGACGAAGAAGAAGAAGCACAAGCTTTCGCCGACTCTCTAGAAACTGAATTTAATACCGCCGAGGATCCGAACTTCGACCAAAATGACATGAAACACGTAATCTATTCCTTATCTGTCCGCCGGCCACTTCCTTGGTTCATGGAAAACGACGAAAATAATCATGCTCTATAATTGCGGGAAAAAATCTGACGACGTCAATTCAACTCCTTGCTGAACGGAATCGGAAAGGCGTTCAAAAGAATTATTCTCAGTCCATCAATGCATTCCGCAATGAGCACAATATCGTTTGTGAGCCGAAATCAAGTTTCAGACCAGGAAAATTCGCTTACGATCCAGCAGTCAATAACGACCGCGAATCTTACGACGTCTTCTTGGATTTTCAAAAGGTGTTCGGCATCCGATGGTGTAGCGGACTCCTGTTCAATCTGAAGAACTACTGATTCGCACACCAACTGCAACGTATCGTCGCCAGCTTCCTCAACGATAGAAAATGCACGGTCACTTGCGGAAATGCTAACTCGAGACCGTTCACGACAAGCCTCTCACAAGGCCTCGTGCTCTCTCGTACATTATTCAATATCTATGTTGCAGATTTTTCACACCGGTATCTTAGCTGAAATCAATCCAGTCTACAATGCAGAATACGAGGATGACACGGCGTTCTTAACAACCGCTTCGACGCCGGAAGTTACAGCAAAACACTTGCAGAGCTACATCCTCCAAGCAGAGAACTGAATCATGAAATAACAAATCTCCCTCAACATCTCTTAACTTAACCTATATTTTTGCACCATCCGCGAAAACAACAGGTTTCTGCCCATCATCATATGGCGACGCTGCATTAAGCCAAACAACGAAGTCACATATCTCGGCTTCATCCATTTGAGTCAAACATACATTAATCTTTAATCACATAATCACCAGTGTCAACAACCATCTTAAGCTGATTGGGGAACTAACCGCTCGCATGAGCGTCTGCCAGCCCAAGACGCTCATAAATCCACACAAAACTAATTGAATATTTCATTTCACAGTTAAACCCCGCTCCACAACATCTCATCGACAGTCTAGTGAGCCTAGAATAACGAATCATTCGTCGGAAATGCTTCGCCCTCTTCTACGAACATCTAAGCGAAAGCCTCCATAATCTCAACGAACTATCGCGGATAAATGAGCTCTACAACGAAACAAAAAAACTGCTAAACTCCTGTTATCTCCAACGATATGCCGCCCAGCTCCAAAATCCAAGAAGCCAGACCTCGCAATCCGTCTACTGAGCTGTGCCAAGGACCTCCCCGACAAATCCCAGAGAATTTTAGACACAACTCTAGGGGTAGCAACTCTGCTTCAGGACTCTTGAAGTGGATGGTGATTAGCCTTCGGAACAATCATTAAACCATCTATTTGTTAAAGTTATCGTTTGGTATTAACAAGACGCAATAATTATGGATGATCAAAAATCTCAATATCTAAAAAAATAGTTTTAAACTGAAGAAAATAAAGAAGCTACAAAAAAATGAAAATGAAATTCCTAAAAATTTCAAATCTAGCAATAAACAAACCTATTATTTCGAATTTCAATCCATCCACATACCAAATTGCAGTTTTGAATTTAACAATAAATAACAATTTGTGTTCTATTAGAGAATAAAACATTGAGTAAATATTCTTCAAGATAGAATCCCTCTTTCTTAATGTAATTGTTGACGATAGAATATTGTACTATATTTAAGAAACAAGTTATTATGTTATACAATATTAAGAACTATAGGTTATAATTCGATTGATGTTTGTGATAAATATTACTAATACACTTATTGTATAGCTATGGATAATTTTAGACTCCTTTCCTAGTCGTAATTTAAAAAAATGTGATATTGATGGTGTTTTTACTCCATAGAAAACAAGGTGAAAAATTAGATAATTAAGTATCAACATCAATAAATGAAAACCACGTAAATCGACGTATATAAACGAAATACATACATATAACTAGAGAGCGGATAAAAAAGCTTAAAAAATGTGAAAAAAAGCACTTAAAAAGGCACAAAATTTAGAGAAAAAAGGCATTAAAAAGCATAAAAACAGGAAAAAAGCATAAAAACACGAAAAAAGCATTAAAGAAAACTATATTTTCTTAATATGTTACACGTTTATCAACATATTTTAGATAGAAATTCTGCTTAAAACTAAAAAAAACATTCTTTCTTTACGCAATATATAATACTATGTAAGTATTTAAAAATTAAATTGTAATTTTGTATACATTTCAAAATAACTAAAATCTATTCATGAAAACAGTAGATCAATAAATGTTGTTCTAGGGGTTCAATTGTAAAAATTATTACTTCTGATGCTCAATAAATTTTTGAAAGTGGAAAAGCTTCTCTTTATTTTAAATTATAGCTGGATCCATTTGAAAATTGCCATTCAAAATCAAGTTTAATTTATTTAATATTAAAAATCCTTCATTTTCACCGAATACTTCTTTCGATATTATTTTGATTTCTTAACTAATGCGTCCAGGTATTTTCTAAAATGAATCAGCTTTTATAAAGATTTGATTGTGTTGCTCACAAAATTTAAACGCGATTTTATGTAACTAAATTGTTTTGAAGGAAGGTCTTATTTCTTAAGAACTATTTGACAGTCATTAATTGATTTGCTTGTCGTTTCGGGAAAATTGTATATAACCTTATTAAATTCTTCAAAATTGTTCGCATAGTACATTTTGTTAGCATTGGTTTATGGGGCAGTGAGATATCAGGTAATGACTTCTTGAATAATTGCACTCACAGAAGAATATAAGAACTAGTTTTCCATATTTAATTAAATCTACAAATGGAAATTTCATTCTTATAGTATCAGAAATTCGTTTCTATCCATGTGCTAAACTTGTACAATGTAGAAAATGCATTATTAGTAAAATTTTGTAACTTGGTATTGTCTACGGCAAAAATAAGCTTGTCAGTCATAAATTTTGCTATAATGTTATTATCAGTTTTCTTCAATTCTTTTGTGTATATCAAAATACTATTGGTCGGATGTCTTCATGTTAAACTCCTATTATTAAATTAAACAAGCGACTGTGGTTTCATCATCACATATAATTATTGTTAATAATATCTTTAATTTTTTGTATGGTTTCATAGTACGCAAGAGCTACATAATATTTTCTCGGGAATGCGCATTTTACAATATTTTCCCAAGAAAGATTTAAATGCATTATTTTAAGTAAAAGTATTTTGCACAAATGTAAATTTAATTTAAATTGTCCATCGTTTGTTGAAGATGATGCTTAAGATTGTGAAATTGTGCTGTTTTTTTAGTTCAGCTTTGAACTTTTTCAAACGTTCTTGATGTAGTGTTGTTATAATATGTTTTACATACAAGTCTTGACTAGTTAGGATGCAGTTGGGAACTAAAATAAAACTTACTATTTTTAAACATGCCTTACAAAATAATGTATAATTTTCACTTGTTAATTCTGGATAGTCTCTAATTAATTCTTGTATTGTGGTTTTCACCTTCTGCATTATGGGTTAAATATACATGTGAATTATGTAATATAATTTATCTGTGATTCCCCAGGTTAATACTATTCAGGTATATAATAATTTTTGATAAATAAGCAAAGTTTTTGGAATGTCAATTCAATAGTTTATGAATGCGAGTTTGAATATGAAAATTAACGAAAACGGTAAATATGCGCCAGTCGTCCCATCCGTATTTTTGCCGAGAGTAGAAAATTGATATGGTTGCAGAACACCTGATTATTAGCTATCACTTAAATTTGTTTACATTTAATACTTACTGGGGCCCCTGTTCGGGCCTAGTTTAACGACGTTTACATCCGAAATATCATAGGTGTAATTCCTATGAAGCGTTCGTCTGTATTATCTGAATAATGAGACGGTCTATTATATCTACTTATTTATAAACGAATCCATTGTAAATTGGTAATTTGTACTAATATTTATTAATAATAAAATTTATTATAATTATTGTAACACATTATGAACATTTTAAACAATTATGTTGTCAAAAGACACGAAGAAAATATTATGCGATACAGATTTTTACGAAAATTCTCTATATTTCCACATTAATTTAGTATCAGCGTGAAATATTTATTAAATGTTTTTTAAATGTTTAAGAAAATGCCCCAAATAAGCATCAGAATCTAAAAAAAGCATGAAAATAAGCATAAAAGTCAAAATAAGCACAAAAAGTCAAAATAAGCAAAAAAGCAAAAAAAACATAGCGCTAAGTAATCACATTCTTCAAGATTCGTATAGATATTAAGAAATTTTTTCGATGCTATTAATATTATGGATAAGCATAATGCTAGAAATCCGCTCTCTACATATAACAAACATAAGTAGAGAGCGGATAAAAAAAGCTTAAAAAATGGCGAAAAAAGCACTTAAAAAGGCTTTCTGCTTTGTGTTTTAGAGAAAAAAGCACTAAAGAAAACTATATTTTTTTAATATGTTACATGTTTATCAACATGTTTTACATAGAAATTCTGTTTAAAACTAAAATAAACATACTTTATTTACGCAATATATAATATTATGTAAGTATTTAAAAATTAAATTGTAATTTTGTATACATTTCAAAATAACTAAAATTTATTAATGAAAACAGTAGATCATTAAATGTTGTTCTAGGGGTTTAATTGTAAAATTATTACTTCTGTCTCTCAATAAATTTTTAAAAGTGGAAAAGCTTCTCTTTATTTAAAATTATAGCTGGTTCCATTTGAAAATTGCCATTCAAAATCAAGTTTAATTTATTTAATATTAAAAATCCTTCGTTTTCACCGAATACTTTTTTCGATATTATTTTTATTTCTTGGCCAATGCGTCCAGGTATTTTCTAAATTGAATCTGCTTTTACAAAGATTTGATTGTGTTTCTCATAAAATTTAAACACGATTTTGTGTAACTAAATTGTTTTGAAGGAAGCTCTTGTTTATTAAGAACTGTTTGAGTCATTAATTGATTTGCTTGTCGTTTCGGGAAAGTTGTATATAACCTTAATAAATTCTTCAAAATTGTTCGCATAGTACATCGTAGCATATAGCCACGTTCCCCATTTTGTTAGCACTGGTTTATGGGGCAGTGAGATATCAGGTAATGTCTTCTTGAATAATTGCACTCACAGGAGAATATAAGAACTATTTTTCCATACTTAATTAAATCTACAAATGGAAATTTCATTCTTATAGTTTCAGAAATTCGTTTCTATCCATGTGCTAAACTTGTAAAATTTTGCTATAATGTTATTATCAGTTCTCTTTAATTCTTTTGTATATATCAAAATACTGTTGGTCGGATGTCTTCATGTTAAACTCCTATTATTAAATTAAATAAGCGTCTGTAGTTTCATCCACCCCAAACCACATATAATTATTGTTAATAATATCTTTAATATTTTTCTCGGGAATGTGCATTTTACAAAATTTTCCAAGAAAGATTTAAATGCATTATTTTGTAATTTTCTTAGTATTTTGCACAAATGAATTTAATTTAAATTGTCCATCGTTTGTTGAAGGTGTTGTTATTATTATTATTATTATTATTTATTTACGGAAAACTCCTTTACATAATAGATTTACATTTGACATGGATATAATAATATAAATTATTTATATAAATAAATATATAAAATACAAATTAACTGATGAATTACAAAGAAATAATATGAACAAATCAAGTTTAATTAATAACAATACAAAACAAAACAAAAAAGCAATAATATAATTAACAAAATGTCCAAAACCCAATTTAAAATACACCAAAAGATCTGCATCAGGTCTCAATGTTACTCTTAATCATTAAATTAAAATGTAATTAAAAACTAAAAATGTAATAAATGAAGGTAATAAATTAATAAAATAATAAAAATAAAGTAAACTCATTTGTTGTATCACAGATATGAAAATGTCACAGCCTGAGTATCACAAATGAAGTGTAAAATAAATAAGTAAATTCAATATAAATATAAATAAATAGATAAAATATAAATAAATAGATAAAATAAATAAAAACACATACAAATAAATATCATAAGGATTGTGGTGACCGTTACTACGTGGTAATTCATGATAAACACTTAACTAACGCACTTACTATGTCTTGATAATGACATTAAACCGTCGAAACTTAAGTCGTGCGTTTTTGTAATATATGTGAATATATAATATGGCTATAAATGTGACCTCTACCCAACCTACAAGACATAAGCTTTAAAAATCTCCCTTGCACCGCTTCCAGTTTTTGGCATAAAGTTATAGTATAAGGAGACCATATAAGAGAAGCATATTCTAAATGTGGTCGAACTAATGTCAAATATAATGATTTTATGGTAGTAGTATTGAAATCCACCGAGAATCGATTAATAAAACCTAGAATTTTCAACGCTTTGTTACAAATATCTGAAATATGTTTAGAGAAGTTTAATTTAGACGTGAAAGTTACCCCTAAGTCTTTAATTTCAGATACTTGCATTAGCCTACAGTTATTAATGTGATATTCAAAACTACTACCAGATCGTCGACAAAAAGAAATATGGAAACATTTACTTATGTTCAGTTCTAATAGATTATGTTTTCACCATAGTGATAATCCATTTAGGTCATGTTGGAGTTCAATTTGATCTAATCTAGAACTAATGTTTTTATATATCTTTAGATCATCGGCGTAAAGAAGAAAATTGCTGTTTTGAAGATATAATCAAATGTCATTAATAAAAAGAATAAATAAAATTGGTCCACAATGGGAGCCTTGCGGCACACCAGATGATACCTGTATATAGTTCGAGGTAAATTTTCCTATGCGCACACGCTGAGTTCTATTACTTAAATAACTTTTAAGCCAGCGTACCACATTGTCACCGAAACCCATTGACTTAAGTTTATGCAACAATATACTATGTTGCACTCTGTCGAAAGCCTTAGAGAAGTCAGTGTAAATAGCATCAGTCTGTAGACCATTCTCTAAGGCATCACACAGAAATGTTTGATACTGCAACAAATTTGTTATAGTCGACTTGCCTTTTAGAAAACCATGTTGCTGGCTAACAATAGTATGCATACATGATCTCATAAGTTGCTCAGAAATTAAAAGGTCTAACTGTTTTGGTATGACAGACTGAATAGATACGCCTCTATAGTTTTGTATATTTCCCCTACAGCCATTTTTGTAAATAGGAATAATAAAAGTATCCTTCCAACAATGAGGAAATATACCAGAGGTTAGTGAAGAAGAGAAAATAGTGTATATTGGTTTACTCAGCGTGTGCACACATCTCTTTAAAAAGTATGCAGGAATACCATCTGGACCAGTGCAGCAAGACTCCGAAAGAGACGAAAAACAATTATAGACTTCGATAAGAGTAACATTAAGACACATTAAATCAATAGTTTGATCACCCCGAAAACTAGAAATAAGTTGATGATGATCCTGATATGCAGCCGCAAAATGCGATGCAAACAAATCAACCTTTTTATCAGTTGTATCACTTTTAACATTGCCTAGATACATTTCTTTTGGAAAACCATTTGTTTTGCGGCATACATTTACATGATCCCAAAAATGTTTTGGGTCAATACTTATTTCGTTTTCGATTCGAGAGATATACTGCTTGTATAGAACATTATTCAAATCAGCACATTGTTGACGCTTTCTTCTAAATACATTGTAATCAGAAAAACTACCACTTCTTTTGTATTTAGCATGAGCAATTTTTTTTGATTTGATTAATTTGATCAATTTACCATTAAACCATTTTGGGTATTTGGACGATTTTAAATATTTACACGGAACAAATAAGTTAAACACAGAATACAAAACATTATTAAAATTACAAATGTTGTCATCTAGACATTTACCGGAAAAGACTTGATCCCAATCAACACCTGCTAAATAATTATTAATATCATTGTAGTTATCTGCTTTAAAGTCATATATCCATTCCATACTTTCCCGAATGAATTCCAACTATGAAATAGGGACATTTAAACTGTATGGAATGTGATGAACACTTGAGTCGCATAAAGGGTCACTAGCACGGTTAACACTTATTCCAGAAATGTTGCAAAACACCAGATCTAATAGGTTTCTGTCATTCGGGATCTGATTCGATTGGAGTAGGTGGTGGAAATTCAAAGCGTTTGCGAGAACATCTGCTGGATAACTATTGTTTCGTTCACTCAATTCTCCAAAGTTCTTTCCAAAACTTTCCCATATAGCATTTGGAAGATGTGATTTGTAAACTGAAATATTCGATGCAGGGGGGATATATGTAGAGCCAACAATGAATTTGTCATTTATTTTTACAAATAAATGCTCTACATCATCGCAACTTGGAACGATACAACTCTTCAAGGTGTTACGTATAGCAATTAAAACACCACCACCTCTAGTTTTAGAGCTGTTACAATGATTTCTGTCAACTCTATAAATAACAAAATTTTCGAGCATAAATTCAGCGTTATTGACAGTCTCATCCAACCAAGTCTCGACAAGTACAATGACATCATAACTACATACATTCACATTCAACATAAACGATTTAATTTTCCCTTTCATGCCGCCAACGTTTTGGAAGTAGATATTTAGTTTTTTTTATTATGAGTCGACTTAACTATTGACGGATGACCGTTACTATATTTAATGGTAAGATCCGTTTCACCTTGTTTCTTCCGTTCTTCCAATTTGCTCCTTAATTGTTTTAAATGATCCCGTTGGATTTGTGTCAAATCATTATTGAATCTTATATTACCAGTATCAATGACCCGAGTTACTTTTAACACATCAAGCGCTTCTTTATTAGTGAGAAAGGATATTTTAACTGGCCGTGGTCTATTGCTTGGTTTACCTAAGCGGATCACTTTTATCGGTTCAAATTTAACTTCAGGATCAATTAGTGTTTTAATTGCATTAACGTCGGCATTTATTTTGTCCTGCAATTGACCAGCTGTCTCGGGCAAGTTGAAAACAATAACATTGCGAGCTCTCACTTGCCTTTCCTCTACCTCATGAGCAATGTCTGCATTAACTATTACGTCAGATGAAGTATTCGCAGTATTGTTATTTGTAGCAGCAGTTTGTTCAAGCGCGCATATTCTATCATTAAGTGATTTGATTTCATTTTTTAGATCCGCGAAAACATTTAACAATTCCGTGCGGAACAGTGGCATAAATTCGTCCCTGAATATCGTCCTTATGGTTTCGACAAGTGACGAGCTGTTTGATTGCCCATGAGAATTGGATAACGAAACGCGGGACAAATTAACTTGGCCGCTCGATGAACGGGAAGACATGCACGAATTGCATTTCCAGTAATTACCACCATCCTTATCTGCTTCGACAATAAAGTACGCAACGTCTTCTAAGGATAAATTCATCCAGGCAATCTACATGGTAACGAAGTTTGCAATCGGAGCATTTTAAAACTTTTGATCTTGGACCAAGTTTATTATTGCAAGATCCGCACACGCGTGACATTTTATTTTAATAGTAATTTAAAGAAATATAATTTAATTTAATACAAGGGAAAACAATACACAAGTTTCACGTCAATGGGTCCGTAAAGACGACTTAATTTAACACAAACAGGGGTTTAGTAGACCACGGAAAGGTAAACAATAGAGAAACAAAGGAATTTCAAGGAAATTTTCAATCGAGCGGATATACAAATGTTAAAATTTCGATTAAACGAATGTATTTATTTCCAATAGCCGTCGGGAGTACGGCACAAGATGTACTGGGCGCAAAAAAGAGTGAAGGCCACTTAACCTCGGTTCCTAATTCACACGCCGATTTTGTTTGTTTAAATTAATAGGACTTACCAATAATATATTGAAAATATAATAACACTATTGTAATCACCACTACATTAATAATTACATGTACAATTTTCACAACAAAGGAGTGCGTATTAACTATATAATTCACAAAAATTGAGGAGCAGCACAACACTACTAGCTGGCACTATAGCACTATATATATATGTTAAAGATTGTGAATTTGTCTGCTGTTTTTTTAGTTCAGCTTTGAACTTTTTCAAACGTTCTTGATGTAGTGTTGTTATAACATGTTTTACATACAAGTCTTGACTAGTTAGGATGCAGTTGGGAACTAAAATAAAACTTACTATTTTTAAACATGCCTTACAAAATACCCTTGTTAATTCTGGATAGTCTAATTAATTCTTGTATTGTGGTTTTCACCTTTTGCATTATGTGTTAAATATATATGTGAATTATATAATATAATTTATCTGTGATTCCCCACATTAATACGATTCAGGCATATAATAATTTTTGATAAATAAGAAAAGTTTTTGGAATGTCAATTCAATAGTACGGTTTTTGCGCTAGTTGTCCCATCCGTATTTTTGCCGAGAGTAGAAAATTTATACGTTTGTAGAACACCTGATTATTAGCTATCACTTAAATTTGTTTACATTTAATACTTACTGGGGCCCTTGTTTGAGCCTAGTTTAACGACGTTTACATCCGGAATATCATAGGTGTGATTCCTACGAAGCGTTCGTCTGTATTATCTGAATAATGAGACGGTCTATTATATCTACTTATTTATAAACGGATCCATTGTAAAATGGTAATTTATACTAATATTTATTAATAATAAAATTCATTATAATTATTGTATCATATTATGAAGATTTTAAACAATTATGTTGTCAAAAGACACGAAGAAAATATGAAATACAAATATAATCTATAAATGATGGGATACAGATTTTTACGAAAATTCTCTATATTAGCACATTAATTTAATATCAGCGTGAAATTTTTATTAATTTTTTTTTTAAATGTTTAAGAAAATGCTCCAAATAAGCATCAGAATCTAAAAAAAGCATGAAAATAAGCATAAAAAGTCAAAATAAGCACAAAAAGTCAAAATAAGCAAAAAAGCACAAAAAAACTTAGCGCTAAGTAATCACATTCTTTAAGATTCGTATAGATATTAAGAAATTTTTTCGATGCTATTAATATTATGGATAAGCATAATGCTAGAAATCCGCTCTCTAAACATAAGAATCTTGAGAATTGCATTTTCAAAACATGAGTTCGATAAGGAGCTTAATATTATGCCTTATTGGTCTAACAGACAAAGCGTTTTACTAGCAATTCCATCAAAGGTTTTAGATTTTCATATATATGGGAAAAATCTAATATCTTAAGATATGATAGGGCATATTATAATGTTATAGTAATTTAATTTGGAATATATGGCATAAAAATATTTTTTTCCTAGTGTATATTAAAATTGGAGCAAAAGATCTCATATGAATTTTTCGAATAAAATTATTTTCCGATTAATTTATTCTTATATACGCACATATGATTTTATGGACCAAATTTATTTCAAAAATTGTAATCGGCCATACGCCAGCAATATGTAATGGGAAACAGCATACGAAGTTGGAAGCACGGAGGCGTAGTGGTCCCTTATTCATGTAGCAAGCAATAAAAATCCGGACAATCGGAGCGGACTCGATTGCCAATAAATCAAATCAGGCACAGGAGTAGAACCAAGAGATTGAAATCGTACCTTTGTCTGTATTTTCAATATGGACTCGACTAAGTCGATTGCTACGATTGCTACGGCCATTCCCGTTGACGACCCATTGTAGCGTCTCTGAGGGCCAATTCAATATTTTACGCACCGGAATTCCATCAAGAGCCGCTCCATTCGCGATTGAAATTGATAGAAATTATCTCCTCCGGCCAGAAGGGGAGTTAAGTATTTTCGTCGGACCTTTCATCCGCGTCCTTAAAAGGGAGCCGGCTTAATGTTGAGTTAATAAAAAAAATAGGTGTCGCTAATCGATCCATCTCATAAACGATATTCATGGCATTATTGTATGTTCAGGTTATCAAGTCTAAAATCAAATGGAATTAAATTATCTGACTTTTTCATCTTAATCCATTGTTAATTTTACAATTCATAAGTATAAGCTTTTATGATTTTAAAAAAGTTTAAATTTCCTTTTACCGTATTGATTTTTTTTTTAAATTTTTTTAACTAAATAATAAATATTCTCTATTATGCATAATAAGTCTAAGTTAAGAACTTCTTCTTATATCCTATTTGGTAACAACAGAATACTCTTGATAAATGAGCCTTCTACTGTATTATATATACTCAATGACATGGAAATCGCAACACTAAGTAGGGGTAGGAATTTTTTCCTCATCTCTCTCAGAGGCGATCTCCCATGGCCGGCACGCTCTCCAGATTTGGCTCCATGCGATTTTTATTTATGGGGTTATTTGAAATCCCTGGTTTATGTCGATCAACCACGGACCATAGCTTACCTCAAGAACAACATTCGGGACGCCATTGCCAACATACCGATTGATATGCTGCTTCAAAAATCGACTTAATCAGTGCATGCACAATGGGGGTCGCCATTTGACCGATGTAATTTTCAAAAATATATTAAAAAACTTGGGATATTGTATTCTTAAATAAAAAAAGAATTAAAACAATAACTAAAGTACTTTTGTTTTTATTGACCTTTCAAATAAGTAAGTTTCTCTGGCGCACCCTGTATATTTATAATAATAAAATTTTACAATAGCAAGCTAAGATATTAAACAGTCAAAGATAGAAATAAATTTGTACAAATGAACAGTGTATAATTTAGATTCACAATGTTATCGTAAATTCCTATCGCATTTTAAACCAAAATTTTTATGAATCCTTTTTTGTTTTAAATCACTACCACCAGAATAATATATTTTGTATTAATTTAATAGAAAATTGGAATACACGTGAATTACCGCAACGCAATAAAAAATATATTTAAATAAACACACCGGTCGCAATTAAATATTTGTTATCATATATTTATATTTAGATATTTCCAGTATTTTCTGCAATAACGCTGAACGGAATAGGAATCAAACAGTAGGTGACAAATTGAAAATAAACAATTGCTCGATATCGAACTGAAAGCAAATAATATTTTCATTTATTTAATAATTTATATGTATGAAACGCATTCTAAAATTAAATTGAAATAAATGTACTTCGGGCAGTAAATAAAATATTTTTAATTAAAAAAAATCAATCAATGTTTGCCTACAGTAGGTTACAATACACTTTTAACTAACTTTTTTGTTTATAATAGAAATAATATTTACTATTTCCTAATATTGGACTATTCGATAGAAACGGTTGCTATGGGTTTAAAATAATTACTATCACACAATTTTAAATATATTTAATAGCTTAAAACTATATAAAACAATTATTGTTAGTTTATTCATTATGCTTTAAACATTCATATATAAACCTAAGAAGATAAACTGAGTATATTCTATCAATGCAATTACTTTTCTATCATCTTTACCACTTCGTTATACATACCCGTCCCTTAAAAATTCTCATACTTTTCTCATATATCACTCACACTCAACCAGATACTTTATTCATTTCTTGACAAGTTTTTATTATGCACTTATTTTAAGCCTCAATATTTTCTTTATTCACCTTGTACTGTATACATTATATACCACATATTATTTATACTCGTATAAGAATTATTTTCAAACTCAACTCAATTACATTGTCCATTTTCCTATCTACAAAACTTTTATTTTTCTTAGCATAGTTTATTATAGTGTTCTTTCGCCTATTTCTTAACATATTTTATGCTCTGAGCATTTCTTTTTTTAATAAGATATTATTTTTTAATACTTTCTTTACCTTATTCATTCCAAGACAATTTTTCAATCTTCTTTTTACCACCGTTCATACAGCACATCACTTTGATTCATGATCCTAAATGAATCCCAATATTATTTGCATAAGCAATCATTTTTACTGTTATTCTTTATCCCATCACCTCATCATTTTATTATTGTTTAAGTATATTTTATAAATATTTTATATGCTACTAGGATTAGAAGCTTATATGGTACTCCTGCCTTAGGTCTCTCAACCATCGCATCTACTCCTTTAACCCAGCATTCACTCTTCAATCTACTCTCTCACCTGAGTGCAGAGTGCCACGAAGAACGGACTGGGTACTATATAACAAGTGCCTACTGTCCAAACTTCAGGGCCTCCAATATAACAATGCGACCATAGAGGAATTAGAACAGGCCTTACTACACCTAAATGACACCATTGTAGCAGTCTGTGAGAAAAGCTGCCCGGTAAAGAAAATAAACTTCTCGAGGAACGTTCCTTTGTGGAACAAGGAATTGGATCGACTCAGGAATCCGCTTAGAAATCCTACAATAGAGCCAAGAAAACAGGCCCTGACTGAATTCAATAAGCACCTCAAAGAGTCTAAACGAGATGCTTTGAAGGCCTATTGCGAGGGGATCGACAACCTGACCCCAGCCAATAGACTTCGGAAGGTCCTATCAAAGGATCATACCAATGCGGTGGCCATCTTAAAAAGAACTGACATTAACACCAAGGATTAACAGGAAAGCTTAGAGCTACTCCTAGATGCTCACTTTCCGGGATTAAAGGTAGTGGCTAAAGACACAGTTGTGGTTATTACCGACACAGGGGCTTATTACTCCAATCGAAACAACCGCTGCTCAGCTGGAAAAATATTCACTGTCAGCAAAATGATTTGGGATATAAAAAGCTTCAAACCGTACAAATCCCCAGGAATGGACGACATCTTCCCCGCGTCACTCCAGCACGGCTTGGAGAATATTACTCCAATTTATCTCCCACACTAATAATAATAGTAGTGGACCGACACTTGGATTAACTGCGCCTAAAGGGCTTCATAACAACATATTTTTGCTTAAGAATTTTCTCATTGACGGCTACGATTCCAAATTTCTTCGCTTTGTTCTTATTCTTCCAGACTTTTCAATCCGTTTTAAGATCAACACCCTTATTATATTATTCTTATATGCTATCTTCTTCTTATACTTTACAAGGTATTGTGGTAGATAATATAGTAAGACTTTTTAATTAATATTACAATATGGATTATCACACAGTAATTGTAGCAACCTTTCTTTCCCTGTTTTACAAATCAAACAGCTGTTGCTGATTGATAATACCGCATTTTTAAAACGTTAAATAGCTTTATTTTTCAATTTGCGCGGCCCTAATTTCCATTCAGTTTCCATTAAGCTCGAAAACAAATCACTTTCTTTACTCAGTAAAAAGATTGAATAATTTATTTTGAATTATCCCTAAAATTCATATGTTACATTTCTTAGCCAGATAACATTTCTTTTGGTCTAAACCCTCTCGTTTTTATCTCTGTAATTATATTAATTATATCTAGCTCCATAGTCATTAATATATTTTTTCTGCTCGGAAATACACCTTCTTCATTAACTGCTATGTTCCCCTGGTCTCATTTTCCTTTGTGTATTGTTTCATTACTTCATTTAATCTCCTCCTCTCCTCCTTTATTTCTCTCATTTTTCTACGCCTAGAATAGATCTTCTTTAGTTGCTTTTCAATCCTTATTAAAAATTACAATTTCAAATTCAAAGTTATCGGGATCTTATATATTATATGTACTATCATACATACATACTTTTGTTTTTGTTATCTGCTCTTTTAATCAGTCTACAATTACTAAGAAATTTGCTTAACCAGAAACCTAGCACCCTCTTTTCACTTTTTCCATCATGCATTCGTTGTTTTATTTCTGTACTTCTAGCCTCCCATTCGCTATTCTTCTTGTAAATCCTTCTGTTCTTTATTTAATTCCCCTCAAAAATATAACAATTTCATTTTTCTTTCAGCTTACAATGTTAATACTTCCCATAATTTCTTCTATTATTGTGTATTACTTTCTTCCTTTCTGCATTATTTGTTCACAAACATAATCTAATAAACTCACATACTTTATAGATTGTTAAGTTGTTTTCCCTCCACGTTTTCTTACGCCACTGCTCTATATTTATTCTATACAGTCACTACTATCAAATATACAGGGTGTCCCGTTAATGCGGGGAAATGGCTGGACCGTAGATTCCTGAGGTCAAAATATGACGATTTAACGCAACTTATCTATATCCAAAAATTTACGGTTAAGCCGGAATTTGGCTTCAAAATTTCAAAATTTTTTATTTCTTTTGTTTATAACAATTGAACGCTTTATTTGATTTGAATGAAATTTATTTTTAATAACTACCATAATATAATACATCATTTCAGTTACTATGACTATTATTGGTTAACAAGAAGTATGAGAAACAGTAGTACCACCACTTAAAAACTAAAATATTTTTTTATTGATGGATCTAATAAAAACTAAAAAAATACTACTTGGAAGACCATTTAATTTAAAAACTGTTTTATCTCTTAATAATATTTGATATCTTTTACGGTTTTCCCACAAAAAAATAAAATATATATTTTTTATCTAGTAAAAACAAAATCCAGTTTTTCATCGAATCGAAAAAAAAAATGTTTTTCGTAGTCGTCTTTGTTTAAAAAATGTAAATTATGTATAATAATAATTATTTAGTTTCTTTTAATAATTAATTTTTAACTTTATTATAGTTCATAAATATTCATATTTGGAACAAACAGATATCTTGTTTGTATTAGGATTTTGCAAAGAAAATTGTTTGAAAAGTGTTGGATGTTTTTTTGATTTATTTTATTAATTGATATTATTTAATTTTTATTCAATAGAGTAAGTTTATTTACTTATTAATGATTGCATAATGAGTATAATATATTCATATTTTATTTTTTTGTGCAAAAACCGTACAAGATATCAAAAACTAGTAAGAGTCAAAAAAGTTTTTAAATCTAATGCCCTTTCAAGTAGATTTTTTTGGATTTTATTGGATGCACAAATAAATTTTTTTTTAGTTTTTAAGTGGTGGTACTACTGTTTTTTATACTTCCTGTCAATCAATAATGCCAACAATAACTGAAATGATGTATCATATTATGGTACTTATTAATAATAAATTTCATTCAAATCAAATAAAGCGTTCAATTGTTATAAACAAAAGAAATAAAAAAATTTGAAACTTTGAACCCTGTATACAGGGTGTCCCGTTAATGCGGGGAAATGGCTAGACCATAGATTCCTGGTTTCAAAATATGACGATTTAACGCAACTTATCTATATCCAAAAATTTACGGTTAAGCCGGAATTTGGCTTCAAAGTTTCAAAATTTTTTATTTCTTTTGTTTATAACAATTGAACGCTTTATTTGATTTGAATGAAATTTATTAGTAATAAGTACCATAATATCATACATTATTTTAGTTATTTTGGCCATTAGTGATTGACAGGAAGTATAAAAAAACAGTAGTACCACCACTTAAAAACTAAAATATTTTTTTATTGGTGCATCCAATAAAATCCAAAAAAATCTACTTGAAAGGGCATTAGATTTAAAAACTTTTTTGACTCTTACTTGTTTTTGATATCTTGTACGGTTTTTGCACAAAAAAATAAAATATAAATATAGTATACTCATTATGCACTCATTAATAAGTAAATAAACTTACTAAATTGAATAAAAATTAAATAATATCAATTAATAAAATAAATCAAAACAACATCTAACACTTTTCAAACAATTTTTTTTGCAAAATCCTAATACAAACAAGATATCTTTTGTTCCAAATATGAATATTTATGAACTATAATAAAGTTAAAAATTAATTGTTAAAAGACACTAAATAATAATTATTATACATAATTTACATTTTTTAAACAAAGACGGCCACGAAAAACATTTATTTTCGATTCGATAAAAAACTATATTTTGTTTTTACTAGATAAAAAATATATATTTTAATTTTTTGTGGGAAAACCGTAAAAGATATCAAATATTATTAAGAGATAAAAAAGTTTTTAAATTAAATGGTCTTTCAAGTAGTATTTTTTTAGTTTTCATTAGATCCACCAATAAAAAAATATTTTAGTTTTTAAGTGGTGGTACTACTGTTTCTTATACTTCTTGTTAACGAATAATAGTCATAATAACTAAAATGATGTATGATATTATGGTACTTATTACAAATAAATTTCATTCAAATCAAATAAAGCGTTCAATTGTTATAAACAAAAGTAATAAAAAATGTTGAAACTTTGAAGCCAAATTCCGGCTTAACCGTAAATTTTTGGATATAGATAAGTTGCATTAAATCATCATATTTTGACCTCAGGAATCTATGATCCAGCCATTTCCCCGCATTAACGGGACACCCTGTATACATATAGTATTTACTTCGTAGCCTTAGTTTCTTATCTCTATTCATTCCTTCTCCCTTACTCATATTTTAGCCAAACCATCCTTATTCCAATCGTTCTAAATTATTGTTCTCTCTGATTCATCTCCCAAGTTCTTTATTAATCCCATAGAAACAAACACCTTCTTCAACATCTACCTTATTTACCATTACTTCCTTAGCTTTGTTGAGTTCCCCTACACCTACTTAATTTCCTGTCTCTTCATCTTCTACCTTATTTCAATGTTTCCCTCAGGTTATATTACTCTTGTTTTAGTCAAATAATGATGGATTAGGATAGTCAGGGAGGAAACTACACTACAAAAGGCAGAACCAATATTTGCGAATCGTAGGCAAATATTTTCGGCGCTGGTGCAAAGAATCAAAGCCGTAATATTAATACTACATACCTGAGATAAACCGGAATCCAATTAACTCTGATGCATAAATCATCAAAAGAAATAAAAACAGAGATAAATGGGTGTTGTAAAGATTTATCTTAGATAAACATAAGAACTAATGAAACTATAGACGTATTCGTAAAATAAGACTAGTGATCCATATGATAATAAATAACTGCTGAAATGCTTGTTGATTTCAAAATTACCGTTTATTCATACAATAAAACACATCTACATAGAAGTAAAAAGGTTTATGTTAAATAAAACCAAACAACTCAAGCCTTCTTGATATTGAACTAAGAATACCTTATAAACTTTCACATAATTCTAAAATTGTAATGTAAGACCACTTCATAATCAGTATGCATATACAGGGTGTGGCACTTAAGACGCCTCGGACCATAGCTCCCTTACGATAAAAGCTATCGAAAAAAATCTAAGAGCAAAGTGGTGCATAATTACCGTCGCTATGGCGGACCAAACTTATGTTTTTTTTTAATGGAATGCCCTATTTTTTATTAGGAAAGTGCTCGGAGAGTACTTATTTTTTTATCTAACATGTTATACCCTTTACTTTAGCGGTTTCGCTGTTATAACCCCTTCTTTCAAAATTGCGCCCCATTTTTGAGATTGTTTTGTAGAGAAACTAATTGACGCCGGCGCCTAAATTTTGAATTGAGGTACAGATTAAGACCTCGTATACCTTCACATAATTTTTTTTCGGGTAATTTATGGAAAAAAAATAATTTTTGATTGATCTTCGCATGTTGTCATTTTTTTCGAAAATTTCAAATTGTACAGCCAAAACTCTAAATTTTTCATTGGTACAAAAAAAATACACATTGCATAACAAAATTTCGGAGAAAAAAGGAATTTCATCGCAAATGTCGGGAAACGTTTTCCGTTCCCAAGTGTGCCATGAGAAAACAAAAACACAAATACGATCAACATAATAGTATGTACCTATTTATTCAACATGATATGAAAAATGCAGATAAAGAAAATTTAACAACTTAAACTAAATGTTCGAAATGACGACCTTCCTGCTGGAGGCATAATCGCAACTTCAACTCACAGGCTCTAGACACTGCCCTAAGGACTTCTGGTGATATACCGCGGAAAGCCGCGCGGATTCTCTCTTTCATATCCTCGACAGTAGTTGCTACCGTCCTGTAAACCTCGTCTTTGATATGGCCCCAAAGGAAGAAGTCAAGGGGAGTGAGGTCTGGTGATCTTGGCGGCCACATCACAGGACCCCCACGACCAATCCAGGAGTCCGGAAACGATTCATCGAGAAATTCCCGAACGACACGGCTATTATGTGCAGGAGCCCTATCGTGCTGGAAAACTATCTCGTAGAGCGGCTAGAGGGACATTTTCCAAGAGATCATCCAAGTCGTCGCGAAGGAACCTCAAATAACTGTTGCCGTTCAGGTGCCCCTCGATGAAATAAGGACCCAAAAGCTGTTCTCCAAGTATGCCTCCCCAAACATTCAGCGACCATCTTTGCTGATGGTTTATCATTCGCATGGCGTGTGGGTTTTCATCGGCGTAATAATGGTAGTTGTGGCGATTGACATGCCCATTTCTATGGAACGTCGCTTCATCAGAAAATAATCCGGGCATAAGAAATGATTCCTCCTGCTCAATTTTGTTGATAGCCCACATGCAGAAATCTTGCCTCGCATGAAAATCTTGACGTTGCAATTCTTGGTGCAGTTGAATCTTAAATGGACGGAATTTGTACTTTTGAAGAACACGATGTACGGATCGCGTTGAAATATCGTGATTCCTACTAATATCACGGATACTGGTATGAGGATCTTCAATAACTGCCTCCAGAACCTGCAGTTCATTATTTTCGGTAAAAACTGCCTTCTTTCTAACTCTCCTTGGCCGTTTCACACTTCCCGTAGTAGTAAATCTCTCCAACACTTTTTGAAACGCACGTTCATTTGGATGTGCCCTGTGCCGATATCTCGCAGCGTACATTCGTGACGCCAAGAAACAATTCTTGCTACATTCTCCAAGAATAAATATCATGTCAACCATTTCCTCTTGAGTTCGGAACATTTTTAGAACGTTTATCAAAAATGACTTATGGCTGCTACTGGCGTCTAATAATTTACTTTGACAATTACCAATCTTTTGTTTTCTCATGGCACACTTGGGAACGGAAAACGTTTCCCAACATTTGCGATGAAATTCCTTTTTTCTCCGAAATTTTGTTATGCAATGTGTAATTTTTTTGTACCAATGAAAAATTTAGAGTTTTGGCTGTACACCGCCGTAATATTTTTAGGGGGGTGCTATTTGAAATTTTCGAAAAAAATGACAACATGCGAAGATCAATCAAAAATTTTTTTTCCATAAATTACCCGAAAAAAAATTATGTGAAGGTATACGAGGTCTTAACCTAAATTTAGGCACCGGCGTCAATTAGTTTCTCTACAAAAAAATCTCAAAAATGGGGCGCAATTTTGAGAGAAGGGGTTATAACAGCGAAACCGCTAAAGTGAAGGGTATAACATGTTAGATAAAAAAATAAGTACTCTCCGAGCACTTTCCAAATCTGTAATAAAAAATAGGGCATTCCCTTTAAAAAAACATAAGTTTGGTACGCCACTGGAGCACAGCACGACACTGATGATTACAAATATTTTTGAAACATAGCGACGGTAATTATGCACCACTTTGCTCTTAGATTTTTTTCAATAGCTTTTATCGTAAGGGAGCTATGGTCCGAGGCGTCTTAAGTGCCACACCCGGTATATAGAACTCAATAAGATTCCCCCTTTTAACTTAGCTTTCGCCATTCTTTGCAATAGCGTTGGAATGTATAATTAATTTCACTTTGTTTTCAACCAAATTACTCTCAAGTCTTCTGTGAATTGAATTAGGAAGTATCACATAATTTGAAAATTTAAAAATACCAATGAAATGGTAACGTCTGATCAAAAGATTTAAACAGAGCTCACCTCACAACTTCACTAGCTAGTAGATACCATGCTCACAGCATGTAATTAGATACTGTATTATTTACTTCAAAATATGCAGCAAGCCAAGAAAAGCCTCTCAATATTACACAAAAACGTAGGTCTGTTAGTTTACGGGTCTTGATAAACTCCTCACCTAATACGTAAATTCGGAATCAGAAATGGAGCATGTGGATATGTGTGACATTGCTGAAGTATCACTAAATACTTCTTAAAAACCATCTCCCCCTTAAAGAAAATAAACTCTGGTCTCACATTATGTAACGTAATGCGATAAGATCGTCGAAGAAAAAATTTAAAACAGACCTACGGCATTAGTCTTAACAGCGTTCGTTATATCAGCCATTAAATCTGCTTCCGATATCAATTGCGCTTCCTCGCACCGCAATAACAAGTTAATCGCAGTTATCCAAGTCATCCAAGGCTGAATATAGTCAAGGTCTTTTGTAGCAAACGTCTTATGTAACATCTAATCATATCCTACACATGTTTAATCTGGGTTTTAATCTAGATATAGGTCAGGCCAGAGAATAATTTCTCTTCGAGTGGGACGTTCTCATAGATGTGGGCGTTATGAAGGCAATATTCTACAGTAACATGATGGTTTAGAATTTGTTAAGCTTGGATATTACATCTTGTGGATATATCGTTGTGCACATAATGTTCCAGGGATAAAAACTGCAGGATTCTAAGACCCTAATGATGAAGCACTCCATATCTTCATATCAGGTATCGCCATAAACTCAAGGAGCATAATCTAAATTGCCTCTCTACTTAGCATTTTTTCCAACTATGTCAACAAATAGATTCGGAATGCTATATTGATATCACAGGCCTACATTTTTGTTTTTCATGAAAAAGTGTTTCAAATGTAATAGGTGTCCTATAGTAAATGGAGTGTACTGATCACGAATCTGTGCTTAGTTTTTTCCAGCACGTCAGGTTTTCAAAAAAAGTGTGCTTGAATTTTTTTAATAAAATCTTTCACTTTGGATTTTTGTGAGCGAGACCCTCTTCAGTCCAGTAGCAATCAGCCATCATTCTAATATCCCATCTTCCTTGGTAACGTCTCTCCATCTCCTTTATGTCGTGATGGAACCTCTTTCCCTGTTCCTCGCTGACAGCTTCAAGATTTTGGAGAAAAGAGGTCAACGTGGGAATTCAGAAAATGAAGTTTGACGCTCATATAGCATCCCAGTATTTTATGATTTTCGACCATGTTGGCTACATTTTTTTGTAGTTTGGAGACTTGTTGTTTCCAAGCAAACCTTCTATGACTTCTACGAAAGATCTCCATATCTCAGATTCATCGGGGGTCATTGTATTCTGGAACAATCTGTTCGATTTTAAGGTTCGAATTTCAGGGCCTACAAAAATTCCTTCTTTCAGTTTTGCTTCAGAAAGTGCAGGAAATTTGTCGCACAGGTATTTAAAGGTGTCACCTTGTTTATTTAAAGCCTTGACAAACTGCTTTATCAATCCTCACTTTATGTGAAGGAGAGGCAAAAGAACTAATTTTTAATTTTATGAAAAATCTTGACGTGATGGGCTCAAACCAAATTCACATTCAGAATCAACGTACCCGTATTAGCTAAGGACACTTATCAAATTTAAAACACCAAAACTCATTACATTAAACGCGATGTCTTAGAGGTTGGTATGGCTGAAGACTAAAATGCTTTCACTCTAGCAGTTGTTCGTGACATTAGATGACTTTAATCTCTAGTCCAGTTAACACCAATTGCCGCCAAAACGACTAAATCTGCCAGTAGAACATTATTGCCCATGGCAATGATGCTTATGTTACATGATTCAAGACATCTGCTTCCACTAGGATGATTTTAGACACATATTTCAAACTAAGCAGACTATGCAGAGAAGCACCAATGAAAGGTTTCAATTCAATCAATTATGGAAGAATTTTGGGCATTGTTAGCGATGCTAGCAGAGCAAAAACACTTAGTTTGTGAAACACTTTTTTTTTCCTTTCTTCTTTATACAATTGTTTGTTTCAAAGCAAGAAACCTTTAAATCTTGCAATCATTAAATTTCTTCTTTTTTAATTACTTAATGCTATCCAAACTTCGTCCAATTTTAAAATTTTAACAGTTTTTATTAAATAAGATAAAATATCGATAAACATAAAACGAAAGGGATACCGGATGAGAAATAGAGAGATAATAATTATATGCTATGCGGATGACGCGGTACTAATCTCCGAGGACGAAGACGACTTGCAAAGTATGCTCTGCAAGTTTGTACAAACTGCTTCAAAATATAACATGCAGATATCTACGACCAAGATACAGTACCTCCCGATATTTCGGCATCTATGTAGATGTACGCTTGCTATATACAGTAAAAGCATCGAACAGGTCATGCAATTCAAATGCCTACAAGCCAACATGACAAGAAACAGGAACCTAAAATAAGAAGTGAAAGCCCAAACGACGAAAACATATCTAATATCTGAGTATTTGAAAGATATAATATGCACATATCTGTAGGAAGCAAAGCAAGTATTTATAAAATCTGTATCAAGACCATCATGACATGCTCGATCGGAACCAGGGCAGAAAACTCCACAACGAATCGACTCATGAGAACAACGGAGTTGAAAACCCTAAGATGCTTGGTAGGATGCAGTCTTCGAGACCACATAAGACGCGAATACACCAGAGCGATGTGCGGCATTTAAGATGTGATAAGATGAGCCCGAAACAGAAGGCGAAACAGAAGAGTGGAGAGATCAATGAATGAAAGCAGATTGCCAGAACGGGGTTACCGAGGGCAAAAGGACCCTTGAGAAGACCACCAACAAGATGGTATTATAGCTGGAGTTCAGCGTACTAGCTGCAGCTATAAATGTTAAAGAAATAACAGGATCTAATCCTAGTTAAAGAGGAAAAGGAACAAGAAGGAATAAAATAAATTGATAGAAGTAATTAGCTTGTTGAACTCTAAGAAATACATTCTACTATATAGAAATAATTTAAATTCATATAATTTTCAAGGCATCAAAGCTTGTTTATAAAATAGAAGGGCCCATTTGGGCAAAAATGGATTTATGTCTCTTGTAAACTTTCAAAATATGTTATATTTTAAAGATTTAAGTAGATATAATAAACTATGTTCTTTTACAACCCTGCAATAGACAATATAATCCGTAAATTTCGATAAATTTCTCAAAACTAGCGCATAGGTGCGTAACAACTACAAAACGTACGACGCAACGTTAGATTCAGCAACATACCAAATTAATTGTTCCTCGGGCGGTGATTTCGTTACGATTTACGTTCCCCAACGTTAATGAAGCGTTCGCGGATAGCACCTGCCGCTAAGTTCCTCACTTCCGGTTATACGCGTAAACCGGAACCGTTCCGGAAGCAGGAAGCGGCAAGAGGGTGCGCCAGAAAGAGTGTGTGTGCATGTGTGCGAGAGAGAGGGGGAGGCCGATTGATCGCGCCCTTTAAGTGGACTCGGTGTTAGCGGTGATTGACCAATCAGGCCGACCTCTAATTCCGGAACGTGCGGAGATAGCGAGAAGAAGAAGGTGGCCACGTTGAGTGTAATTCAGTCGGCCAATCTGTAGCAATATATTTCCTGTTACAACTTGCTCCCGATATTTACAGCCCCGGGTTTCCCTTCCTGACGTGACGTATTCATACTCATTACTCGACGTTTCACCACCCTCTATCGCACTCTATATTATACGGCGCCCCAAGGAAGGGTTACGCTAAATTTACAACCTGCAACTTTGCAGGATTGCGCTTTTTGTCTCGCCCCGCTCGTTTCTGGCGCCCGCGCCGCGGCAAGAAATTCTAATTTTTACTGCCGACTTGGTTAATTTTCGACGACCCCATTCGCACAGGCACGGAATATAATTTAGTTCATCGCGTCCCTCAGGGCCTGAATATTTCATCATGTAGTTTCATTATCAGGCCGTATAATAACATTATTGTTATAATGTTGATTATAAACTTATGGATCTAGTACAAACTTAATCATTTACTTTTAATGAATTCCATTCATGCTGAAATAAACGCGCGCTGAATTCGGATAAGCTTTAGTTGAACAAGCAAGACTTTAATTAATTTTCAAAATGTTAATATTGAATAATAAATCATTTTTCTTTATCACAATTGAACTCTTTTACAACATGTATAATGGAGTTTCCGCATGGTCATAACGAAGTTTCAATATAAGATCGCTTAAAAGACTTTTACTATAATATACCTTAGTATACATATCTTATATTTAAGTATATTATAAAATTTGTTAGATTAATCAATATATTTTATAAACTGTATATCATTTTATTTTTTGTGCAAAAACCGTACAAGATATCAAATATTATTAAGAGGCAAAAAAGTTTTTAAATTAAATATTAAAGTACTATTGTTTTTTATACTTCCTGTCAATCACTAACGGCCATAATAACTGTAATGATGTATTATATTAGGGTAGTTTGAATAATAAATTCAAATCGAATAAAGCGTTCAATTGTTATAAACAAAATAATTAAATTTTTTTGGAATTTTGAAGACAAATTCCGGCTTAACCGTAAACTCTTGGATATAGATATGTTGTATTAAATCGTCATATTTTGGCCGCAGGAATTGGTGGTCCAGCCATTTCCCCACATAAACGGGACACCCTGAATATTATGCGTTATATCAAAATTAAATTATTGTTAGCTTACTACTCTTTGATACTTGTGTCCACCGTAGCAATAAGAAAATATCTTTAAAAAATTATAATCATACTTGATTATCTTTCAGTTCAATCTTATCAGAATGTTTCCTCTTCAAGGAAAGGTAGATCTTAGAGTTTGGTAATTTATACTCTGTGCTACATATCAAAATTTCTGGCATCAAAATTAATTGATACTAAAAGCCATTACTTTGTAATTCATCTTGGAATCAGGAACTTTAAAAAAACTGCATTGTATAGTTTCTTTAAATGTACCTGATTCCAATATTTCTTTCTGAAATGGCTCTCATATAACTTCATGTACATCTCTTCACACTTTTATTTCTCAAGACAAAATTATGAGAAGTCAAGTGCACATAATTAATTGAACATTGAAAGGTCAATCAAATTAAGTATGTAGAGATATTAGACATCTGCATTAATCTGCACCTAAATAAGTCAAATTCAACAATGCAATTGATTAACTTAATACCTATTTAAAAAAACTTAATTATATAAAATAAAATAATTACAGAAACAAAAACAAAAGATACATTGATCAGCGGTACACATTTGCAAAATAAGACAAAACATACTTAAAATACAAAATACATTTACAAAAAAAATACTTAAAAATGCCTATTATCAAGACAAGCAATAACAGATGTTTTAAAGGCCGTAATATATGGGGAATACATATCAATGAGGTGCTGAAACTGATTATACAGACGAGGTAGACGGTAGACGGGAGAGTTAAGGCAATGCTTGGTGCTAGGTACGTGATAAGTAAAAGTGTTAGCATGTCGGGATGAGGATCTGGGTACAATTTAGCTGTGATAAGAAAGTAGGGTTATCGATTTTGTTATGAATTAACTTGTATAAGAAACATAAGTCATACAAGATGTGTCTATTTTGCAGAGATAGAAAGTTAAATTCACGTAGTAAATCTTGATCTGGAACATCGAAACGGTAAGTACCATGTTTAACAAAATAAATGTATCTCAAGAATCTCTTTTGCACATTTTCAAGCATATTAATATATTTAGAATAGCAAGGCGACCAGACCACTGAACAGTAACACAGCTTACTTAGTACAAATGTATTAAATAATTTAATGAGTACATTAATGTTCTTAAAAGGTTTACAGTTACGAACTATAAAGCCTAAGAGTCTGTAACAATCAGCAGAAAATTTGGCTACGTGCAAGTTGAATGTAAGTTTACTGTCAAAGGTAATACCCAAATCAGATGTTACATTAGATCCGTCCAGCCGTATGTCTCCTATGGAGTAATTAAATTTAATACCGTTCTGTTTGCGGGTATAGGATGTAACTGAACATTTGCCAATGCTTAATTCTAATTTATTATCTAGACACCAAATAACCATAGCATCCAGGCTATGCTGCAGGTCTAAACAAGAAGGTACTATAGTTAAGTACAGAGCAAACATTATTAAAGAATAATAGGAATAATAATGGCCCCAGGTTAGACCCCTGAGGAACACCACTAGAAGCTATGTACGTGCGCGACCGAACACCATTAACTTCTACCACTTGCCGCCGATTATGTAAGTATGAGCGAATCACATTCACAACACTGGCACTCAAGTCGTAGTCCATGAGCTGAGATATTAAAAGGGCAAGATCCAGCTTATCGAAGGCTTTAACAAGATCAGTATAGATGACATCAACTTGCTTACCAGCATCCATGGCTTTAGAAATAATATCTGTAAAATTGGTTAAGTTGGTAGTCGTAGAGCGCTTCGTCATAAAACCATGTTGATCTTTATGGAGAGACGCACTGACGTTGTTATAAATATAGTTGCTGAGAAGTGATTCAAATACTTTGGGCAAGTTGCTCAATATCGAAATTGGTCGATAATTCCCGATTGCAGTTTTAACTCCCTTTTAGAAGACCGAACAGATACGCGACTCTTTCCATGCATCGGGAAAAATACCGCTACTTAATATAAGATTAAAAATAAAACACATAGGATCACATAACACGTTTGCAGCATCCTTGAAGATCAGGCTGGGAAGTAAGTCGATGCCCATAGTTAAATTAGGTTTGAGGCCACTAAGTTGTTTCTTCACATCTGATACACAAAACTTGACATTGGCTAGATGACTGAGTTTGTTCACATTCACATTGGCAGATAATGAGCTTGGACCAAACGATTTACTAAAATAATTAGCAAAACCATCAACTACATCATTTCAGTTGGATAACTCAGTGTCATCTAGTGTCATGACACCTGGAATGCGAGTCGAGGCCTTTTTATGGTTAACATATTGCCAGAGAAGTTGTAGAGAGGTACTGAGGTTCTTCTCAACCTGAGCAGTGTATTTTGAGTGAGCAAGAGCTATGTCATTATTGCAGGGTCTTTGTAAGTCTTGAAAAACACATTTATTACTCTCCTTCCGAGATTGCAGATATTTTTTACGAGCTCTGTCCTTCTTTGCAAGTTTAATTTTAATTGAGCGGCTAAACCAAGGAGGTTTGTCATACGGTTTACAACTTGCAGGGTATGTAGGTACATGCTTATCAAACAGTTGGTAAAGCTTCTTATATAATACATCACAGGCAATGTTAAGATCGGGACACGTATAGAGTTCATTCCAGCAGCAATTAGAGAGGTCATTATAGAGGCCTATAAAATTTGCTTTCCTAAAGTTATACTTATGGGCAGTTTGAGTAAAATTTTGCAGATTATCAGCACAGGCAGTATCAACAGAGATGCTAAGTGTAGGGTGGTGAGGGTCTTCCTTAACTAAGGGAAAGTTCCAGCGCTCAACACTCTTAAATAAATTTGTTGAAGAGATAACTAGATCCAGGATTTTTCCATTATTATTACTTTCCCTATATAGTATATATAAGGGGAGTATTGTTTTCGTGATTTTTTTTTGAAAAATTTTTTTGCGGAAATATCCGTTTTGGGGCCCCCTGAGTCCATTGCTCTAATTTCTGGAAAAAAATTTGTTTGGCTGTGTGTGTGTATGCCTGTGTGTCTGTCGGTGGGCGCTGTATCTCAAAAACGAACAATCTGTTTGAGATGAAACTTCAAACTTAAGGTTTTATCGTTAAAAACTGGAACTGAAAAGCTTTTGGTAAACATTCATAGACCGGAAGTGGATGTTTACTCGAGGCATTTTTTTGTTTTTTCGTTTTATTTTTTTAAATATGAAAAATTTTAAAAAATGGTTCAAACAAAAGTTAAAGGTAATAAAAAACTGAACAAGTTTTATTCGAACATATTTTTGATAAAATTCTTAACTTTTGAGAAAAAAATTGAAAAATGAAAATTTTGACATTTATTGCCAATTGCTAATAAACTGTCAGAGTTACATGAAACTTGCATTATAAATAATTATAGAGAATTCAATGGTGAACAAATCATTGAGAATAGCTTTTTGCGAAAACCTTATAGTTTTCGTGTAAAATATAGGGAAAGTACTATGATGGCCACATCACCATTTTTTATGATGTTGTTATGCTGGGATAAGTCGTTGCAATTAATAAAAGCATGCAAAGTCTCCAAAGAAGTCGTGTTGTTACCAGCATGATATTCGGGAATGTTGAAGTCACCCATTATGAGTATTTGCTTACCGCGGAACTCATTTTCAATTAATTCAAATACACGAGAGTATTCATTAACTGGAGCATTAGGTTTGATATAGACACAGATTAAAACTAGCTGTTTATATTATAGCTTAAGCTTAACAGCAGTAAGTTGCGTGTAATCAGAGTACGGAAAATTATGGTTGATGAGCTCAGAAGAGAACCGCGAAGCGAATGAACAGCAATTAATGCGCCGCCACCAATGGAGCTAGCACGATCATGCCGATAGACATCGAATTCATGCGGGAAGAATTCATAACTGTTAACACCACTGTGCAACCACGTTTCAGTCGAAAAGTAAATGTCGAAATCATTGTTGAGCAAGCTGTTCTGTACGTCTATAAATTTAGTGTTTAATCCTAATTTTGATAAAGTACATGAATGCTAGGTGAGTGTTGGGTAGAAACTAGTTTTTTTCATGGACAATTTTTTTGAATATCTTCGGGGTGTTATTAACGTATTTAATGAAGAGTTTCTCGCCACATGATTCACGTCGTTTAAGTTCCGCCAACGCAACTTTAAATTCCTCACGCTGCATCGGCGTTAAATCATGTTTCAGTTTAAGGTTATTATCAAGCTTACTTTTATTCTTAAGTAACATTGTTGCTTTACATCGTTGGTCCAAGATGATTTTAATAGGACGTGGCCTGTCACCGACTTTTCCCAATCTGAATACCTTCCTGACAGATACTGAACTATCAAGCGAAAGAAGTAGTGATGTTACTTTATCAATGTCGTTTAGGTTGTCATTAGAGGGATGTTCAGGTAAATTAAATAGAATGACGTTATTTTCCCTTCTTTTGCGGTCATCAATTTCGCCAATAATATTTAGATTTACGTCCACCTTAGGTCCATTTATCTTGTCTTCTAATTGGCTTAGACTATTTTTAAGAGTGAACAATTCATCTTGTAAGATCTGATTATCATTTTTTAATTTAGTCATGTCAGATATTAGGGCAGAAAGCTGGATGTTAGTCTCAGCTAACCTATCACATTTAATTATTAATTGACTAACGGACTCTCTAAGCTCTTTAACCGTATTTACAAGATCAGATAAAATATTGTATCCACTAGCAGCGGGTGCTATGGACAAGGTGTCAGGCAAAATCCAATCATCACAAGTACTACTGGAACTGGCTGCTCTAGTATGCTTGTTGCAGCAGATAACTTCTCCTTCATTGGTGCAAATCAAATATTTCAGCAGTGCGGCACAGCTATGATGAAAGACTGAGTTGCATTTACAACATTTAACAAAGTCACTAACTACCTTTTTACATTTTTTACAGTGAGTATCCTGGCCCATTCTTGAGTGAGGATGAATACTGATTTAAATATAAAGTTGCGTTAAAACACGAGGCAATGAGACAGGGACACACACTTCACCTCACAGGGCCTGTAGTGAGGACTTTTACACGACAAGACAGGTAGACCACGGTAAAGGATTAAGTTAGTGAGATTGGTAGTCAGTTAAGAATCAGAAATACACATATATTAATATCATTGAATATTATTATATATATTGATAATATAATATATTGAAAAACAAACATGTTGAAGTTTAGGACAAGAACACTCTCATATCCTAAATTTTATCATGTTTGTTATAATGCAAAACATGCATAGTACCCTTAAAGTCTTCTGCAATTATGTATAAATATTTAAAAATACGACGGCAAACATTGTATTTTATTATCTTTGTATGGATTTAACATATTCCCAAAATTATCTTTAAAAAATTTTACTATTTACTTCTAAAAAATTTATTTCATCCTCGCATCTTCTAAATCGAATATCTTATCTAAAATCCTAAATTAAGATGTTACATATTCTGATGAGCGATTTTAATCGCAATATTATAGTACAAAGAATAAATATTGAGTCATTTTGTTAACAAAAGAATTGCGAAACCAAACTAATTAATTCGTTATCCTACGTGATAACAAGAATAAGGAAAACTGAATCAAGTGGTATTACAAAGTAATGCTATCAATCATATATTTAAAGAAGTTTTAAAAATCAGTAGTTAAGTTATGAAAATCAACATAGGCTACATTTGACATTCCAAAATGGAAATGAAGTTGTATAACCTCGAAGGATATATAGCATTAAATAGTCAAAAACTAGCTTTGTAGCTTTGTGATATATATATATATATATATATATATATATATATATATATATATATATATATATATATATATATATATATATCAGAAAACTTAAGTAATTTAAATATTAATTTGAGGTGGTGTTTTGTTAATTTTGGGTCTGAGAAGCTATAAAGATTAATCTATTCATCTCACATATACGTTCATTACAGTTTTAATTTAATAACAGGTAAAACTTAATAATTTTTTTTTAACTTCTCAATAGAGAAAAATAATTAATCGAAGTTTATTGTTTATTGTTTCTCAAATTATTCTCCACGAAGATCAATATACGTTTGCATGGACTGGAAATAATTTTCGAAATACTTTTTGTATTCCAATTAATGTATCTCTAACATTCATTTTGAAAGCATCAACCGCCTCTTTAAAAATCAAAAATGTTGTCCTTTTAAATTATTTTTGATTTGTAGGAATAAAAAAACTATTGGGTGCTCCGCCGTACAGCAATCTTTTGCACACCGACATGTACAAGAGCTCGCATTGTTTTGGTGGAGAATTATTCGTCTTCTGTGATTGATTTCCCTTATATTACCGAAGACTGCTGAAACAAATGGTTATGTATCATTCTGAATTAACGGTAAGGCATTGAACTTATGGTACAGTTACCACATAATTAGTTTTTTTCGAAAAAACAGGCGACTATTTGCTTCGTAGTGTTTCGTGCGCAGTAACTTTTGTTGGATTTAGCTAATCTTAAAAAATTCATACAGTTGACTGCCATTTTCTTAGGGGCTCATACGCATATATCCATGATCTGTCACCTGTTACGCCATTTATAAGTACCGCAATCATATTTCTTGAGCATTTTTTTGACCTTTTTGGAGCAACTGTTATATTATGAGGGATCTAATACAAACAAATTTTTTTGACTCTCAAATGTTCATGCAATATTCAATGTACGAGGGTAGATTGAAAAAATTCCGGAATGGGCAAGAGATGGCGCGCGTACCGTGAAATTGTTATGTTGGTTGTCAAGGCTAACCTATTTTAGGTAAGCTGTCAAATTTTCAGACACGTACTAGGATATCTTGTGAAGCAAGTCAGGTACTTTTGCAAAAATGGATAAAAACGAATTTCGTGCAGTCATCAAACATTCCTGGATGGACGGGAAAAAGGCGACGGAGATACGAGATATTTGGCAGAAAGTTCATGGCACATCCACACCTTCATTTTCGACTATTAGTTTCTGAGTAAGCGAGTTCAAACGTGGCCATACGAGCACCAAGGATGAACCACGCAGTGGACGTACAAAAACGGCCACAAATAAAGAAATGGTCGACAAAGTCCATGATCTCGTATTAGCCGATCGACGAGTGAAGTTGCGAGAAATAGTAGAGACCACGGTCATCTCATATGAACGTGTGCAAAATATCGTGCACGATCATTTGGGCATGAGGAAGCTGTCGGCGCGATGGGTGCCGCGTTTGCTGACTGGACAACAAGCGAAATCGTGTGACCACTTCGAAAGAGTGTTTGGCCTTGTTAAAGCGTAATAATTTTTTTTCGCCGATTTGTGACCGTGGACGAAACATGGGTCTACCACTACACACCAAAAACCAAGCAGCAGTTGAAACAGTGGATTTCTCCAGGCGAATCTGCTCCGAAGAAGGCAAAAACTGTCCCATCGGCTGGAAAGGTCATGGCCACCGTTTTTTGGGATTCGCAAGATGTGACACACATCGACTTTTTGCAAAAGGGAAGAACTATCACGGGACAGTACTACAGCGATATATTGGATCAATTCAACGGCATATTGAAGGAGAAACGGCCTCATTTGCAGCGGAAAAATGTGCTCTTCCACCACGACAACGCGCCGGCCTATTCATCCCGAATCGCCAATTCTAAATTGGTTGAATTGGGCTACGAGGTGGTGCCGCATCCCCCGTACTCTCCAGACCTGGCCCCGTGCAACTTCTTTTTGTTCACAACCATGAAGACTTATCTCGGAGGCAAGCGCTTTACGTCAAATGAGGAGGTCATCGACGCCACTAAAGCTTATTTTGCAGAGTTCCCGAAATCATATTTTTCTGAAGGCTTAAAAAAGTTGGAGCACCGCTGGGAAAAGTGTATCGCCCTCCAAGAGTACTATGTTGAAAATAAAAAATAAAACCTGTCTAATTACTGCGTTTTCTTGCCATTTCCGGAAACTTTTCAATCTACCTTCGTATGCTGATGCCACTAATGCTCAGAGATGCCTCAATCTCACGATAGATCATATGATGAACTTGTAACCTTCTGGAACCACAACCGATTTTGTAGGCCCTTCACAAAATTCATCATTTCCAATTAAGGTCATGTTTGAATTCCATATATCATATATAGTGTTTTTGATGGTACTTTATTGTCAAAAATCCAATTAAGGTCATCGGCGCATTGTTGTTAAGGCAATCCGCATCCAAAGTTGTATAAAACAATAATAATGTATTAAAGTCCTTTACGGTGCAGAAAATAAACTAATAATTAGAGAAACAGGAAAACATTTCGTAAATCTACAACAAATCAATTATTGAAACAACTTGTTGTTAATTTAATCAGTATGCGTCAGGTTAACTTTGAAAGCAAATGTAGGATTTTGAATTTATATTTTGGCTTCAGTTGTTTACCAAAATAATTTTCAGTAATTCTTTTATTATTATCAATTATCAAAGAAAACTTCACAAAATTAAATACTCCTAGATGCTATTTAGTTGAACATCGTTATAAAAAATATATCACAAGACAAACATCTGTACCAGCAAATATAAAATTAATCAGCAACTAATTTCCTACAATTAAATTTTAACAAATAAATAGGAATATTACATAGAGAGTTTATTAAATCCAAGACGTTAGTCTAACTTTTTCAATTTTTATCTTCGGCCGTCAAGTAAATCACCGGTTTTAATCAATTCTTCAAGTACATTTTTACATCGCATTTTAGTAGTAGTAGTAGTAGTAGTAGTAGTAGTAGTGTTTGGCTATCGACCACGTGGTGATTTGTGTATTTGTGTGTGTGTAAATGAGCTTGTTACTTTAAAGGATCGCCCCGTCACTCTAAAGCAACATTAATTGTACCCCAATGGTGAATGGTACCGGTTACCCATCCAACTACTGACCCGAACAAACGTTGCTGCACGTCAGTTCGGGACCGTAACCGAATGCGCCACCACCGGCGTGTCATCGCATTCTATTTTATACTATTAATTATTTTACTGCAATAATAATTATTATGAATTCTCAAGGAAATTAATTATTAAGAAACTTTATTAATTAATAATCCATTTCTGCTTATAAATCTTATCGAAGGTAGGAATACATTTTATGTATATAAACTAATGCAAATTACTAGAAAATAGATTTGTATTTATTTAGGGTGTAGGGATAGTTAATAGTCAGCGTATAGTCCGTTATTACGGGGTATATCCTTGGGGCGATTACATTATCGCAGTCACGAGACCGAATCTCTACTTTATTGAATTAGGGATATGGGGGTTCTGGAAGCAATTGAATTCCACCTAGATTCATTTCTATGCGTTTTTGTTCTATAAATATAAGACATTAATTGCATAAATTTTATTCACTTAAAAAGAGAAAATTGTTAAATGTTAAGTTAAAATTAGAGGTGTAAGTATGCAAAGCAAGAAGAGCTTATGTATTTGAAGTAAGGGAAAACCAAACTCAATAAAGCAAAGATTTCAATTTTACAGTGAACCAAAAATGTTACGAACTGATAAAAAATAATGAATGAAATAATGAATTGAAATAGTGAATAACTAACACCTGAAAGGCAAATAAAAGTGGCGTTAACAAACAAAACAAAATTACACCTGAAGGGATTAATGAGGAACTAAATTTTTGAAAATATAAAACGTTAATAAGAAAACACAACAGTCTCTGGCGCTCGCAAGGAAACAATACTGATAGCAGGTGAGCAAAATGTCTCGACAGATAATTCGACAATTAATAAATCAACATTTGATCTCGCCTTTCTATCCTGTCCTAAACCCTCTCGTCTAAGTTTTCTCTCGATGCAGGCATCCCTCTAGATAGGCAGAACCAAAAAAGAAAACGACCACATCAACACCAGGATGATACTCGGATGACCTAAGGCCTGTCAAATACGGGGGTTGGGTGGTGCGAATTAACTGTTGAGTAACAAAAACCACAGACCACAGTAGCAATAACACACAGACGTTTAATTAAGACAGAAAATAAAACCACATTACCTTATTCGCCTTTTTCCCAAAAAACTCTAATCGCTTGAAGCTATAACCAAAAACCCGTTACAATAGGCGGTAGGGCACATCAACAGCAAGCGGAGCTTCTGGACACTACATAACCCACTAATGTAATAAAGAAAACTGACTAAATACACATTCAATAATAATATGCATCTTAATCCAGCGGAGTGACGATGATCAATCACCAAAAATATAGGGTTGCCTATGATAAACTGCTATAAATAAAAATGTTCTACTCCTATAATGAAATATCATAATTATGGGTTAGTTTTTGATTATGAAATGCTACATTTCACATTTCATTTCATTTTACACTGTATGTTATGTATACATTATAGAGTCGTTGTCATAGAAACCATTGTCGCCTTCTGTTCATGCAGCAAATTTCATACTCGTGGGCAATGAGTATCATTGTATGATCATTATACAATATACTATTATTTTACCGGGAGAATTACTATTGAAGCAAATTTGAATATAAACATAACATCTATGAATGCGAATTAGTAACGATGTCCTAGGGTGGAGATTTAACGTTACAACGACCAGATTGAAGTCAACAGCTTTGTATAAATAGGTTAGATTTCGTAATTTTATATTTCTGTATTAACTTGATTAATTAAAAGACTTGGTCTCAACCAAGTTGTGAACTTTGAAGTCTATTCTTATAAGAATTGATAAAGCAGTGATAATAACACACTTTGTTTGAAGTATTCATTGGCAACAAGAGAGAAAAAACGTATTAATATGGCTGGTGTACGAATTTTGTCCTCCGGCGTGTTTATTAAAATGTGTCACTACCTAAAATGAAAAACCATTCAGATTAATGACTAACCAACTTCTACGCGACCTTCTACCTGTTTTTCGTTCATCCGTCTATCGATTGTGCCCTTTGTAAGGAAACGTGTTCGTTTATTTTTGAGATAATAAGGAGTTATGTACGATGTACGACATAACTCCTTGAGAATGACCAACGGTCGAAACTAGTCGGAGAAATATAAAAATAGTGAAACATAACCAAGTGCTTAATTAATCCTTTTATTAACATAAAAATGTTTCACCACGGGTTAAGTGAGAAATTAATTAATCGCATGCAAAATCTAACTTACAATTTTATAAAGTACGTTTAAACAATAAAAAAAATACCTCAAGGGTATGCCATTCTATTTTATAAAATTTCTTTATTACCTAAATTTACTAATAAATACAGATATAGTAAAAGAAGCGACCCACTCATTTTACCCACGTACAATATTTTGGTCAGGACTTTTAACCGCAACCAGTATTTAATTTTGATTTTGATTGTTTTCTGATCGTGAATTTTTATGCAATATATTGCCGATTAATTATTTTCATAGAATTATGATTACTGAACAATGGCTTTTTGTTATTTTTTTAATTTTATTTATTTCATGAAAACTATTCAGTTTCCGTTTCTTAATTTTTAACGGAAAATCAGATCAGTACTATGTTTTGTTATATTTCTGGATCAGTATCATAATTTTTTCTTCGAGATTACAAACTTAGTATATTAATAGATTTATAAATGCTAGTAATCCGTTCTTTGTTTTGTTAATAATCACGTATTATTAATATTTACGAAAATATTGTTGCTACACACATCCACAAACGAAAATTTAATGTTTAATTTACGTTATTTCTCGTATTACCAAATATTAAATCGATTTCCATGGTGTGCTTTTAGTCTTTCAGTATGACTGATCAAGATTTCGTATTTTTGTTAAAACGAAAACAACCACCAACCCCTTATTGTCTAGTTGCCATCGGCATGCTACCTACCGATTTTTAGGACTGTATAGTAAATTTAAAATCTAGTTTTAGGTTTAGGGTCAGCTGCCGATAGGACAACATGAATAGTTCCTGTAAAAGAAAAACTAGGACTTTTTTGTCAATTTGGATCAATTTTTTAACAAACTCAACAATTGTTTTAAAATTATTTCATTGTTTTTTTGCAACAATCTTTTTTGCTCTTAAATATATTATACATTTTTCAATAATATTTTAAAATCTATTTTTTATAATTTTAATCTGTAAATATGCTAATGTTTTCTGACAATTTCCAATTGTTTTTATCCTTCTCTCTGAGTCATTAACAACTACTCATTTTAATGAATTTAAAAATGTTCCCTTTTACGAGTACAGGTTACAAGATTCTTTATTGGCAGAAATCAAAATAACAGTATTCTTTCTCACTAAATAAAATTCTGAAATACGTAACTGTGGAATAAGATATAATAATCATATATAGGGTATTTATGTAAAAGAAAATGAAATGTGAAGTAGAAGTGGCTACTTCTTCTTTTGGGCTCTTTCGGCGGCTTTCGTTAGTGTTCCAGAGGATGGATTTTTGAATGGATAATAAAGATTTGACAGACTTAATGACTCCCATTGCTACAGTTTGACTCATGACACGGACAGCGAAACGACCAAGAGGCGGGAATTCCTAAAATAATTCGACACGCATGGATGGAACTAACGTGACAATAACAGCGTCGCCAGATTTGATTGCTATTATCTTCAGGTTTTCTGGTACGTCTGTTGACATTCTTATTGATCTCAGCAAATTTGCAAACGATGTGAGCGTTAGAGATTTTACCAGGGTGGTTGAGCACAATGACTTGTGCGGTGAAATCAGCAGCTCCCTTTGGTGGGTTGCTCTTGGTGTCTACGACAACCTAACCACGATGTAATTCCTTAACGAAGACGTTCTTAACGTTGAAACCAACATTATCTCTTCGTAGTGCATTTAAACAGACTTTACTTCAGTGGTCAAATTTGCTGGGGCGAAAATGACGACCATACCAGGCTTTAGAACAATTTCATAAAGACCAACTGGTACTGTTCCAATGGCTCCAATTTTGTAAATATCCTGAAATAGAAGACGGGGTGATTTTTAGTTGGATGACTTGATGGACGGATAGTGTAGAAAGCATCGATCAAGCACATTGCGTCAGCCTTGCACTCTTCACGTTCTACGTTCCATCCCTTGAACCATGTTATATTGGTAGATTGATCCAACATTTTGTCTCCGTGTCATCCAGAAATTGGTATGGAGACAAAATCGGGTGAAATCCATCTTGTTCACACTAACAATTAGTTGTTTCAAGAGAGCCAAAAGAGCGTGCTCTGGGTCTGTACACTCTTGGAAATACCTGTTGCGATGATCAAAACAGCGCAATCGACTTGGCACATACCGATGATCATGTGCTTGATAAAAGATTCCAGATATCCAGATTCCTCGTTGATGGTTACATAGTATTTAAGTCTTGAACTTTCATGAATCAATCAAATCAATTCTTTATGGTTTTTGACTGTTGTTAATTGTATTTTAATTTTTTTCTGTGTTCATAAATATATTAATTTTTTATGTTTTTACGTTTTTTTTTAAATATTTGTTGGAATTTCATATCCTAGTTTCCATCCACCGTCCTATTACACTCCTCCCACTAATAGGTAAACTCTATGAATCCCTCATTAAACAAAAACTCCTTCAATCCGCCAACAATCATATACCTGAATACCAGTTTGGTTTCCTGTCCCAGAAATCAACCAGTCATCCTCTATGCATTTTAACCTCCAGTTTCCAAACCAATCACCTTAAAGAACGTAAAACAATTCTTTTTCGATATTCAAAAGGCATTTGATTCGGCTTGGCATATTGGCCTCATATATAAATGTTTCCTTCTCAATATCCCACTTCATTTAACCAGCTTCATTCCCAACTTCCTCTCTAACAGAACTTACCAGGTTAGACCCAAACAAATAAATTCAGACCAATTTTTCATCCAACAAGTAGTACCACAAGGATCTCCACTTTCATCCCTTTTGTATTGTCTTTACCTATACAATCCCAATCTATCATACTTTCATCCCTCCTCTTTGCTGGTCATCCACGCCCCGGCACTCCAAGCTACCCAATTATCCCTTCAATCATCATTCGATGCAATCCAATCTTGGAGATCCAAATGGCGTATGAAAGTAAACCTTTCTAAATCCAAACTGTTTATTCCCCATCATAGAATCGCAGAACATTACCCTTCCATTAATATTAACAACATCTACATCCACCCCTCCAACACCTGTAAATACCTAGGCGTCCTTTTCGATTCTAACTTTGATTTGCAGCCCACGCACAATCAATAAAATACAAAATAAAAACAAGAGCTCGTAATTTTGTGCATTCACAAGCAAGGCATTTCCATTAAAACAGCCTTACACATATACCTATCAATTTGTCGTTCTCTTTTTGATGTGCAATCCCCCTTCCACTCTCTAGCACTTTAACGTCGCCGAAAGATCAGCCCTACGCACCCTAACCAAACTAAGACATCCCATCAACCCCCTACACAATCCTTCAAATGTTCTCCTCTATGAAACCACCCAAATCACCCTAATATCCCAACGTTCATTTGCCCAAAATCCCTTCAAGTCATTATTATTGATTCTATAATAATTGACCAGTACTTAGCAAAAGGGTGGCTAAAATCAGATTAAATATGCTATTAAATAAAAGAATAATTTAAAATTATAAAATGAAGTAATTTACTAATGGCTATATTAGCGAATAACTGTAGTTTTAATTCTAGCATGAATAACCCAACTCTGCAATATTGAATACTCAGTAAGATATTATTAAATAAGACCACCTGTTCCTAAAAAAGTAGTAAAGAAATATAAAAATATATTGTTTTATTGTCGATATAAAAGCTCAACTTTGCTTAATTATAGGGTGGTTAGAACGTACTTTAGTTAATTAGAGTAAAAACTTTGGATATATTAAAATTGTTATTTTGATTAGAACTAAAAAAAATATTTTTGAAACAAACCAAGTTTTTTTAGTTCTATTCAAAATAGTTTATAAATGTTTCACCACGGGTTAACTGAGTAATTAATTAAAGATACATTTTTTTATTGCATTATATAGTTTAAGTGACAAAACGATAATGTGTAAATTGTGCGTTATTGTGGGGAGCGTACCCAGATTCTTGTAGACGCCATGTAGATGAAACATCGAACATTTAAAGACTTTCGTAAATTTTGTAAAAATCTTTATGAATTCAATAGAAATTGAACTAATCCTGAAAAATTTTGGCGTTACAAAAATACAATAAATGAAAAAAAGAAGTTGGCATCCCCAATGGGGTGCGTTATGGAAACAGGCAAACTACTGGAGCAAACAAACACGTCAATTTCAAGAGCATTGCGCTTTGATTATTAGTAATGATTTTAGTATTTCGGTAGGGGAGGTTTTTAAATTAAACCGCCCAGAAATGACTGAATACTTTTTTTTAAAATTATAAATACTTATTAATATCCAATACATAAGCTTTTGAGCACATCTATTACATTTGGCATATTTCTGAATACGTGGGAAAAAGCTATAATTTAAAATAAGGAGACAATGTTCAGCATTGCAGGCAAAATTCAATTTGTTTTTCCAAAAATCTACGAGGGTTGCCCGTAAATTAAGGTTTCCAGCGAGCTACCGTTGCGAAGGAGCGAGCTAGCTTAAATCTGACAACAGCACCGTGTTCCTTGCTTCCCCCTCCACTACTCTGACCCCCCCCCCCCACCTCACTGCGACGCTCAGTCTTGGCTTAGCATCCGTTGACGATGGAAAGGAAAATAAATCGAGGCTCCCGCGTGGGAATTGCGTTCAGTGGTTAGATTTCAGTGGTTTAAGGGGTCACCCTCTATTGAAATCCATCGCCAATTTACCGATGTATGTAGAGAAAAGTGAATGGACGTAAAAAATGTGCGGAAGTTGTGCAGGGAGTTAGCAGTTGTACGACCGTACAAACGTACACGACGAGGCCGGCCGCGGGCGTCCATCAGGTTCGGATGAGACAGTGACGAAAGTTGAGAAACTTCTGCTTGAGGATCGGCGTGTGACTGTGCGAGAGATTGCCGAACTGATAGGGCACGTCTCTAAGACTACCGTGGACAACATTTTGACGGATATTTTGAAGTACCGCAAGGTGTGTGCCAGGTGGGTGCCGCGGAGTCTCACCGATAAGCACAAAAACAAGCGCATGGAAAGTGCTCGCGGGATTCTGCGCCATTACCGGGAAGAGGGTGAGGAATTTTTGGGTTCAATTATAACCGGGTTCGAGACTTGGGTCCATTACTTTACACCAGAGACTAAGGAATAATCAAAACATTAGCGACATTCCGGTTCTCCACGTGTCAAGAAGTTCAAGCAAACGCTGTCAGCGGGGAAGGTGATGGCTTCGGTATTCTGGGACATAAAAGGCGTTCTGCTGGTCGACTACCTGGAAAGAAACACTTAAAAACCTACGCCGGGCTATTCAGAACAAAAGAAGGGGTCGGCTAACAAAGGGAAATCCTTAACCATCCTCCATACAGCCCTGATTTGGCTCCCAGTGACTACCATTTGTTCCTCAACTTTAAATAACACTTGGGGGAACGAAATTCTCAAGCGACGAAGAGCTGAAGACAGCTGTCGATATCTTCTTGCGCGAGTCGGCGGGAGCGACTCCAAAAGTGCATTGATCGTGATGGGGACTACGTAGATAAAAATATTTAAACGTCAAAGCTTTCAAAATCTGTACTTTGTTTTGCAATAAAATGATGTTTACTATGAGAAAAAAAAATGTAGACCTTAATTTACGGAAACCCTCGTATGTTGCAACGTCTCTTAGCTTGTACAAACATCCTGTCTAACTTACAACATGGTTCTATTAAGAGCAGATATACAGCGACAAATGTATTAATATATTTAGAAATATCTTGGAAGCAAACAGGTTGATGTCATCTGTATAGATTTCTTGAAGGTATCTCATAGAGTTAAGCATACCGTACTAATTTCAAAATTAGAGCAAATTAGTTTCTAGTAAATGCATTAGCCTAAGTAATTATGTAATATCAGGTGTTTTAAATGAATATTGGAGCTTTAATGCTTTATATTATTTATTACGTAAAACTTAAAATGATAATTATTACACGAAATAAAAGAGCAACTCAAACTGTTCTGTTTGTTTGTACGCGCTTGCGCTAGAGGGCGCTAGTAGCAAAAATGGACTAGTGAACAAAAAGCTTTTTGTGTTCCGCAGTTTGTAAAAACCGAATTTGTAGTTACTGTGTAACCTGCTTTCCGAATTAAGTTTAAATGTGATCCCCCAATGGCATCCGTAGATGCAATCATTTTTGTTAGATCTTGTTGTAGCATGGGTCAACAGTATGATTATTGTACATCCAGTGCGATGCCCAGATAGGTGAATTGGTATAAAATTACTTTTTAAGATCGATTGAATATAAACTAGGTATTTCATATATGTGAAGTGTATGATTTTAGGCCACTGTCCGGCGGAAGGTGTATTGCAGACTTATGTTTCTTACATAAACTAATTATTAGTCAATTGAATGAATTAATAAAAACAAATATCATTTAGTGTTCCTATAAATAATAGGAGAACATGGAATATTCAAATATTTAAAGTGAAGAAGGTTAACTGTTTTATCAGCAATTTCTATTACATCGTCTTTACTAGATGATTTGGCAAGTCTACTGTTATTGAAATACACTTATCTAGACGATCTTTAAACATAAATACAAACCACACCTGAACAATTTTTTTTATAAGAAAGATAAATTACTATTTTGTTTAAATTGAATAAATCTTAAAATACATAATATCAAATGTTTAACAAAAAATATCTAAAAGGTAATTGCTTTATTTATTTTTATGTTCAAACAATATATTTATAGATTAGTAATGAGTTATCTCGGAATTAGCAAGTAGAGCATTAATTCAAACCGGACCACACCCCGAGGTCGAAAACAGGGAGCAGGTCCGCATTTATTTGTAAACATCGTGCGTCACCTACATCCAGCAGCAGTTCATACATTTTTTCACCTAGAGACCACTAACTTTCTTTTATTTTCCCTCTACTCCTCATGCAGAAAAAAGTCGAGAGATGCGCTCGGTTAAATTGCACATAAATTCAAACTAGGCGGTCCCTGTAAATAACCACGCCACTGATGGCAATATTCTACATTTCTTACAGGCGCCATCCCGTATAAAAAAAAGTGAAGTGGTTATTGCGAAAGTTTGCCAGAAAACACGTAAACAATGTTATAAAAATCGTTCATTTTCGCTTTCCCGATTTGATGGTTTTATGGCCTCTTTTCTTTTTTCTTCCATTTTTTTTTGCAAACGGCGACGAGTTCCGTATTTCGGGAAGCGGTAGTCGAGGCACGAGCTCAATTAAATTTTCAAGCCTGCTTTAATGAAGTGCAGTAAGTCAGATGTAGGTACATCTCTCTGCAAATTCCGGAGTTACATTTCAACTCGATGTAGACAGCAATAAATTCATCTGACGTGGATTAATAGCTCGGTTAAGTGTGAAATTACAATTTATTTTTATTGCGAACACCACCTACACACGGAGAATATATGGCGCGCGATTCATTTGTAGAATACAGGCTTAAAATTTAATTTTCTGAATACAATCTAATATATTTGATACAGAATTATTTTCCAAATTGTGAAATTTATATATCTAAGTAATTCAAGTCATGAAATCCAAAACGTGGCATTTCATCAAGACAGTAATCCAAGAATAATGCAGTGCCCGTAATTATTAACACTCACATTTCGACTCTCGCAGCACACATACACAATTAACATGGAATTTAGCTTCCGGTCACACGACCCATAAATTAATTAACGCGTTTAAGTGGAGTAATTGTCGTTGCAGAGAAATTAGTTTCGAGCCAAACATTGTATTCACTGGTGTCATGAATACTGCGGTCGTTGCGAAGCTGGTATTAATTTTTAAATCAAAAGTTTGCGCGGGATTTATTGTTCTCCTATCTGCCTTCCCGCTCGGGCCCTGCCACCTAAAATATAGATGGCGCGCGCGCTGCAAAGGAATAATAAAGCAGGCGAAACATAGTTCTTGCATAATGTCCTGTTAATTATTAAGTTGTCCTGCGTAATTGCGGATCCTTTGATATTGCAAGGTATTATATTACTAACTGGTGGACTTATGCCGGAAGACCAATGGAATCGTGACTTTGCTGGTAATTGGGGAGGCTTATTTTCACATTATTTAGCGAGTTCACGCCTCTGTCGAGGTGGTTTAGATGCTGCATGAATTTACAGTGGTGAATTCTTTATAAGGCAATTACAATTATTTAAAGTTTACTGGGATATCTCATAAGTTTTTATGTAAAATATGTATGTAAATAAATGTGAAATAATTCATCCTAGTGTAAATCATCATCATGTGTTGAAATATTTTGGTATAAAACGGCTCGTACACCATTGCACTTAATTTTAGGGATGTTTAGTTGGTGACACTTTTATCAAATCTATTACTACCTTTATATGCGGAACAAATATTGTTAGAATTACTTGTTTAGTGAAATAGAATATAATATGACATATACTATTATTGATGTGAGTTTTTTTATATAAACTTTGGAGTCCATATTTACTCGTTCTCACATAACATCAGTTCACCTCACCTCTTTCAAGGTCCGTGCATTTATAGTACTCGTATGAGCGCGCTCAGCATGGGTCACTCGTGGGTTTTCTGAATTCATCCGGAGTTGATCCCCCTACTTCTCGCCCTTATACGTCTCCACGTCCCAATTCCTGTCTAAAGCATTCACTTCACCACAAGATAATCTTGAGGTTTTAGTAAACTAATAAATATTTATAAAGCATGGTAAAGTCATTAAGATCCGTAGCTGTTAGCAGGAAAACAATGATTCAATGATAAAATTTTATTCGATTGATTTTAAGTTATCAGACAAAATTTCTCACAACAAACTTTATTAGAAGATCATACTGTCCAGAAATTAACAGGTTAGTTTTGGATTGATCGGGCCTATACTTGGTGAAGCTCTATTATAAATTCTATGATGTTAGTTATGTAAGTGTCCAACTAACTACAAGAAAACTTAAAATTTTAATAATTTATAATTAACGTTACAAGGTGTTGCGCGATATTGTTGATTTATAATATTTTCGTTTTTAATAAATACTAATTCCTTTATAAATTCCTCTGAAATTTTATTGGATACATAAAACTTAGGGAGTCCGAAGGCAAAAACCCCATCAATGAGATAGCCTCGACCACGGTCGCGCATATACTGAGATTTCTTGTAATATAGACTTGTTCCTCATTGCATAACGGCGGTGCATATACTACTTAAATATACAGGAAATAATAAATAATACCATTAATTCTTCTTAATATAACACCAATGATTGTTATCATGTAATTACTGTTTCTGCCTAAATAACACCCACGGACTGGTTTTGATATATTTTGTATCTCATCAACAACAGTTGAAGACAGGGAAACGGAATTTTACTCAGAGTTTTAGGTCGAAATGCATTCGTAAGTTTAGATTCAGATGACATCTATTGTTTAAAGCAGTTATTAACGCTTAACCAACAAGTATTATAGCGTCTATTGAAGCTACCATAATTAAATATATAAGCTTTTTCATATCAAAGTTTTGAGGAATTAAATTAAACGAAATTAGTGCTTATTTAACGTCCTTGACCAATTTTCTCAAATAACATAAAGGTGCATCCCTAAATGAAATTACGGAAAATTGTTGAATCAGTAATACATTAAATTTTAATTTAAAAAATTTCTGAAAAATTCTAGAATATATATGTAGTAAATAAGTGAGATTTTAAAAAACGCAAGAAAACCAAAAAATCCAACAGGAATGAAGTATCTAACAAAAAATAACAGAATATTAAAGAAAATATGAAGGTCTAACTTTCTAAACCAATTTCCTCAGTTTATTGGAAGATACTACGTGATGATGGAAAAAATGTTTTGTATAAGGTATTTTATAGTAATTTGGACTATGTATTGCAATGATGTATATTTAAACACACCTTGCAAAAGTTCATTTTCAGCTTAAGAACGGCTTTCAAAAAATATGATAAAAAACTACATTAATTAAAAACTGATGTAGCTTGTTTGTCATGTCATGACATTCTTAATAAAACTAAAATATAGAGAAATACAACAGGTATTAATATTTGCTCAGGCAAGTAAAGTAGTTGAAGCTCTTACTAACGGGTGTCCAACAATTATTGCAGTCCCGGGTGGCGTTGGAATCAAAAACGTAGGTCAATTCTTTCATGTGCCAAATAAATGAACTGACATTTTAATTGTCAAACATAACTTAAATGTGCATTAAAAATGTCAGTTCATTTATTTGCAACATGTAAGAATCGACCTACGTTTTTTATTCCAACGCCACCCGGGACTGCAATAATTGTTGGACACCCGTTAGTTTTCTCTAAGTTTGATATCCCGAAACAAACTCAAAGGAAATCGAATCAGCTCCAAAGTATTCTTGATATCGGTGTACTAAATGTTTTAGTGTAAGTCTTGGCTCATTCTTATACCCACTCCCTTTAACACTAGAATTGGCAGCTATTTAAATATACATATTTCTACCAAAACTGGTGTAATATATAAGAAAACATACTTATTGAGGGTTTCAGTTTTTATTCACTCTTAAAAAATGACAATATTAATTGTAATAGATAATTGGATTTATAGAAATTTGTTAAGGGCGCGAAACACCGTCAACTGCCAGCAACTTGTGTCGCTTCACTTTTTTTACCCAAATAAGTAAAATTCGCACCATATAAATCTAAATTTGTTAGTTTTCTATAGAACAGCGCCCCGTATATCATGATAGCTCAACTTCATGTCGAAAATCCCCTCTCAGCTGCTGCAGGTAGAATCTAGTTCTACCGCCTTCCAATTCGTTACCAGGGGAGTCCAAAATTCCTGGAATCCCATGTCCGCCACATCTGCAAGGGGTTACAACTACCTGCGAACGAACGTGTGGAGAACAAAAGAACAGGACGTGACGTCACAGCGAAAGTTTGAAACATCCCCTTCGCGGTTCGCAAATATTCGCGTATGGAGCCCACGTACGCGAAAACCACATGAGACATCGGAAGGCGATTCGAACGACACCAAACACGAAGTGGTTAACCCTACGTCGAAAGAAGTTAACCACGAGCAGTCATGATATACCCGTTGCACAGTGTGTAATTTCGCATCGCTAGGGTCCAGAGGTGGTGGGGGAAGGCAAAAATCAAATTGATATTAGAAGAAAACTAAGTACGGCATATTATTAAGCATACTTCAAAGCTTATAAAACTGAATTTATAGATTTTTAGGTGTATCCATATAAGTACAATGAACCCTCAAAGTCAAACATTTTTGAGAATTGTTCAGCGCGCTATAATATGGACCTTTGTTAATTATTTCTCAGTCGGCCCCCACTCAACTTATCATAACTATTTTGTACATTGTTCTATCTTAACTGGAGTGGTAGTTATAATTGATTAAAAATAAGCAACTTTTATTTTTAAATTTCAACTTTACATAAGCCAAAATAAATTTTAACAAAAATTAGAGGTATAGCGTTAACTTAAAAAAATTGCCCATAGTCTCCTCTATATGTCCATGCAAGAAATATTTTTATATCGATCCCCATTCAATAGTTATGATTTTTTTTCTTCGGCAAGTCATGTCCGAAAAGCGAGGGAGCGCCCATTATGATGTTGCCACTTAGAAATCGGCGTGCGCTTTGCTGTATGTAATACAATATTCGTTTATTTCAAAAACTTGAGGAATTCTGTTAACAATAATTAATTTACTGTTGTATCCGCTATGACGGCGTGCAAGAATAAAATTTATACCGGTCCCCGTTCGCAATTTACAATATTATTATTTATAAATGAATATGATGCATATCGCGAAAAGTTTTCGCAATTAATTTGTTTAGGAAATTACTAAAATATTGAAAACAAAACGGGTTTTATGATATTTTTATAATGTAGAAAAATAAAATGTATGTATTACCATCATTAACTTAATTATTATGTTCCCAGAGAAATATTTAATTGGTTCTCTGTTCAATTTTAATTTGTTATCATCATACATTTGTGCCGTGCTCACCGTTTTTAAAATAGCGGTTCACCAATATCTCGTATCACCATGTTCGGCATATTTGTCAATTTTCAAAAACTCACAAATTAGCCCCGATGAAGCCGAAAAATAAATTATATCATTTTTAAAGTACTTTATTATGAACTGAACTGATATTTTTTCTCGTATCCAGTTTTTGACAAAAGACGATCAACTTTTTTTTTCAAATTGCACTAAATTAATATATATTGTATTGACGTTTGTAGTGTTAGAAACATAACAACTACTAACATCCGAAATAAGATCATTGGTTATTGTGTAACACTAAATAAAAAATGGAAAGCTTCTTCATATTGTAACAGCACAAAAATAAAAATTGGTTATCAAAGAAATGTGAAATAATAGAATATAGTGATGGGAGTGAAATTGAAAATATTCTGCCATCTGCAGTAAATGAACCACGGTCTGGAACATCATTTGAAGAGCTTAGTAGGAGTAGCAAAAAAATAAAAAAAGTTCTCTAGTGAAAGAGAAACACTCAGACGAAATTTTAGGTGTAAGGTATTAAGAGAACAGGGAAATTCTTCGGCCGCACAATTACTAAAAGTGTCAGCTAAATCCCCCATAATATCTAAGTCTGGTTTTAAATAAAAAATATAAACAAGGTACAAGTAAAGAAATCGCTAGAAAACTGTCGGAACAAAAAGTTTTAGCAGTAATTATAAATTCATGTGTAAATGAAAAGAGCTACATAAATTTATGAAAAATTTCACAATCGCATGGAACTAATGATCTTTTTCATCCATATTATAAATTAAAAATGGCTAAACTGATGTGTTATCCAAAAAATATTGAACTGTACCTCTCCAGAATTTATTAAAGCATACTTTTAATAGGATAGAACAAACATAATTTTTTCCAGAAACTGTGACATTAAACCAATAAAAATTAACATGCAAATATGGTTGCGATGGTAGCTCCGGACACAGTCAATATATGCAGAAAGTATCTGACGATACCTCTACTAACGAAGAAGAAGAAATCAGTGATAAAAGTGTTTTTATGTTTTCGTTAGTGCCTTTACAATTAGAATCTGACGCAGAAATTTAATGGAATAATGATAAACCCTTGTCCACCAAATTATGTAGGCCTATAAAATTTATGTATGTGAAGGAATCGATGTAGTGTATTAAAGATGAAGTGCGAGTTATAGAAAATGAATTAAATAATTTAAAACCGTTTATTACAATAGCCAAGCCTGTTAAAGTACATTTTAATCTATTATTTACCATGATTGATGGAAAAGTTATAAATGCTTTGACGGGAACTCCTAGTACCAATTGTTTCATTTGCAAATGTAAACCAAAGGACATGCGTGACATTTACAAAGTAAAAAGTATGCCCATCACAGCTGAAAATTTAAAGTATGGAATTTCTTTGTTTCATGCTTGGATGAAGTGTTTAGAATGTATGCTCCATATTTCATATAAGTTGGATTTAAAGGAATCGACAACCCATGGAGCATCTGAAGAACATCGAAGTCGAATTGCTGAAAGAAAAAAACATATTAAAAAAGTATTAAGAAGAGAACTTGGCATTAGTATCGATATAATAGTGACTGGGGGTGGAGCATCAAATACCAGGACTTTTTTTGCTAATTCTGAAAAAGTGGCATCAATAACAAGTATAAATCCGGAATTCATTGATCGGTTCTAAACAGTTTTAGCAACACTATGTAGTGGACATCAAATACATGCAGAAGAATTTGATAAGTATGCATTCGAAACAGCAAAACTTTACGTTTTACACTTCGGGTGTATCAGAGGAAGCTCAGGAAGCCAGCAATAAAATATACAAGTGATTAAGAGAACATCATACGAGAAAAAAATCACGAATAAATAAAATTAAGGATTTATTTAATATGCTGTTGGTACATTCGGATCCCTTAATTCCATCAAAGAGAACAACTTCAAAAACAAAAATAAGGCATTTATCTCCACAAGTATTAAAACTTTTGGATCAATATCATAGTGAAAGTACCGACACTGATGATGGCGAAACTGGTGAGGAAATTTAATATTTTAATTTAAGGTTAATTTTGAATTAAATTTTCAAATAATTATATATATACATATAATATTTCAAACTTTTGAATAATTTCTGAACGTTTTCCATAAAATAATATTATAACTCTCCAAAGGGGACCGGTATAAATATTATACTTGCATGTCATTGTATCAGATACATCAAAAAATTAATCGGTGATAACAGAATTCCTCGAATTTTGCAAAATTTTTAATAAACGAATGTTGTATTACATACAACCAAGCGCGTAGCGATTTCTAAGCGGCAATATCATAACGCGCGCATTCCCCCGTTTTTCGGACATGACTTGCCGAAGAAAAAACATCATAACTATTGAATGAGGATCGCTATAAAAATATTTCTTGCATGGGCATATAGAGGAGACTGTGGGCGATTTTTTGAAGTTAACGCTATACCTCTAATTTTTGTTAAAATATTTTTTGGCCTATGTAAATTTGAAATTTAAAAATAAAAATTGCTTATTTTTAATTAATTATAACTACCACTCAAGTTAAGATAGAGCAATGTAAAAAATGTAATTGGATAGGAAAAACTATATTTATCATTGTGTTATAAAATAGTTATGATAGATTGAGTGGGAGCCGACTGAGAAATAATTAACAAAGGTCCATATTATAGCGCGCTGAACAACTCTCAAAAATGTTTGACTTTGAGGGTTCATTGGACTTATATGGGTACACCTAAAAATCTATAAATTCAGTTTTATAAGCTTTGAAGTATGCTTAATAATATGCCGTACTTAGTTTTCTTCTAGTATCAATTTGATTTTTGCCTTCCCCCACCACCTCTGGACCCTAGCGATGCGAAATTACACACTGTGCGTTGTCCCCGGAAATTTTGAATATGAGTAAAGTAATGTGTTTATATTGTATCTCGATTATTATTTGTTGCCTTGGTTGTTGCTGCAATGTGCATATCAATTTGACTTACATAACGTCAAAATGTTAACATGTGAACAGAAAACTAAAATTGTAGTGGGTTTTAGTCTTTCAAAGTTAAAACAACACAAGAGGTTTTCGCAGATGACCATGGTCCTCGAATGGAATTTTGTGAAGATGTGATGGATAGGGTAAACAATAATTACGAATTTCTTCGAAATATTCTGTTTAGTGACGAATAGTTTTTCTCGTTACATGGTCGTCATAATCCTTCGGTAGTGAGATACTGGTCCCAAGAAAACAAGCACCGAAGAATATATTTGAGAACTCAGTACCCCAAAAAACTTAACGTTTGGGTCGGAATTTTGGGGGACACAATTATTGGACCATTTTTTATAGAGGGTAATCTAAATGGCCAAAATTATTTGGAACTTCTTGAAAACCAACTGATACTAGCAGTACAAGGCTTACAAAATATAGAAATGGCACACATCTGGATATCCTGCTCATAATGCGGCTAGGGCATACTTAAATCAAATATTTCCTCGTCGCATTATTGGCACAAAAGGAGACATAAAATGGCCACCAAGATCTCCTGATTTGTCCCCAAATGATTTTTTTCTTTGAGGCCATATAAAGCAAACAATTTATACCTATCAGCATCAAAGAACTAAGAACCTGGATGACCTCAAATTAAAAATTCTTCAAGCCACTCGAAATATTACTCCTGCTGCGTTAAAAGACATGCGACAAGAATTTTATGATCGTCTGGGATATTGTTTGGCTCAACAAGGAGATGTTTTCGAACATTTAATAAGATGAACATTGTGGTTATTTGTTATTAGTTACGTCAGAATTACATTTGTAAAAATAGTAATATTAAAATATCGTGTAAATATGTTTCATTTTGATTCCCTATTTTATTACAAATTTGAAATTACTGATTATTTCCGGTTGGTCAGTCCAATAAAATATTTGACGAGCGTGGTAACTAAGTAACAAGTAATGCATTAAAATGCCCGTATTCAAAAGTTCAGGGGACAACGTGTATAATTATTAATATTTAGTATTTTGTATATAGGTAAATTGATTTTTTTCAATCAATCTACGCTTTATCGATGCGTCTATCTGATATTTACTGCAAGTCATTTAAGCTCACCTTTTATTATGTCGTACCTGTAATATAAAGGTAGCGAGATAATTCGGGGATGCCCAGGTGTGGAATCTTCGCGCATACCTATATAATATAAGTTATGTCAAATTGTATTGCAAATTATAATTGTTATAATTAATTTTGTGGATCGGCGAGAGTTCGGGGTCGCTAGAAGGGTAAGAAAGAAAGAGGGTTGACCACCAACCATATAAATACGCCTGCCCTCGAAGGCTAAGGTCTCTTTCAAAACAGTCTCTCTTTCGAAATCGTCGAAGTTTTAAAATTTGTTTTTCTGGTCGAGACTCTGTAGTAATTTTGTAAGTTAGCCTTTCATTTGTATGTGTAAGTGATAGTTTAATTTTTGCTTTTATTGTGTTTTCTTTAGTGTTGTAAATATTCTGTCATTTATTTTAAACTTAATATACGTATTCATTCTGTAGGTAGCCAAACGACCATTATTTCAAAATCTACCTTGTTTTAATCATTTTTACGCGAATAGTGCTCTACCCTGAACTACCGGTTCAGTTGTTAAGGCAGGAACGTAATCAAGCCGAGTTATTTTTTCACTTTTACCCAAAGCCCGAAAGAGCCTTAATAACACAGTGTCAAATAACAAAACGCTTAATTATTTACATTTGGTCGGCCACAATTACTACATATGTAGATTTTGCTGTGTGTATACTTTCCGCATACACTTTTTTGCATGTATATTAAATATTTGTAGTCTTATTGTTATAGCAATATGCTATTTGACATCATTTGATAATAGCAACTCTGCAACTTGTAGTTGATTTATCGGCTTCGTGTGGTTTTTGCTTTGAAGTCTAATATTCTGAAGCAAGTTTTTCTGCTAATCGAAACAGAAAGTCTTTCCGCGAGATATTTTCTCCTGTTGTATTTTTGTACAATATTCAGCAATTTATTTCGGATAACTCTAAAATATGAAAAAGACTTGAAGTGGCCACCTTCTGGAACCTGATTTGACGGTATCTTTAATCAGTGACATCGCTAAATTGACTTCCATTATAAAATGTTTCTTAGCAGTTTTATCAATTTTGATGTGTTTATGTTTTGTTCTTAGTATAAGTACTTTTTTATTTGGTTTGCTCTTGAAAATTGTAAATGTGCATTAATTGGATTGGTGCAATGACGTTCAGAAACAAGCTATGCTGTCTTTTTCTGTTCCCAAGAATTATATTGTTCCAATGCCAACGGAGTTCTTGTAAAAAAATATCACTTATTGCAGGTCTACCCTTCATGGTATATTATTTAAGCAGTTTCTTTACGAAAAATTCCCCTTGCCTTTTCCTAAATGCAGAGAACCACTTACCACATATTTCGTCTGTACATCAGACGCCAGTCAAAATTTTTTGCCATATTTATGGTGTTTTAACATATTGTGTTAACATGTACATCTTTGAAAACACTCTGAACTGGTAATCTAGCAGCAACAGCTCCTTCTTAAATTATTTTCTAAATTGTTCCATCTAAAGCAATTTCAGTTTGCTGATTTGGCACGTTCCTTCCACCTTCGTCTTCAGAACTGCAATGGAGTCACATGTATCGTCTCGTAAGTTTGTTTGGAATATTTTCGCAATCAAAGACGATTGATCGATTTATATTGTTTTTATTAGGAATTTTCTCATCACTACTCTCAATAATAGCACTCTTATCGCCAGTTTGTCTCTCCAATAATTCGCCGTCGCTATCATATAATTCAGCAAGTTCTATATCTGATAATTCCAGAGGTATGCTGGTTGCTTTTTTCAAATGTGTAGAATCTTTTATTCGTTTTACCATTGTCGAAAAGACGCATGGATCGCTATTAAAACAATGCAGTACCCACCAATTGCTGTCCTAATGTCATTTTATCAAGCAATTTGTTCATAGAAACATGCACCAGTCATTTTGACTGCAATAAGTGTAAACAACAAAAAAACAAATTTGTTAGGAATATGTATAAAGTATTTCATGAATGATTTTCTCATTTACCTCGTGGTTTCGCTAAATTTAGTGAAACAAACCAAGTGTTTTTAATTAATTACCTATATATAATGTAACATTAAATTCATAAAATATATTCTCTACTCATAGCTACAAAAGTCATAACATAATTTTGAAAACCAATTGTTACATGCAGTAGAAATTTTGAATTGAAATTGGACTACCAGTCATTTTGATGACTACTGATGATTACTGATTAACTCCGATTATTAGAGTCTTGACTAACCGTGGTACAGGAGTTTGAGGTAATTTACTAAATTGTTTAATTGATTTTCTCGGTGCAACTAGGTACAGATAATGAATCGGTGACGTTATTGCCATAATTTCACTCAGTGGTCTAAAAAGTCCATCAATGCTAACGAGGTAACAAGGATCAACACTTTTTTCGAGAATCCTAACTGAAATTTTTGCTACTCTGTGCTTGTGGATAATAGTGCCCTAAAAAATACTATATTCCCTTCGCTTATTCATACATAATTAAGAATCTAGCGCAAGTCAAATAATACTGCCTGGATTTGGATTTGGATTGAGTTTTCCAAGGGTGATCAAATCATTGACCAGAGCACCTAGGCCTCACTAGGTACGTTGTGCTCCCCCTGGCTGGGACAGCCCTCCGTTGTTCTATCACTCATTTAGCCACCCAAGATGACAAGCAAAGGACAGCAAAGGAACGCTTGGAGGAATTTCCCTAATGTTGGCCCTGTTCGGCCAGAGCTCCCCTAGCATGGACTAAGGTAGGCGAGAGCCAGGCATACTGCTGAAGATAAACCTGAAGATGCTACTATTTTCACTCACAGGTGAATTCGTTTGAGATTAGTCTGAGTTATGATAACATAATTGGATTCATAAGAAATTTAGAAAAAAATGATTGACTTCAAAGTGTTCGATTTAAATGTAAGATTAGAAGAGTGAACTTTGAATATCATTAGCAAGAAAAATGTATCACAAATAAGATTAAAAACGACCACAGCCCCGATCTGAATATATTTTCATTTTATATTGATGGTCATACGTTATTAATTATTTTAGAAAATTCTAAAATAATTAGAAGAATCTCTTTAAAGGGGACAGAGATTGCTACAAAATTATATAACTCTGCAGTTTGGAAGAGAAATTCCTGGAAGATTCCAGTAAACTAAAATTAAAATTGCTAGAAAATTTTAAAATATTTCTCTTAATTTAAAGAGACTCCTAGCAAGACACTATACAAATTATCAGAACTAAAATGGTACTTCAAGAATAGTAGAAAATATATTTTGTAATTTAGTTGATAAATTCCTGCAAATTTTTATAAAAGAAATAATCTAGAATCAAGGCAAAATATTTAAAAAAATCATAATAGGATAAAGTAAACCAAAAGAATTTGAAAGAAAGTCTGTCCAATTTAAATTAAATTAAAAATCCTGTTTGATGGTCAAATTTCTGAAATAGTTTCGCCAGTGAATTTAATTATTCTGCAATTTTAAATTAATTAAATGTGGAAGAAAAGGCTACAGCACTGCTTTATAAAATGTTTTCCAAATGAAATGAACTACGCTCTCACATCTGGAACTTAAAAACCGCTGTTAAAATTTGAAGAAAGTCTGCATAATTTGTAACCAATGAAAAAGAGATGATTAACTGCAATAAGAGAACACTGTATATTTAATTAATTGCTCACTTAACCCGTGGTGAAACATATTTGAAAAATCTTGATTAGAAATTAAAAACACTTGGTTTGTTTCACAGAATATTTATTATTTTTTCTCTCCGACTAGTTTCGACAAAATATTCATTCATTACTCCTTGATAATGACATTTTGTCGAAACTAGTCGGAGAGAAAAAATAATAAATATTCTGTGAAACAAACCAAGTGTTTTTAATTTCTAATCAAGAAGAGAACACTGTTTCAAGTGAAGGTATTATAGTCTATGTACAAAAAAAAATCAACAATAAAAGAATGGCCAGTTAGTAACAATTTACATCTACTCTGAAGTTGTCTTGATTATTCACCTATTAGTAACACTACTCAGAGCATTTTCTAATACTGCAAAGACGAGCGGTTTTATCTTTATATTCCAAATGAAATCATTTACTACCTTCTGGCAGTATATATTAGACCTCCAGGACGCATACATATATAGCTCTTCAGTGCTCTGTGTCATAATATTTGTTAGAATTTTTACCTGTCAACTTATTAATTTCTAGTTATTACTCCGGTGATAAGTGTCTCGTACAGGAGTTTGGGTAAAAGTGTCTAAATTCACTAGGTACAGAAAGTCTAGCATTGTAATACACGTTTTCGTGAACCTCGCTCAAGTTTTCTGAGCTTGTTAGTAACAAGAGGCACCAACCTAGTAAAACCAGACGTAAATGCCACCCCTTTAATACAAGTATGAGTCTTTATCCATTAATTTGCACAGAAATGTAAACTTAAAGCAATCAATTTAATTATATTGGAAAGAAATTTGAACTCTCCTGGGATTTAAGTAAGCATCTGTTTTGAAGATGTTACTGTTTCAACCACAAACGAATTTATAGTTATTCATTATTTGAATGAGTACATCTTCCAGCATTTCATTGGGAACTTGCCAAAAACCATTCATGTGAAATACGGTATACCAATTCGTTTTGATCGTTAGGTTAGTGTTTGTAGTCATCTGACATATAACTGGCATATAGAGAGCATTCTGATTTGAAGTTCCATATAAGTTCCACAATCTCAATGTTCAAGAAAAAGAAAATCTCTTTAAGTCCCCTTTTGCGTAGCCATTTTAACACCAAAAACTTTATTATCTCTAACATTAATGCCCTAATGCCCTAATGTTAATTCAACTTTTAATTTTAACCTCGTGGCGGTATTCTATATTCGTGCTCATTGTCGTGCATATGTAACTCGAGAAGGATCTGCAGATGCAGAGTGCGGGAGCCCGGGTTCGCGAGTATTACTTGCCACCAACAGAGGGCGACGGAACGATAGCGACGGCCGTGGCACGTAGGAGAGATCCAATGGTGCCATGGCACCTAATATTTAACGTCCGATGGAGGGTCCGGGTCCCGGAGGTACGTGCTTGTTGGGGGAGTGGTGAAGATGTGGTGACGTGTGCAGAGATGCGTAGGTGGTGGGTGATTTGGTGTGGAGTATCGGTTTTTTTTTTTTTTAATTAATTAAAAGGCTGGTAGTGATGTTAGAGGGTCGAGGGGGGGGGGGTTGAGGTGGTTGGATGACGACATTAAGAAGACGACATTGAGGCCGAGGATTTCGGAGGCGGCAGCTGAGACAGCCTCTTGGATGGTTATGCATTGAGTTGGATGGAGTTTTGAGAGGGTGGCCGTGATTAATTGAATGATAATTTGCTCGGTGGAAGGGTTGTTGTTGAGGGGGGCAAATTTGGGAGGAGCTGCTGTGGAGTCAGTGAGAGACTTTGCTACTTCTTGTTTTTTAGGACATTTGTTGGAGAAGGCTGGATGGTCGGCGCCACATTGGGTGCATTTTGGAGTGGAGGCGGAGCAGTTGGCAGAGGTGTGATTTCCTGCGCATAGGCCGCAGGTGGTGGGTTTTGTGCAAGGGGTAGAGGAGTTGTGAAACTCCATGCATGTAGAGCATTGAATGGGACGAGGAGGGAGGGGGGCAGAGGGTTCGGCAAAGCGCCGGAGGGGGCCGAGCTTGATGCCATCTCGGATGAGGCGGTCTATGTCTTCCTGATTACGAGAGAAGAGCCTGTAGAGGCGAGTTGGTTTATTAGTGGCGCGTGAGATGATGTTGGAAGCATGATGGAGGCCGAAGCCAGATGAGTTGGAGATGCGAAGAATGTCTTCAGCATTGTAGAATTCGGGAATGTCACGGATGACACATGAGTAGGAGGTTGGGCGGCGAGAGGGTGGTTTTAGAGGAACGTAGCCGAGGACCTGTATTGTTTTCTTGAAGAAGGATTGGAGGTGCTCCTTTAGCAATCGGTGAATCTCGTGGTTGTAGGAGCGGATGTGGGCTACTTTGGGGTTTTGGAAGGAGATGGAGACGATGTCAAAATTGGCATCGGCTTGTTCGAGAATTTGGAAAATGGATTTAGGATGGCAGAATTCGGGGGGAATGTCATGAACGTTGGCGTTGTACACGTACCTATTGGCGGCTCTTGCGATGGACCCGGACTGTGTTTTGGCGCGACGGGACTGAACCTTGGACCAGCCGGCTTCTGCTGATGATGATGGCGCTCCCGTTGGCGGGAGAGGGTTAGGCGAGGCGCTATTGGCATTGGTAGAGTTAGGAGTAGAAACTCCTCGGAGATGACCCCCAGGTCCTGAGGGACTCGTTGGCGATGTTGTCCAAGCGCTGGCGGAGTACGAGGGAGCACCATCGAGACATGGTGCACCAGGAGTTGAGGACCCCATCGGGGATGGTGCCCATTGAGTGTTGGTGGATACGGGGGCACCTTGGTGACATGGTGCCCTAGGAGTCGAAGACCCCTTCGGAGATGGTGTCGTGGAGTTGCAGCACGTAGGAGGCGACGGAATAATAGCGGCGCGCTTGATGCGCACGATTAGAACGCCCGCTAACAGAGGGCGACGAATGGTAGCGGCAGCAGTCGCACGCGCGTGTTTGATGCCAACAGAGGACGTCCTAATCATAAAGCCAACGGAACGGTCGCAGGCAGCAGTCAAAAAGGCCGTCATGCAGCTCAACCAGCAGACAACTGGTAAGAGAAACGGCACGCTCACCATAGTTTACCGGATCGGACCCACCGCACCGTCTCGACAGGCGCACCATAGCGTGCTCGATCAATGAGCTCACCATAGTTCTGCGATCCCAAAACAAACCTCTGATGGTCGAGGAAGTCCCGTGAACTTCTGAGGACCGGCGCCGACAGAAGAAGACGATTAAGAATGTCCGGCGACGTGCCGGCTACTACGCCACTGTCCTCGACGCCCGAAAAAGAGGACGGCTACCGATCCACGACATAACGAAGTGCATATATAAATAGCTAATAAATCGACTATAAAACCCCTTTTGTGTTTGATCCACAGCCGCATGCCTTTACTTTGTTATATAGTATATGCCTATACATCACTTATTACCTTGTACAAACCTTATTTATCCCCCCCCCCCACTTATTCCCGAAATGACTGGTTGATTTCAGTGATAAGTACCCCATCTCATGATGGTGCTGGAGCTCAAACTAGAAGCGAAATATAAACAACTATTTTAACCATCTTCTCTGTTCTAATTACAGCTAGACCTGGATCTTGCTGTGGTCCTGGCGTCTGCCATTGCCTTAAGTTGGCTTGAATAAATCAAAGAATGAGGACATACAAAGGGCCTTCTGAGGCCTACGTGTAGCGGACCTCTCTACCAATCGAACAAATCGAGATCCAGAATCTAGTAAATCGGTGCTATCATTGCCCCAAAACCGACAGTTTCTAATGTTTTGTTTGTTTTCAAGAATTATTAGGAAAAAAAAATTTAAAGAAGATAATCAGCTGCCTTATTAAGACCTTGTTGAACCCATCGCAGAATTATGATAAGAAAAGAGTTTACCAAGCAAGTAAAGTCGCTGAGCATTTGTATAACTATCTATAAACGCAGTTAAAAATCTGTTGAATAATCGATCATTCTGATTTTTAGTCGCTCATATAGTAAGAATCCTGACAAGCCAAAAATGGCTGGAAAGGCTTCATACGATTAGTTCTGAACACCATCTGGAGCAATCCACAAGAATGCAGATGCAGTATATAGAAAAACAGCCACGGCGCATAATTGGAGGAAATAAACAAACAGCTAATGTCTGCAGAAAATGACATAAATATAGAGGAATATATTTAAGTCACTTTCTGCAAATGTATCCAAAAGAGCCAGAAGATTACCGCTACTTAATTTATATACTGCATAATGCAAACTTAGTAATTTTTTTTATTTATAAAAATAATCCAGTTAAAATATTATATTCATTCTATTAGGTCCTGGTTTCAGTGGTTATTATTCTCTCTTTATTGATGAACCGAACGATCGTGTCGAAGTTTTATTATCGCTACTCATTCGTAATTTCGCATTTGATGTTTGAAGACAGCGCGGAAATTTCCGACCCGACGGGAAAAAAATTAATGAGCGGGAATCGTTTCCTCCTATTAAATTGATTTAATAAAAAGTTATCGGCACTTCCAGGACGCTCGCGGAAACTTTTTAAATATCGGCTAAGTTACTAAGTCCGCAGGAACTTTCTTATGTAGGATCAAAGTCAATCAATTTTAAGGATAGCGGCCCGAACGGCGCCGTTTTATGAATTTTACGGTTTCCGACCAACCCCGGAATTATACGGTTTGTCTGTACTGGCCATTATTCCTTGTTTCTTTAGTCAATTTAATTAAAGGAATAAAGTTAAAAACGTAATAACTAAACTTAAAATAATAGTGTATATTCTAATATACTAAACTATCATAGCCCACTATATTACAGATACATTTTATGTAGAAATAATTATGAAATTTATCTCATTTAAAAGTTCTTTAATATAAAGTGTATTTTTGTCAAATTCCATAGTTTTTATCTTTCTTGTATTTAATTATGTCATATTTAAATTTGAGAAAAATTGATTTCAATTTCAGGTTTTCAAGGATTTTTTTAATTCAAGAGATGAAAGAAAATCTATACAATCTTCTCCATTTTACGATCACTACCATCCTCCTACCCAGAGGACTATTCACAGTGTGATGGTTTTGAGTTCAGTAAACAATGAACCAAAACCTGTACAACATAATGGAAGATCTGCCAAAAACATCGCCGCAGTCCGTGAGAGTGTGCTGGAAAATCTGAAGTAGTCGATTTCGCGTGGCTCACAAGAACTCGACCCACAACTTGGCGAATTTTGCGTCTTGACTTGGCACAAAATTCAACTAACCCAAGAGCTGAAGGTAAACGACCATAGACAACGAGGTATGTTCGCTGAATGGGTCCTGGAGCAATTAGTAACTGACCCCAATTTTCAAAAAAAATCATCTTCAGTGCAATTCGATTAGGATAAAACTAAAATTCTGTAGTATGTTGTAGTAAAATTTCTTGTTAGTAAGAAATTCTTTAAAACTGTTAGAAATATCATCTTAATTTATCCATTTTGCTGTCTTTGTTTATGAGAATTATTTCATTTTCTTTTTATCTTCATCAAGAATAACGTTTGGTTCTATTAGAAGATATCATTCATTTCTTATCTAATTTTTTTTTATGATTTTAGTTTCTCTTCTTTTATTATTAGCAGCTTCTCGAAGGCTTAGAGAGGTTTATAAATATCGTTATCGTTTAATTTCTTTGTCATATCTTTTAACGTTTTGGCGTCATCTTCCTCTTAATAGAAAGTAGAAAATATACATTCTCAAATTTAGGATCTCAAAAAAAAATCGGAATGAGAATCATTTCTAAGTATGGTTTACCCAAACAAATTATTGCAATATTTCATGTAAACCGTTTTAATTGCAATAAGGAAAGAATTAAGGATAATGAAACTCTATTTATTAGTTAAGACGCGTAAGAAATTACTGATAAAAGTCAATGTTTATATTCAGCAATCATTTAAGATTCAGTAGAACTTGAAAGAAATATTCTACATTTTTTATACCAACAATTCTATGATTTAATACTTTTGTATTACTCCTAGAAAGTCCCTATTGATACCTTAAAATTAAAAACTTGAAAAAGCAACCTAGTAGCAATAGCAATTATGAGTTGTCTTTAAATTATCTGAAAAGTTTTTCGGCAATATATGATAATTTACCAAATAACTTTAACAAAAATTCATTTACGGCTTTGATTCTTTGAGGTGATGATAGGAATGGTAATTATTATGTCCATTAATGTTTTGATAGCAATTTCTTTTAAAATCTTCTTTTTTATTCTAGGGTAGATATAAAAGCAAATTGCTTTAAAATTGCTCTTTATTGTCTTTCTATCGACGTTTTGTATTGATACCGTTTGACAGAATATCTTCAACCCAAACAGAGCAAAATATGATATGCGAAGGGTTGATAATGGTCCTGAGAAAAATCTGTAAAAAAAATCCAGGAAGTACAGATTTATTGTCAAAGTATGTAATTTTTTTATATTCTTTGCCCAAAAATGATCAACATTTAAACATCTCAGAATAGTTACAAGAACTTGCGATTATATCAGTTGGAAAATGGCACGAGTCTTATTGTTGGTTAAAATAGTATTGAAAAATGTAAAGATTTTATCAAACTTCTGCTACAAGCTATCAGATTAAAAGTATTATGAAAGAGAATAATTTTTTTTCAGAGAAGTAAAACATATCTTTGCCATACACGTTGAAGTTATTCTAACCCTATACTGAATCGAAAAATTCACTGTTTCAAGCACAATTTTTTTTTGTAATTAAAACATTCAATTTTTTAATTCAGTATAATTATGGATTACCAAATACTAACGGTCGCAACTATTCTCTTCATTATTCTAAATTCGTTAAAAAACAACAATACTAATAGTTTAAAAGCTTTGTAGTAACTTAACAATTGTAACACTGGTTTAGAAAAAGTTATACATTAGATTGAAGCAATCCAAATATTTTTTTATCCTTAATTGTATGGAAAAACATTGTATAGCAACGGAGTTATAAAATTAATAACCAGTTTTAGAAAATTTAAAATTTCTTTGTTTATTTACCTTTTCTATAATTTTTGATTCCATTCCATAATATGGTTTCCAAAATCTCTATGGATTACAAAATAACTTTTAGTTATTTTCGCATTAGTAGAAATTACATTCTAATTTTGGGTAAAATAACTCCACGTTTTGTCAACCAAAACTGTTCAAATTAAAACAAAACAAAAACAGATCAGTTAAAAAAGTTGGTTAACCCAATGTTAGTTATGTTTCCGATGATTTATGTTACTGATGGAGGAAGAGAAAAAAATTGTTCCTTAAATAAATCTTGGTTGGTGAATTACTGCAAATAATTTATCACAACATAAATTTCAAGGCAAAAACTTAAGAATGTTGCGACTGTTGAAATATTCCAAAATGAAATATTTTGTGTAGGTGTTATTTATCGACCTCCTAATACTAATACTAATAACATTCATATTTTAAATGTGTGGGGAACAAAGAGGTATGAGTGTATGGAGCGGGAACAAAGATAGTGCATGAGGCGAGTGTTAGGGGTGGAGAGGTCGACGCCTGAATATATATTGTTACAAGAGCTAGATAGGGAGACCTTAGGGTGTGAGGCAGTGAAGAGAGTGGTGAGGTTCGAGATGAGAATGTGTGCGCTGGAAGAAGGAAGATTGGTGAAGGAGGTATGGTGGATGAGTAATAGTATAGTGGAGGGTAGATGGAGAGCGGAGAGAAGGAGAATGTATGAAAGGGTAGGTTTGGCGGAGGTGGTGGTGAATGAATGGCTTGAGAAAGGGGTGAATGTGGCTGATTGAGTATATGAGAAGGAAAGAGAAGTGGAGAGGCAAGAAAGGCAAGGCTGCATAGAGAGGAGTGAGTACAATGAGGGATATGGGAGATGGCAGGTGCATGGAAGAAAGCCGAAGTATTTAGAGAGCGGAATGGGAAGAGAGGATAAGGTGATAATGGCAAGGGCGAGGTGTGGGTCAGATGAAGGAGGGAGAAAGTGGTGGATGGGAGAGAGTTATGGGAAGTGCGTTTTGTGTAAGAATGGAAGGGATACTTGGAGGCATTTGGCGGAGGAATGCGAGGGGGTGAGTGAAGAGTGGGTGGAAGGGTGCAGGAGGGTGACGGACTGGATGAATAAGGATGGGGCCAGGGTAAATGTGCTTAGGAAAATAGGGTGAAAGAAAGGTAGGAGAAGAGTGGAGTGAAAGATATGGAAGGATTATATTTTTTGTTTATTATTAGAATATAGTTTAGTATAGTGTGTATATGTAATAATGCCAAATAAAGGTTTCTTTCTTTCTCAATATTTTAAATGTAGATAACAGAAACACGATCTTGTTTACAGATTCTTATGGTTTAACCCAAAACATTCGAGACCCTATGCGCTGCACTGCAAAGTCGGTATCTCTCATTGACGCAATTGCTATGCCACAGAATAATCATTTGTAAGAATTTTTTACAATAACAACATTCATGCAAATGTAAGTCTTTTCGATTTTAATCAAAGTCAGCGTCGATGAGGTCAATAACATTATCAAAAAAATTCGTACTAATGCAACTGGTTGGGATGGCATTAACACCTCAATGATTAAAATGTGCTATCCCTCTTTTATTACTCACATAATTAACTGCTATTTAGAACAACTTATTTCCCTAACTTATGGAAACTATCATCCCTATTCCGAAAGCTGATATTCCAACTAGTTAAAAACACGATCAGCATTTTACCTTTACTATCTAAAGTTTTAGTACCAGTCTTTAAAACAAATTGAAGAATATATCACCGCACACAACCTCCTGCCAATTACACAGTCAGGATTTAGGGCTCATCATACCTGTACGACTGCATTATTGACTAAATTTGACCGTGTCAGAAATTCGCTTAACTAAACTGGTTAAAAATATCTGGTAGGCGGTACTTTCACTCCTGTGTCTTTTACAATAAGATTATAAAAATTCAAACCCCTCCGTATCTTTACAATAAAATTGTCTGGCGGACAGATGTACAAAACATTAATGTGAGATTTCGTGGTCTAATCTCTCCGCCAAGTCATAAAACAACATTCTTTGAAAGATGTTTCACGTTTAACATATACAGGACCTACAGTAACTTACCCTCACATTTAAAAATATTCAATTTGCGTCTTTTTAAGAATTCCTTACGAAGAAGCTTGCTACAGTAATAAAAATTTACTATTGTACTTCCTCTTTTTGATACACCTGCCTGAATTGTGTGAGTTGTCAAGTTTACCGGGTTTACCAATTTATGCTATTTTTTAACAATGTTATTTATATGTTACTTATAATCATAATAACGTTTCTTGTAATAGTATACTTGTACACATATATACTTTGTAATCACCTAAGTTAAGTAGATTAAGTGGAAGAACAGTAGTAGTTATATATCCACTACCTGAACTTCGCATACAGAGAATAGATTTTATGTATCACATTATTTCTATAAATAAATAAACCCGTAAATTAATAAATAAATATAGTATTGGCTTTACAATCCTTATAATAAAATATAAATTATTTTGATTAAAATAATCTCATAACAATTTAAAATTGAAAATCATAAATGAATTCAGTAGCAAATATTGTTTTGACAATAATTTAGCATTCATTATATTTCGTATTTAGTTAAGAAAACCATGCTCTTCGTTTCTAGATTTTAGAGAAAGCACCAGATTTACAGTTTTTAGAACATTTAAAGAAAGCTTATTTGTTTTAAACCGCCTCCGAACCTGATCATTTAAGCGTTGTCTATGGCGCAATGAATTGATGTTGTGTCATGACATACAGCCAGACAGACAGGCACACATGCACAGACACATTTTTTTGCATAAATTAGTGAAATGGTCGCAGGGGACCTCAAAACAAATATATCCGTAAAAAATAAATCTAAAAATTTTCACGAAAACAATACTTTCCCTATATGAAATAAATAGTAGGGTCCCAGTATTGATCCTTGTGGTACATCCCTTGAAACAACACGAATGTCGATGAGCGACCACTGACAACAACGCATTTTAAAGGGATGAGTTGACTAAACGGCAATTATAAAAGTATAATTTTCGAAGTAAGACGTTATGAGGAATGCAGTTAAATGCCTTGCTGAGATCAAAGAATGATGTTGCTATATATCTGCTATTTTCAAAAGCAACGATAATTTCTTTAACAAAAGACCTAACCGCGTCCCCCGTTGAACGTCCTCTTCGAAATCCAAATTCTTTGTTACTTAGCACTTGATTTGCATAAAGAAAATTTAATATTTGATTAAAAAGCAATGTTTAGTATATCTCAGATATAATTGGCAAAAGTAATGTAGGACGGTAATTTTTAATATTAGAAAGCGCATCCTTTTTATGTAATGCAATAACTGTAGCAATATTGAGGAATGTTACAAATACATTTTCACGAATATAGCTGTTGATTAATTTTGTTTCAGAAGCTGTAATTAAATCTTTTACATTTTTAATAGTTCCACTTGACATACCTGCTTCGCATATGGAGAAAATAATCGACGAGCACATAAAAGGTGACTCTCTTATAAGAACACCCTTAAATGCCAAGCAATTCGAATTTCATGCTGGCAAATCTACGGTCGATGTTCTACACCACCTCGTCAAAGAAGCAGAACGACCCATCCTATACAAGGAAATAGCAATCGTAATATTTGTAGACGTAGAGGGAGCCTTTGACAACACTTCATTCTCTGCAATAAAACGAGCAGCTATAAATAAAGGATTATATCCTTTCACGATAAGATGGGTGAAGGCAATGCTTCAAAGCCGACTAGTAACGGCTTATCTAGCAAGATCCACAGTATCTATGACTGTAACAAAGGGGTGTCCTAAGGGGGAAGTTTTCTCCCCCTGACTATGGTCAATAGTCAATATAACCCAGGGTTATAAGGCGTTCTTACAATCCTAATGCAAAAAGCACTGAATGGCATCAATAACTGGTGAGTTCGGGAAGGACTAAGAATCAACCCAAATAAAACGATCATAGTTCCATTCACGCGTAAGAGAAAGCTGCATATAAGGGCCCCCTCGCTGAATGGAATAGAGATAAACCTCTCCAACGAAGTAAAGTACCTGGATATAATTCTGGATGGCAAATTAACTTGGAATCAGCATGTCGATAAAATCATGTCGAAGACAACGTCGTCGCTTTGGGCCTGTCAGCGGCTTATGGAAAAAAACTAGGGATTAAAGCCCAAGATCACGTATTGGCTGCATAGAACGGCAGTGATACCCATTGTCACCTATGCTGTCCTTGTGTGGTAGCCAAAGACCCAAAAACTAGACACGCAAAAAAGCTGAGTAGGCTTCAACGTTTAACATGTTTAAACATTACAGGGACCATGAAAAAGACCCCAATCGCACCCTCACACCGCTCCATCTAGTGGTACAAAGCCCTCCGACTACAACAGAGGAAGAAAACACTGCCGGGGGACTGGACAGGACACTTAGAAATACTGCAGCAAATCGACCCGATCCTTCTGCCCAAACCGACGGACATCATGTCCAGGAATCTCGAATTCGAATTACCGTAGTCACGGTTCACGGACTGTTTGGGAATGTCGAAGATCCCTCTCGCAACTGGCGAATAACAACTCGTTGACCCTCATGTGGGTCCCTGGGCACGGGGATAATAAAGGCAACGAAGTGGCAGATGAACTCGCAAAAAGAGGTGCAAATGCCACACATATAGGACCAGAGCCGCTTTACGGACTCTCCATGGCGTAAAGAAGAGAGGTGGTGCAAAAATGGGAAAAGGACAGAAGACGCAAACATTGGAACAATGTACCAGGTCTACGTCAATCAAAACGACTCATCAAACTCGATCATAGCCACAAGGTGCTTGAACTCACAAGGAACGAGCTAAGAACTTTCACCAGACACATGACAAATTGTTATTGTGCCATCGGATACCATTTGTGGAAAATGGGAAAAGAGGAAAGTGAAAACTGCAGATTATGTGATTCGGTAAGTGAAACGACTGAGTCCGATTATCCCACGAAGAAGTGAGTAATATCACCCCCAAGAAAGTTACCAGGTTCATGAAGGACGTGGGACTGATTGGGAAGTGATTGATTAAGGGTAGAACAATAGATATTTTAGGTCGTAGTTCAAGAGAGGCTAATACACATCACTAGCACCCTGTTTTATCCTATAACCTACCTGCTTCGCAACAGGTCTAATCATTCACGTAAATGATGTTTTCTCGGTGAAAGTGAAATATAAATTCCTACATGGTCAGACAGGCATAAATCTATCTGAGAAATTGATATTACTGTTGATTCTATATTCGTAAAAACGTTGTTTCTAGTATTGAAGCCTTCGCAGTCCATAAGATGAAAAAAGATTTACGAGATCGAGATAGAATGCACGTTGCAATCTTCCCATAATATGTATAATGAATTTATTAAAATTTATTTCATTCAGCATATTTCCTAGAACCTTTAATTAAAATCACCATTCGGAGATCTGTATACATAATTATTATTTAGTAAAGGGAAGTTATATGAAGCTATTTCATAATTTCAAATGATAATTTGTTTATATTTAGAATTTGATTATACTTATTATTATGGGAAAATGCGAGTCACTAAAAGATGCCGAGGAACAGAGGACGCAATCAGCGTTGAGACGATCGTGAACTGAGAACGATGCGGCACGACACGCCGTAACATTCGATGATTACAATACGTATAATTATATACTATAGAAAACTGCCCAAAGGTACAGAAAACTGCAGTAAGAACTAAATATGTACCGACTGTTAGTCACTACTCATGCGCCATCAGTTTCTCAGCATCTTTTAGTGACTCCCAATTCCTCATAAGGAGAGGCATCTATACAATAAGTCAATCAATGGCGTTATCTTTTATAAGCTGGATCATACCGCCATGAAAAAATTCTGATGTCACAAAGCAAGACGCAGGGGCATAATTTTTAATATTTAATGATGTAATTTCGAAGTTAATGAGCCAATTTTCAATTATACAAATGACATTGAATACATGTAAATACCTGAGACAAAGATTTCTGTCAGTCTCACCAAGGACACCACGGTGTTCCAAGCAGAGGCGATAGCTCTTCACCACTGCACAAGAGAAATAGCCAAGACACCAAAAGTAGGTCAATTGCTATATTCTCCGACAGCCAGGCACTACTAAGAGCACTAAGCTCCACATAGGTCGAATATAAGCTAGTGTGGGACTGTATACGCGCTCTTAACCAACTTGGCTGTCACAAAAAAGTAACAATCACATGGGTCCCAGGACACGGAGGACATCCGGGGAATGACATAGCAGGCGAATTGGCCAAACAAGGCTCGTCAAAAGCAGTAATTGGCCCGGAACCCTTTTGCGGAATCTCCAAAACCGCAGTCAAACGATCCATAAAAAAATGGGTGGAGACACAGGCCCATACCTGGTGGACGAACTCACCAGGACAGAGACAGGCGAAACAGTTCCTTAAGAAACAATCGCCAAAATTCACGACCGAACTCCTGAACCAAGACAGGAAAATGGTCAAAACAATAGTAGGCCTGATAACAGGACACTGCAAGCTCAACAAACATATGAGCAAAATAGGCCTGGTGGAAGAAGCATCATGCAGATTCTGCCTAGAGGAAGAAGAGGACTCGTTCCACATCCTATGCCACTGCGAGGGTCTAGCAAGGATTAGATATCAAAAGCTAGTCACTACAAACCCAAGCGCGGAGACTTATACCGAAGCCCCTCTGACAGGGCTAATAGGACTAATCAAAGAGGCAAAGCTAGAGCTGGTCATCTGAGATAAACAGGGATCCACAATAGACCTGGAAACGTCGCGGTGGAATAGGCGCTGGTGCCACCCATACAACATCTATTTATCTATCTAAATACATGTGAGTGTTCCAATAAGAACACATATAATTAATTTATTTTATTACGAATTATTTGAATGTTAATAAAATATATATGAAAACAGTGACCTCGTTGGATTGTACTATTTCCCACACTTTTAGAAAATTTCCTCGCGTAGATTTTTTGGGAAGATTAAATCCTAATACTTTCACTCTGCCAGACCAAGTATTAGCTAACATTAATGTGTCTAGATTGTTAGAATTAGCTCCAAGTTTAAACCATTTATATATCATATACTTGTTTCTCATTAATCACTTGGTGAAACATTATGTTAATATATAGGTTTTCACAAATATATTTGTGAAACAAACCAAGTGATTTTAATTATAAAACCTATATATTAAACCATTTATGCATTTCTTTTTTCCTTTTTTATTTTTAACTCGCAAATCGCCTTAAGTTGAACAAGTGGATGACTCTCTTTAAGATAATTAAAAATACTCGGTGTAGTGACGGTTTCTAGACAGTACCTATATATATATATATATATCCAGGTGTATCTATGGGGAGCTATCCTTATACCATTGTTAGAACCAATCATTGTATTTTGACAAGTTTTGTTTCTCTTTCTTGTTTTTACTGGGATCCATTTACTTTCTAATCAAATAACACAAATGATATCAATCAAAATAATGACAATACTAAAGATATTTTTAATAACGTTGAATCTAAAACAAACAACGTTGAAATTAATTCAGAACTTCTAATTGACCAAGAAGTTCTGAATTAATTTCCAAGTTGTTTGTTTTAAATTCAACGTTGGTAAGAACATCTTTAGTATTGTCATTATTTTGATTGATATCATTTGTGTTATTTGATTAATAGTTTTTCTCTGCGTTTCTATAGGATGGCGATTAATGTATAAAGTGTTGCCTACCTCACTATTGTTTACTTTTGAACTGGGCGCTTAAACTGGAACTTCTAGGCGGAGTTTTTCATTTTCCTCTTCCAAATGGCGGACTTTCTCGCGTAAAAGTGCATTGTTGGATTTTAATTCAATTGCCAGGTCTTTTAGATTGACGTATGCTTTCATTTCAAAGTTAAAATTGTTTTCGATTTGATCCATCAACACGTTTGTGTTGAGGTTAACTCCAAAGCACAATTTCACTTTTCGTTCACAGATCGTATGATACAATCTTCAATATAATATGCACTTTATACTGGACTTGGTTATTGAACCGCAAGTACAATTTCTTTTAATATTTGCATTGTTCAAATTCAAAAACCACGATCATCAAAATTTGATTTTGTGAAATAATGCATCCAACACAAAAAAGTTTGGAAGACCATAAATAAGGGAAAATCTGCTAGCAAAATATATACTTATGGGAGAAAATAAAGAAAGGTCGGTCTTCCAAAGTACTCTCAGTGGTAAGAAACTTTCAATCGCATATGTGTCTCAAAACATGGGTAATAAGATAAAAACAGAAATGTTTGTGAAACACAATCCATAGTTTAGTTTAGTTTATTGACATTACAAGTCTTAAAATATACGAAATAACATACATTTATAATAACTTTGAATTTTAGATCTTAAGACTTGAAGGCGGAGTTCACATGGCAGTGTTCTTCCAATCAAACCATTATTTCATATAGCTGATGTTGATCAGCAGATCATTATTACCATTAAGGCAATATCTTTGCCATTGCTAGTGGCAAATTTCGTCTAATTTACGTGGAGTTATTTTATACTATCCTATTTATTATTAATTGAAGCTTCCAAATGTACAGAAATAAGTAATAGTCTGATAAAGAAATTGATGCTTCAAACAACTCTTATAGATAAATAACTGCGTGTAATATTTGTCACATATGTGTTTCAAAACATGAGCCCAAAGGAAAAACCTTTAAAACACTACAATGGCCTGTGGAATACATTTCTGACCTTTACAATCTCTACTAATTTATAATCTAATAAAAAATATTTAGGTAGAAGGAACTTACTACATTCAGCATCAATTGAAACATTTAAATCACAAAAGAATTTAGTACGAAATTTTATTTTTCCAACAATCCAATATTCTTTGGTTTCATATTTAGTGAGGTGCGTCAAACACACAAAAGTAAAAAGCCCAGTCTAAAAGAAATTAAATTAAGGAATTACTATGATAATATTCTTGGAGACAAATTTATTCTGCATACCTTTCTTCTTATTTTGATAGACTGATAAAAAGAGTATGTGAAATTTTACTTGCTGGTAAACTAAAAATACCATAAATAAAGGAGTGTATTGAAGAGCCAATAAAAGTTATACAGAGGATAGACTAAAGAAGATTGTCTATAGATAGATTTGTGAAACAAATAACAGAGAATTCTCGTTGGTAAAAAAGAAATATTACTTATCACTTATCACGAAGTGAAAGCCTCCACAATTACTTATTTAAATATTACTTAGATACTCGCGAGAATAATGTGTAGAGATGAATAGACTAAATAAAAACTTTCGGTTTTACATTTTTAAGTAAATCCTGAATTAAATTGTTTTTTTTTAATATAATAATTGACGAAACCCTTATAAATGAGGATAATACACATGAAAGGAATATTTTTAGTACACTAAAAATAATTCCACATTTACTAAAGTAAGTGTTAATTAAATAATAAAATCCTTTAAAATTTGATTAATTGGCTTTATATTTTTATATATTAATATTTGGATTAGTTCCCTCCAAAGTATACATTAGGGTGTAATATATTATCGTTATCTTCCATTGCTTTTAAAAATATTTGACGAGATATATAAGTATTAATGCATAGTTTAGTTTAATAACGTTGTATCAATATTTATTTATTTTTTTATTAAGATTGTCTTTTATATGCCATTATTATAGGAGTGTCTTAAAATGGGTAGGTAAATCATTAATGTAAACCAGGTTGATCATGAAATTCATCCTTGTGGAACACACGAGTATTTGTTTTATCACTAAATGTATTTTAGACAAAAAAACTACCTTCTTCTTCTTTGAACCCTCTCCTCAGAGGAAGTTGGCGATCATATTTTTATACTCGTTCCGATCTTGCGCAAGTGGTATCAGTGTAAGAGCATCCAGGATTCCAAACCATTGCCGGACGTTTTGGAGCCAGGACAACTACTTTCTCCTAATTCTCGCAGTTTCCCTCTACTTCCCCTTCGATTATCAGTTGTAGTATTTTGTATTTTTTATTATGGAATATGTGCCCGAAATATTCAGCTTTTCGGCATTTCACTGTTGTGAGCACTTCGTTGTTCATCACTTTATCAATTCATGGGATTTGAGCATCCTCCTGTACGTCCACATTTCGAAAGCTTCAAGCGTATTCATTAATGCCACTATCAATGTCCAACCTTCCACTCCTTCTCTGTATTAAAAAGAAATGATGCAATTCGCTTCATGTATACCGAATATACCAATTGTACTTAAGTAGCTTAAAAGTTTTTAAATATAACACGCAATCAAAAACTTTAGTAACAACCATTGTTTTCATTCTCAAAACTTGCATTAGTTATTTGTATAAGAGCATTAATATAGACCGATTTGTTCGAAAGCTAAAGAAAAGTATTTACAAAAGAAATTCGTAAATAATAAATGATTGAGGGTAGAAAGACCAATGGTCGATAGCCCAAACGGACAGACTAACCATATTCTTTTATTACTTGTATGTTTCCATGAACTGTGTATATAAAAATTGTTCTAATAAAGATGTTATTCTCTCTCTCTATGATTGAAAATTATTATTACTATTATAGTCTTTTTTTTCTTTTCAGAACATCTTGATACTCCCAACATGTTTTTAATCTTGTCCAAATTTTACTTTCCCTGTACGAAAAACGAAAAATATTTCAAATCCAAAATTTCTATTGAATTATATTTTTAAAACCCTGCCTCCTCCTTGAGTTTGTCCTTGAACGTGTGTGTATGTGTGTGTGTCTTTGCGTGGACGCTGTGTCTCAAGAACCGTTGAAGATTTTAAAGCTAAGACCTATAATTATTTGTTGTGTAATAATTAAACCATTCTTATATTTTCGGATATTACTTTTAAAAACAGAAAATATACATAATTTTGCAATTATTTTTTTTTATTAAAAAGAATCATTCTTTTGCACGCATCATTTTAAATAAAGTACTTGTGCCACTGAACAAATTTCTTTGAATTTGATAATAACAAAAATTTGTGTTGTGCACAAGACCGTTCTTGAAAGGGCTAGGTTATATAAATTTAAATGCACCCGAATGCAAAATGCATAACGCCGGTCCAACATTAATTTATCGCGAATTATTCATGGATTTAAATAAATAAACGGGACAGTGTCACGTTCCGCCGGAAGACCTGAAAAGGAAAACGAAAATTGGAATTGAATTGAAATGAAAATTATGCTGTAATAATACGCGGCGATGAGTCGCTTTCATTAAATTTTTGATTAAAAAAAATCGTTAATTAAATTTTCAATTGCATTATTCTATTTGACAGGATTTCATTACCGGGCACACAAAAGATTAATTTAATTTCGACTCGAGGACTTATCTCATTGTTGTCGTCTTCGTTTTCCTTTTTTTTTGCTTTATTTTCAGACGGTAACCGAGACTTCTTTAATCGATCTTCATTACTGGCTCCTTTCTTTGAACGCGCGCTATTAAATTTATTGTACTTTTTCAGAGGTGGCGTTTCAATTACACGGATGGAAGTCATTCATGTAACGCTACTAATTGCCGATTTTATTTTTTAATTTAGCTTTTCGTCGAAACGGACGGGATTGCTAATGGATGAAACATTATTAAAAATCAAGTATTCAGAGTTGGGAGCCGAACTTGCACACAAAGCGTATAATGACTATCTCAACACAATCGCCACGGTCTGAACGGGGTTGAATTATATACGAGATTATACTAATGCCGGTAGTCTGGCAAACAGTTACAAACACCAAGTTTGCCCTCTGAAGAAGGAATAATGCAACCCACTTGCACCGCCACGAACGGCATAACAGTTACTTCGAATAACTGGAGGACGGGTCGAGAATCCCTTAACTGTCGGAGGGTAAGCCATTACATTCGGAAACTATTGATTTCGTCAAATACTATCAAATTCATGGCAGTTTATGTGCGGGGACGATCTCCGCCCTTGGGAAACTTCATTTGCTATCCGAATCCCGGCGAATAACTTCTTAACAACCAGAAAGCACAAATCACCGCATACCAGAAATTGTAAATCAATATATTAGGTAAATGGAACGATGATAAATGACTTTACATATATAATGAATTATGTGTAAACTCACGCATAAATCTTGGCTCTTGACAGTGTTATTGTATACTATTCGCACGAAGAAATATATATTCGCTGTGATTAATATCGTACAGCTTAATCCCCTTATAATAATAATGTATAATTAATTACCTCATTATATTGATACTACATTTTTTTTGTATTAATCCATTTATGCGATCAGTTTGATATCAGCTCATTACAAATCATAGTACGAACCTGAATGAAATGTACACAATTAATTGTGTTTGAATGTACAGAAATATAAGAAAAACACGGGTACCTTTCACAAAAAGGATATAATTAATGGCGCCTTAGAATGACGGAGCAGTCCTTTAAAAGAACAAGTTTATTTATAATGCACAAATAACACGGCAAAATTACCACACGGTCTACAAAAAATAATGTTTGCTGCAAATTATCATAATGATTAAAATATTGTTTCTCTAAAATAAACGAATATCGCCCTAAAACAGTTTAAATTAAGTTTCAAGAAATGTTTATAATAATAAAAATACAATGCGGTAGTACAAATAACACGACAATGAATATACGACAGAACAGTAAATAACTAATAAATTTTAAAATCAAAATAATTATAATAATTTCATGAAATCTAATCATCAGATAAATTATATTACATTTTGTGAACAACGGAAACAAGGTCAAGTAAAAACAAAATTGTTTTAATGGCTAATATGTTTGCTAAATAACAACAATTATTGCAGTCCCGGGTGGCGTTTGAATCAAAAACGTAGGTCGATTCTTACATGTGCCAAATAAATGAACTGTCATGTTAATTGTCAAACATAACCTAAATGTGCATTAAAAATGTCAGTTCATTTATTTGCAACATGTAAGAATCGACCTACGTTTTTTATTTCAACGCCAGCCGGGACTGCAATAATTGTTGGACACCCGTTATATGATAGGGAATTTAAGTCCAAAATTGAGTTGTCTGAAATAAGCCCCATCTGATCTTCAAAGAGCATTGTACAATACTAATACCAATAGTTGTTATTATTTATTAATTTAAGACATTTGATTCTGCATATACTTGGTAAATAATATTTTATACAGGACCTACAGGAAAATTATATTATGAACATATATTTTTTTAATCAGTCAGATCAGAAAACTGATATTAAAATTTCAATTCAAAAATGATTATTAAACCTGGGTTTAAAAGTGACTCTTCTGCAGCAACAAATCTATTCTTATATACTAAATTAATTTAATAATTTATTGACACTCGCTCTGATGTTTCCTCCGATTTACTAAAATCCTTTAATAAAGTCAAGTTAATCTTCTATCAGACACATTAAAGAGATATAGTCAATGTGAATGTTTTATTAAGTAGATCTATTCGCGTTTAATAAACCATACTTAACGTATAAATAACTCCATAATTCATATCTTTGTACATCCGATGTCCCGCATGGGTTCGATCTTAGACCTAATCTCTTTAATATATTAACTTGTTTGGTTGTTGAAGTAAAAACACTTAAATTTTCAAAACACTTTATTATAGCTTTATTTATTGTTTTTTTTTTCAAGCCCAACAATTGTTTCGCCACCTGAAGAAGCCACAGTATGGCGAAATAATTTATGCGTTTAAAAAAAAGCAATAATAAAGTGTGAACAAGTGAATATAAATTTTTAACATATAACAGCCTCATCGGTTAATATATTTAATATATTAATTGATGATCCATACAAACAAGATGAGTATCTAGCCACAAATTAGAAAAGAACACAAAGAAGCGGAAAATTAAGCAAAAGAAAAGGCTTGGTAACAAATAAGAAACTAATATTATAAGGCAAAACATAAACATATAATCACTACAAATGTCTAAATAAAAACACCAAAAAATAAGTAAGGATGAAGAGAAGATAAATAAAATTAATCGGAGAGGAAAACGGACAAATTCTAAATCGAATTATCAGAGAGTTATTAGAGGAATTTATAAAATTAAAAGAATAAGAACGATATTATTATTGGAGTAAGAGGGAGTAAGAAAACTACAAGAATAAGAAACAGAGATAATCTCCGGGTATTAACTTTGTTTTAGAGATAATCTTTCTCTGTTATCTCTGTTTCTTATTCTTAAAGAATATAGTATAACAAGATAAGAAGAGAGCAAAAAGTTTGACAAGATTACAGATACAACTAGAAGAAAAATTAATAGAATTATCAGAGGAAGCTATAAAACTATATAATAATAATAATAATAATAACAATAATAATAATAATTTAGAAAATAAGGAAAGGAAATAACATATTACACAATGAAATGAAACAATATTAGATAAATAAGAAACAGATTATGAGTATTAAAATAAATTTCAAAAGACACCAAATACTCCCGTAAATCATGTTCACTATAAAACCTTACCATTAAACCACGCCCCAATATTAACATTAACAATACCATCACCTACCTATATATTCTTGAAAATAGCTGGGTATCCTATTTGACTCTCAACTGTCATTTATAGCCCTTGTTCAATCTAAATAACAAGATCGAAAATAAAGTGCGACATTTTCGATCCTTACGTACAAATCACAGACATTCAGGACCAAAACTGCTACATCAATATGACGACCTTATAAATTATAGTGTAATTTTTTTAACCTACCATATCCACCCTCTCACCACCATTTCAACGTTGCCAAAAGGTTAGCTCTAGAAACCCTCACCAAACCAATCCATCCCATCAACCCGTTTCAGAATCTCTCCAACGGATTATTATATTAGAATAAATATTTTTTGGCTAGTATTGATTAGAATCAAGTGACTTTTTGTGAAGTTGGTGGTAACGTAAAGGGTTGTAACAATATTATTTATTATTATTTTAATAGGTTTTTACCAGTAAAGTTCATAAATTCTCATAATTATTCGAATAATATATTAAGAACATTAAAAAAATGCTTATAGAAAATAAAAAAGTAGTGGTTTAAGATTTGAATACGAGGTATTTATGTTAGAAATAGAATTGTTGGAAAGAACTAAATAATTAATTATAAAAACAATATATACTCAGTGATATGGAATTCTAAACACCAAAAAGGTAAGATTTTTTTAACCAAACTTGGCATTAATGTTAATTTATTAACAGATATATAAGTGATTATAATTTGAAACAAAAATAGTAAAAATAAACATATTTTTTATTAATATTGGGTTGGCCCACCCCTATTGGTTACATACTTCTAGTAGCATGGATTCTAGCAAGTGGTCGATAATCTCTTGTGGTATTGTTGCATAAGTAACCTGTAATTCATGCTGAAAAGCGCAGAGCATCTGTGTAGGATACGTTCTGTAGTCCTCTCATATATTCTAAATAGGCGAAAGATGAGAATATCGTAGTGGCCTAGTCCCCAAATAGGTCCATAGAAACTCTTGTAATATGGAAACGGGCATCGTCTTGTAAGAAAAGTAGGTCTTCCAATTTCCGAATAAACAGAAGAATATGGGGTATTACCTTATCTAAATAATTCTTCCACGGATGAATACCAAACTAGACCTACTTTTAAAAGTTATGGTACTGAATACGAAAATCCCTACAGTTAAATTCACACAATGTGGCCATCATGCATCCTTAAACAGAATCATCACTCATAACTAACACCACCCCGTGCTACTCTAAGGTTCCAGTGCAATCGCACCTACAAAACTTCAAACGTAGGAAGCCGAAAATTATAATTCTACAGTGAACCGTTCAAAGGGTTACAGGATGATCTACTTGCCATAGGTCAAAGCTGGCGGCCATAAACCTCCCGGTTTCTCTTCGGCGACGTTCTTGACCTATAGTCCATCCGTTGGATCTTTCGCCCTACGTCACAAACTATCGCTTCAAAAAACGACGAAAGTTTTACAGTGCGTTCTTTTTCTAACGCATTTGGTTTACTTTATCAGACTGAATGTTTTTGTGTCGTTTCTCGAAGCGATATTTTGTGACGTAGGACGGATGGACTATATGTCTAATAGTGATTAGGAATTTCTCTAATCTAAAAACCACCTTCATAAAATCCAACGATAAGACTTTTATGAATTCTCTTAATTGTTGGTAATATTTACATTAGTGCACTCTAGGCATAATCGCACTTTCAAAACAATCGATGAAAAGCAAGTAACAGCACAGAACCGAACATAATTTCGCAAAATATACACTTGGTAAAATTGATCCATTTGATTGAAATTTTAATAGTTAAATGTCTGTTAAATTTGGTCATAAAAATTTATTATTAATAACTACCATAATATAACACGTCATTTAAGTTATTGTGGACATTACATTGCATCCAAATAAAACTAAAAAAATCCTAGAAACATTTGAATTAAAACACTTGTTGTTTTTCATATTAATATTTCATCCACAACTGTGAATAACCAATCAGAAGGCATGTGTTCTGTAACTATTTGTTGACGTACCCACTAATGTGTCATTTCATGATCTGCAGGCTTCAACTCTTGTGTAAGATGAATCTTGTATGCATGAATTTTTAGATCTTTTAAAAGGATTGCATGCATTGAACTTTTTGATAAATTTAATCTTCAAGAGCTTACGGTAACATGGTCACACAAAGGAGTAATGTTTTCTTATGTTTAAACAGAACGCGGTCGTCCTGTTGTCTTAACATTTGCAACAGAACCCGTGATCTCAAACTTCCAGATAAACTTCCGAACTGAGGATTCGGTTGCAGCAACGTTACGTTCGAGTGTCACACGCAATTCACGAACGGTTGCCGTGGGTCTTTCACTGTTTTGTAGTAACTGTTTATCACTTGGATACGTTGCTTAGTTATCATCTGCTCAATGACGAAACTAAACATCAAACTACAATGCTCACCACACAAAAGCTATCAGGCTGATAATGGGAAGAATAGCAAATAACAAACATGAAACAAACACGATTGCCAAAAGTCAAATGACAAAATGGCGCCAAATTCAAATTCGTCTTTACTTCCTGAACACCCTATATAATTTTACATTTCATGAACAACGGAAACAAGGTAAAGTAAAAAATTATTTGTTTTGATGGCTAATCTGTTTGCTAAATACTTTGAAACCATATATGGTTACCAGCGTTCGTTTCCATGTGAATTTAAGTCTAAAATTTACTTGTCTGAAATGACATAGCCGCATCTGATCTACAGACAATATTGTACAATGCTAGTACCAATTTCTTAATTTATGACATTTTTGTTCTGCATATATTCTTTGTAAACGTTATTTTATATATTTCATGACAATTAAGCAAAAGAAAAGGCTTAATAACAAATAAGAAACTAATCTTATAAAGCAAAAGATAAACATAAAATCACTACAAATGACTATATAAAAACACAAAGAAAAATAAGTAAAAATGAAGAGAAGAAAAATAAAAATAGTAGGGAAAGAAAACGAACAAATTTTAAATAGAATTATCAGAGTTATTAGAGGAATTTATAAAATTAAATAATAATAATAATAATAATAAGGTCTATAAATATAATAGAAAGAATAAGATTATAGGATTAAGAAAGAATATTAGAAGAGGAAACAGAACTATAAGAATAAGAAACAGAGGAAATCTTCCTGCTTTATCTTTATTTCTGTTATCTCGGTGTTTTATCCTTAAAGAACATCATAGTATAATTTAAAAAAAGGAGCAAAAACTTTGGCAAAATTAGAACAATTATGGAAGCAATTTTCATTGAATAAGAATAAGAAGAATAAATACCAAAGGACGAGATTAAACTTTAGGAATAAACAGTGTAAATCGAAAAAAAAGATAAAACTAGAAGAATAATTAAAAGAATTATCGGGAGAAGTAACAAACCTAGAAAATTTAGAAAGAAGAATAAATGCGGAAGGAAAAGATACAACTTTAGGAATAAACAGGGTAAGTCGTAAAAAAGATAAAACTAGAAGAATAATTAAAAGAATTATCGGGAGAAGTAACAAAACTAGAAAATTTAGAAAAGGAAAGGAAATAAGATGTTATAAAATGAAATAAAACTATACTAGATGAATAAAATGCAATATTTTCAGATTATGAGAATAAGCTAGTATTAGAATATGTTAAAAATGGACACATCAAACATTGCCGTAAATCATAGGGTTTACTCCGAAAAAATATTTTTCATAAGACCATTTTCTTTAGAATTACTTTAACGTAATACGAAAAGTAATAAGAACTGTAAGATTAAACTTTTACGATATTTAGTTTTTTTGAAAAAAATAATCAATAACTTAGGTCTACTCGTATTAAGAATCAAATCTACAATAAAAGTTTCAATTCAAAATTTCTAGTGGCACAGAGACGCATTACACATATTCGAAAAGTCATCTCACAGATACATAAACAGTCATCCTATTTTCATTTCTATTTTTTTACGATAACAATAATTTGTTTTCATGCAGGGAAAGTAGAAAATAAAAATAATTTTTAAGCAACATAAAAGCTCATAAACAAAATACGAAAGGATTCTATATAGAAGTGACACTGTGGCTAATAACTGTTACACATAATTATTTACAGAAATTAAAAAAATAGAAAACAGTTGTTATTTATTAAGCGATTGTATACAGGGTGTCCCAATTTCGATGTTCACCATTGGTATCTCTATTATTAGAAGAGATAGAGCAAAGTAACAGGAAGTGCAGAAATTGGAAGCGATCACTACTTGGTTAAAATAAAAATCACAATTACAGCAGAAAATGTAACAAGTGGACAAAAAAGAAATATAGTAAAATAAAAAATAAAAAGCCACAAACTGAAAGAGGAAGACACACATAAATATTAT